>JAJEJO010005699.1:201828-221499 GCA_020662805.1 Glaucomys volans
TTTTTTTTTTTTTTTTTTTTTTTTTTTTGCTCATTATTAACTTGGGGAATAGTGACTAACAGGATTTACCAAAAGGTAAGGGAAAGGAACTGACCTATCTGGAATCTTTGCTTTTGACTGTTAGTCTCAAATGTGGATTTTCTTGACAAGTCCTCCTCTCACATGTTTCCTGAGTTCAATTCCTTCCTTGAAGGCTAAAACTGAACGACAGATAACCACAAAATATCCCAATTCTTAATTAGGAGTTGCTTAGAACTTGTAAATTGCATACACTATTTGCTGGTAAAGTGCATTATCTTTGGTAAGTGTTAGGGTTGAACTGTACACTTCCTCCAGAGAGAAGAAACCTTTTTCTTTGGGAAAACAGTGTAACAAAAGAGAACCTTTGGATGGTTTGTGAAAAGAAGAATTTTTGTTTGTTTCAGAGGAGTTAAGAATACTAGTTGAGTAACCTTAGGAAAATCATTTTACCTGTTCTTGCCTCAGTTTCTTTCTCAGTAAAGATGCAATAACAATAATGCATCCTGTGTAGGGGTGTTGTGAGGATTAAATGAGACATACATGAAGACTTTTCCACACAGCACCTGTACAATGTAAATTTAATGCTCACCATATATGGGCTGTCTTCTCCAAGGGGAAGGCAGTATCTGCATGGACTCAGTTGTAAAGCAGTGATCCCCATGTAGGGAGCCAGCTGAACCTCCTGTTAAATGTTGGTGTTTGTGGAGGGTCCTTGAGTCCCTGTTTTTCATTATTGTGTTGCTTTGAATCCTTGTGAATCACATTTAGACCTGTGTTTCTCAACATTGTCTACACATTACCTAGGCAGCTTTCAAAATATGGATGCCAAGGGTTGAATGTCTTTTCTCATAGCAGAAGGTAGAGAGAAGTAGAATTTTTTTAAAGTAGGCTCTCATGAAAATACAAAGGAGAACAGTGGAGTAGAGGAAGGAGATCAAGGCAGAGGGAGGAGGGATGGGAAAGGGGAGAAACTGTGTAATGAAATTGACCAAATTATACTATGTGCATGTATGAATATATCACAATGAATTCCACATTTATATATAATGCATCAATTAAGAATGAATTAATAGAAGGAAAATAAATAGAGGAGAGGTTGGGGATCAGGGGAGGGAGGAGGGAAAGGAAGCAATAATACTGGGGAAGTAGAGTAATAAGCATTCGTGAATATGTCAGAATGAACCCCACAATTAGGTAAAATTATAATGCACTAATAAAATCATAAATTTAAAAAAATATGAATGCCTGGTCCCTACCTCCAGAGATTCTGATATAATTCATCTGTGATGGGGCCTGCACAATGGGATTTTTCAAAACTCCCCGAATGATTCTAATATACAGCCAGAGTTGAGAACCACGTGATTTTAGGATGCTGAATATCTGCGACAAAGATGATGAAAATTAACAGCACACTATTGAAGGAGGCAGCATCCCACTGTAACCTTGAACATGGATTCCTCCCAAATCCCTTGACCCAGGGCAATAATTACTAATCTATAACATTTGCATTGGCCCCACCTGTATTTTTCAAATGTCACTCCAGCCATACTGTACCCCTTTCCATTTAATATGTTCAGCTTGCATAAACAGGGAGGATAAAAAACTGATACCTGGCCTTGTAATCAGGTTGAGTAAATGTACAAGGGCAGTCTAAGAGTTAATCTCATTAATGCCGATCTCCTAGGCTTGAGCTGTTAGCTGTTGCTCAGCTTTTATTAATTTAGGCTTCAACATGTATCTGCCTTGTCCACAATTCCAGATGGTGCTATAACTCCTGCCCTTCTCTCAGTTCCAGAAGATGACTACATGTGTTTTATTTAGATAAACTGTAATTATGCCGACTTTCAACTATTTTGGTAATTTGGGTTCATTTGTGGATGATAAGTGGCAAAATCCGCTCTTCATTATTACATACTAAAAATCATCTGAAAACAGATTTGTGTGTTTCATGAAGTCTCATGGGATGTGGGAGATGAGGGTGGTAACATTTAAGGTTTTAGCTGTATAGATTAAAAATAAGTAGGGCAACTTTTGTTTGTTTGGAGGGCTCAAAGCCAGATAACAAAACCCTACCTTTTGAGGGCAGGAGTTAGGAGCAGGTCTCCACCCTATATGTCTATGATATATTCCAGGTTGTTTTAGGCACTTAATCCAGTCTGAGACCTATTAGTAATATAGACACATTCATCCCTACTTACCATTGAGGGTTAGTATTCATCTAGGTAACAGGCCCAGTCTGTAGTTAATTTCTATGTGAAATGAAATTATAAATCATATCCAGATACTTGCATTTATGCTTGGATACCTTCCTGTGAAGGTCTCATTGCTTTTGATGGAGGAAAATGGATATGGTTTTTACATAAGGGCATGATTTATGAAGGAGCTATCTGAACCCCAAAAAGTCTAGTTGCAAATAAATTTGTCAATCTGAAATCAAAGAATCTGGACTCAGAAACAAATGATGGTTGATCATTACAATACTGTATTAATTTAAAGCATTCTTTTCTCATAATCATTCATCAGAAATGAATTATTGGTAATATGGCTTTTAATGTGTGGCTTAAATTGCTCAAGAAAAGCTGCAACTATCTTTTTGAAACATCAGAAAAAAATTGCCTTCTGGAAAGACCTTAAGTGCTGAGCCTCAGCAAAATTCAAGTTTTATCTCAAGCACAAATCTTTTATGTTCCAAAATCTTCCCGAAAACTCTGAGATTCTGCCAAGTAGGATGAAGAAAGCAGAAGGGGAAGATAGTTTGTTTTTGTTTTGTTTGTAAAGCTGTTCTTTCTTTCTTGTTTATTCTTGGTGGCCAGGAGAGAGGTCCTGGGTTGCTTTGTTCTTTGGCTGGGATCACTACCTTACCATATGGAGGGGTTTTGAAAGCTTTAGTCTGCTTCCTTGAAGCAAAAGGCAAATGCAACTTCTGCTTTTAAGTACATTTCTCAGTGGAAACTAATGTTTTGGGTGTTTCTAAGGGCTGACTTGAGGCATGGAGTTCTGTTCTGGTACTTTTAATGTAGATCTGAGCCTGTGAGAAACGTTACTTTTGGGAATGGTGTTCTTTTTATTCTTGGGGTTTGATAAGATAGGTACAGTTCTTCCTAACTACAATCAGCAGAGGGGATCTTTAACAGACAAAACATTTGTGAAATAGAAAACAACAAAAATCAAGCAATTGTATTTTATCTCTATCGTTTGATAATAGACAGTTATGGTTGTCTAATCAATTTCACTATTGTTGCTCTTGCATGCTGCTTGATTGGGCCACCTTTGGTGAATGGATACATGTGTTTAAATGGCAGGCAACTTTAACTCTCCCCAGTTCTCCTGCCCCTGCCTTGTTTGGCTTTTTGCCTTTGCAGTCAAAAATAACTGGTGGATGGTGTTCCTCTTCACCCTAATTTGGAATAGAAGAGTAAATTTGAAATTTTACTGTAGTCTTTCTGGTGCTTCATGCTGTATGTTTATTATCTGAATAATAAATACTTTGTTTTCCATTTCAACTAAGGGTTAATTCATCAGCAAAACTAAATCTCAAACTTAAGGTCCTTCCAGTCTTTAAATCCTGTTCATCTCTGACCCTGATTTAAATGTCTCCACTCCATATTTTTTTTCTCATTTGGTAATGTTTTGTTATGCTTCTTCTTTCTTTAATAATGCTTTATTAGTGCATTATAGTTGTACATAATAGTGTGGTTCCTCTGACAGAAGGAGTGAACTGAAATCTCAGTGTAATATTTGTGTGTGTGTGTATATATATATATATATATATATATATATATATATATATATCTGGCTTGGGGTTTTTTTTTAAATTAAACTTCTCAAGGATGGAGAATATGTACCTTTTTATGTGCAGATATTGGGCCAGGCACATAAGTGCTACATTTCCTTTCATTCTCACTCTATCTATGCCAAGTAGATACAACAAATACCTGACAGCTGAGTTTTCTAAGTCACTTTTGGACACTGGTTGAATCCCTTGTAGGTGACCTGGACAAGACAGAAAGAAGAATAAATGAAGTCATTGAACATTCATTGATCACATTTATGAGCCAGGCACTATACTAGAATCTTTTTACATTTCATTTAACTCTCAACTCCAGGAATAATTATCCTAATTCCCAATTTATAAATTTAAAAAACTGAGATTCAAAGGCATAAAATATCTTGCCTATTTTTCAGATCCTTAGTTAAAAATTGTGAAGCCCTTAAAGGAATGAGAGAGGTGGAGTCAGTTGTGGAGAATTAGAAAATAATTAAATGTTTTAGACCTGTTCTGCATAATTTATAAGATATTCTCATGTAAACCATATAATTTTAAAGATTAGACTCAATGAAGTAAATTCACTTATCCAAGGCCTGTGGGTACTAAAGTAGCATAGGGAGAATTTGAAGCCAGGTCAATTCCCAAACTTAGGCTCATTGCCTTGCACTGTGTTGCTGAAATGTCTTAGTCACTAACTGAACTCATAGACTTGTCTTTGTAACTTGCTTATGGCAATTAACATGGGCTATCTGTATTGTAATATGTGCATTATAGCTAATTGTTCTCTCAATAGAACGTAAACTACATGGGGATAGGAATCTTTGTTTTGTTCTCTGATAAATCCTAAAGGTTTAGAACAATGCCTGTACATAATAGGTGCTCAGTAAATATTTGTTGCTTGAGTAAGAACAATTTTGCTCCAATGAGGTGTACATTTCTTGTGGACTAGTGAATTTTAGTCATCTTAAAACAGCAACTAGCAGAGTGTCATGCCCCCAATAAGCAACCAATAATGCCTTTAAGTTGGACTTTTTCAAGGTGCTATCATATATGTTTATTTTAGTGTTAACATAAAATGATAACCCAAGGCCAAAATTTATAGGGTGTGTCAGAGAGTGGAAAGAGGCAGTCCCCTCTCTGGCAATAGTAACTCTCTGAGAAAGGGAAAAGAAGAAAAGAGACAACTCCAGGGAAAGAGAATGACCTTTCCTTCCTCTGGAGAAATTGGTGATGGTTGGCAAATCATAAGTCTTCTCTTAAGAGTAAGCTAGGAAGTCTGTGCAAGGTCAAGGGCAGCCACAAATCACTGTAAGGCCTGTGGAGGCAGAATGGGTCTGATCTTAGCCTTCGTTCCCATGACAACACCTCATCCACTCCTACCTCAGGCAATTTAGTCTACAGCAGTCGAAAGGAGATAGATATTTCCTGCCTGCCTCCAAGATTTGGTTGCTGCTGGAGAAACAGGGCCCAGATGTTATACATGCATCATTTCATCTAATCTCCCAGCTAATCTTGTGAAACAAACAGTTATCTTTATTCCCATTTTCTAGATGGATAAACTGGGGAACAGTGTGGCTTTTTTTCTTGCCCAGGAATATACTGCTTTTAGTTGGCAATTCTTCTTTTTGTAATTCTGTTCTTTCCACACCATCTCACTAAATATTGAGCAACTTGTTCACAGGAATGTTAATCTGGCTTTGGTATTATAGGACATATAGGAAAAGGGAGAATCAGAATGCCAGGTATTATTGCAAAGCACCTGCAAAGATGTAGGCAAGAGATGAGGAGCCTACACTGAATAAAGTGTTCTGAAGTTCGGTAGTAACTTCTTGTTTCTCTTATTATTGGATCCTTCATCAGTACTCAGAAAAGTTGCCTGTTTTCTTCCTTCCTCTCTGAATGTTCCTTCTTACTCTATTTTAATGGCTTAGCTTTCTCTTTCCTCTAAATTTTAGAGTCTCCCAGAGCTTGGCCCTAGGCCCTGTTTTCTTTGTATCCTAGTCAATTTTAGGCATTTCCAGAGCTTAAGATCCCATATATGCTGATGATTTCCAAATTGATATCTCTAGTCCAGGCATTTTCTCTAAGTTCCAGACCCATTTGGACATCATTTATTCAGTAAAATACTTATTAAGTGCCTACTCTGTGTCAGGCACCTTCCTAGGCACTTAGGTTTCATCACTAAACAAAACAGACATCTTTTATTTCACTTACATCAAGGGAAGGAGCAAACAATACATATAAGTAAGCACATGTATATTGTGTGCTAGAAGGTCATAAATAATATTGTAAAAACGAAAGGAAGAGCTGGGTGAAGGGAGGCTGAAATTCCTGGGAAGGGGGCTTCAAGGTTAAATAAGGTGGTCAAAATGGGCCTCCTTGAGAAGGTGAGATTTGAGCCAAGATGGGAAGGGAATAAGAAAATAAGTCTTATGGATATCTAGAGGAAGAATGTCCCAAACAAAAGGAAGAACCAGTGCAAAGGCCCTGTAATATGATATTGGTATGCTTTAGCAAGGAGGCCAATGTGGCTGGAATGAAGTGAATGAGACCCAGAGTTGTGAATCTGGTTAGAGAGTTAAGAGTAAATGGGAGAGTATGTAAAGTGATACAGGCCATTATTCTGAGTAAAATCTGGGAGACTATGAAGGATTTGGGACAGAGGATAGACTTTATTGACTTATCATTTAAAAGAATGATTGACAATTGAAGGAGGGCAAACATGAAGAAAAATTAGGAAATTGTTGCTGTTGAGATGTCTACTTGATAGTTCTTCTTGGATGTCTCAATGATATATCAACTCAACAAAAGATACCACACTTTCCTCTCCCCACAAAACCCAACCTGTTCTTCTCCATTGCTCCTTATCTCAGTCAAGTGTTCTGCTATCCACACAGTTACTCAAGGAGAAATATACACATTATCCTGTTTCCTTCTTTTCCCTTACCCCCATATCTAATTATTCACCAAGCCCTTTTGGTTTTTGTCTCCTATTACTTTCTGTAATTTGTCCTTATCTCATCAATTCCACACATTATTCTGGCCACCATCATCTCAAGCTTAAATGACTACAGCAACGTCCTAGTGGTCTCCCTGTATCCATTCTCCTCTTCTAGTATGGTCCACAGAGAGCAGTTAAAGTGCTCTTTACAAAATGTGAATCTGTTCAGGTCATTGCCACTGCTTGACACCCTGCTTCCCACAACTCTTAGAATGGCCAACAAGATTGCACATGATCTGACTTTGCTTATTTTTCTAGTCTCAACACAGCCAATCATTTCCCTTACTTATTACATTCTAATTGCACTTTCATTTCTTTAACTATACCAAACTCTTTAACAACTCACAGACTGCATATTATTTATTCCCTTCACCTGAATGCTTTTTCTCCCATTTATTTCTATGGCTAATTGACATTACCTAGGGAGGATAACTATACCTGAATATTTATCTAATTTAGGATTTCCTATTGATCTTTCTCATAGCACTATCTTCTTTTCCTTCATAGTATTCAATACAATTTAAATTGTTAGACTAATAAAAACCTAACTGCCTATCTATATACTTGTCACTTGAAACAACTCTGTGAGACAAAGAAGTTCCATGAGGGCAAGAGCCATGTTTTCCTTTATTTCTGGTGTGTCCCCAATGTATATTTCATCATCTAACACATACCAGGCACTCCGAAATAAATGTTTGAATAAATGAGCAATCTCTTTTGTTATCCTATAAACCAGCCCCAAACAGTTCTAAAATTCCACCATGTGAATTTGTAGAATCACTGTTTCATTCAGGATCTGTTGAGTGTCTACTTAGCCAAGCATTATGCTGGCCTTGCTTGTAGACCCAAAGAATTTAGCAAAAAATCACTGCCCTTGAAAACCTTATTTTTAAGTAGGGATGCACAACCCATCTGTGCAATAAAATTTCTGCTTAAAATTATCCGTAGAATCTTCCATGGTTGTTACTACTCACTCAACACAATGTACTTTTGGTACAAAACCTAAAGAAAGAGTGTTTTGGGAAGAAGATACATTGGAAATATTTTACAAAGGGGTGATAGCTTGGGATTGTTGTCAGGAAAGAACGTATAGCCCTTTGAATGTCACATTACTTCATCTTTCACATTTCTGGGTCTGGCCCAAAGCACTGCCTACCAGGAAACTTAACCCAGTCAGCTCACAGGTAGTAGGGAATCTATCATTTTCTTAAGACAGACTCACACTAGTCACAAGTGGGTACCTCCACTAGAATACTAATCTATTGATTATCATGGAAAAAAATAATTGCTGAGAACCACACTCACCATGAGCAATTCTTTGGCCTCTATGAAAACTCATGTGGAAATACAAAAGATAACAACAAGGTTGTTTGGTGTTTATGGTACCGCTGCAAGGAAACTCTAATGGGCTGCATCCATCAATCTTCAGGATGGGAATGTGCTGACGTCAGTGAATGAAAAGTCGGTTTCATGAGCCAAGGTTCTTCCTAGCCTTGGCAGTGCTGCATTGCCAAGGATTTCTTTTTGAAAATTCTTTTAGTATTTTCAATTGACCTTTTTCTTCCCAGTGAACTCTTTTTCTTTAGGTATCATAATAGCATTGATTGGGTTACTTGTTTGAACTGGCTATCAGAATGGAATATCTGCTATCATTTTTAAGGTGACTTTCCAGCTCTGGTCTTATTTAAAATGCTTAAATTTTATTCATCAAATTCTTCATGTTTGGCAGGTTGCATTGCTAGGTCCTCTGGAATTCTTATTTTTAGATTTTTTGTTTGTTTCATGTACTGGGGATTGAGCCCAGGGTGCTTTATCATTGAGCTACAATCCCAGTCCTTTTCATTTTATTTTTACACAGGGTCTCGCTAAGGTGATGAGGGCCGGCTAAATTGTTGGCCTCAAACTTACAATCCTCCTTCCTTAGCCCTTTGAGTAACTGGGAAGTGTATACCACTGCACATAGACTTTGGGGTTCATTATATAACCTAATACAGCTCTCAAATGAAAGAGCAAAATGCATTTCTGACCCAAGAACCATTGCCATTTTTTCAGGTGGAAAAAAGATTATTTAATGGTAGGAGTGATTAATTTTGTCTTGGGGAGTTAAGAAAGGTTTTCTAAAAGGGTTGATAGTAGAATTCAATCTCAAATTAGAAGTGGGTTAGAGAATCTGATAATTTCTAAGTAGAGAGAACAGTTTGTATGCACATTATTGAGTATACCTGCTCTTTTGCATGCTGGGGTGAATAAAGTACAACCCACTGGGAGTTAAGACAGGTCAAATGACAGAGAACTCAGAAACATCCCCTGTTGCATGACTGTCAGTCAACATTACAAGCTCTAGGACAAAGCAAGTATTTGCCATTCTGTCAAAATCTCTTGCACACATAAATATAGAGGTCTATAAGATTCTAAAACTTTGTTCCGCTCTCATGGCCTCTATAAAGTACAATTACTTGTGTCAATATATAAGTTTGACCTGCCTCTTGTTCATCCCCCCTAAATTCTTAAATTCTTAGAAGAAAAACAAATATTTTTCAATGAAAATTAAATTTCAGATATTTGTCATTCTTTCACCTGTCTTTATAATTATACTATAGTCCTCAAAAATATAAAATATCATTTTATATCTTTTTAAACCTTATTTAAGTGATATGGGACACATTCTACTGCTTGATATGTAATTCAATATCTTAAAGTTCATTGATATTATACTTCCGTTTTTCATTTTAACTCTAATACAGTGTTCTACTATATGCCTGTAGTCATTATTTGTTTGGCTTCTCATCTTAGATATTTAAGTTGTATTCTTTCTATTTTGGGGATAACATAGACAACATTTACAGAAAGTATTTGACAATATCTAGAGAAGTTGAAAATGGACATGCTTTTCAACCAATTAAGTCCTTTTCTAGATATAAACTTAGGTCTGCACTGTCCAGTATGGTATCCATTAACAACATGTGGCCATTTAAATTGAAATGTTAATGAGTTGAAATTAAACAAACTTGAAAATTCAGTTCCTCAACTGAATTAGCAACATTTTAGGTGCTTACTGGCCACAAATGGCTAGTGGCTACCCAGTTAAATAGCATATATATGGAGCATTTCTATCATTACAGAAACTTCTACTGAACTCTTCAATGCTGACCTAGAACATAACTTTATATCCCCAGCATACCATGAACATAAAATTCTATGAAATGAATGCAAACATACTGCATTATGCTATATGTGTGGCTGGGGATAGAGTGCTTGCCTCCCATGTGCAAGGCCCTGGCTATAATCCCCAGCACCACACACTCACACAAAGGCTATATGTGGTAAGTGTTAAGTGAGCTGCAGGAATTATAGCTAAACTAGTTGAGGGGTTGGTTTGAAGTATCAGGGTGCTGTGCATGAATTTGGAGGATAAGATGTTGATCCAGAGCAATCAACTGCAACATAGTAAGAGAAAGATTGGAATCATTGAGGAAATCAGATAGCTCAGAAATAGAGAAGCTGTGGCAAGAATCAGATCAAGGCAAGACTGAGTGGGGAAAATGAGTCATGAGGTCCAAAGCCAGAAATATTTAAAAGGCGTCCAAAAGGTAGAGGGCAAAGCAGGTCAGAGAGAGCAGTTCAGGACAGAAACTGAATGTGAAGTTCTGAAGTTAGTGCTCTGGGCTCTGAGGGCTGAGTAAACCTGAGATCCAAACCTGTTCATTTCCTAATTATATTGCTGTCTCTCACAAGGTCTGATTACTTATATTGGAATCTATGGTTAGGACAAGGTTATCTATAAGTATGTGTACCATTAGGACTTGGCTCCTACTACAAGGAGCTGTCAAAATTTGGAAAGGTGAAGGTAGGGCCTGAACTGGGCTGCTAAGAGTTGAATTTCTGAGAATAATTACTTTGGGAAGAGTAAGAGATCAGGAAGGGATTAAATGTGGCAAAAGACAAAGAAGGGGGGGTTGAAAAGGGCAAAGATCAGCTAAAGATAAAATACAATGAGGGGGACATTATAAGAGGCCTTAATATTATTTTTCAGTCAATTGTAGACTTCTTTCTATAAATTAAATAAAATAGCAGAAAGTTGATGTGGGATTCAGAAGGTATTGGTCTGATTTAGCCAGGATTCTTCTGCCCAGTTTTCCGAAATGCTGCATTGTCTACTCCTGGTTTTCCTGAAAGTCCTTCCAGTTATTCTTTCAACACCCAGCATCAGAAGTATTGATTAAAAAATATAATTTCCTAGCCCAGGTGGCCATCAGTAAGTGAATAGACTTTTTTAAAATGTGCTTGCTCAGCCATAATGAAGAATGAAATTATGGCATTTTCTGGTAAATGGATGGAACTAGAGAACCTGGTGCTAGTACAGTAAGTAAAATAAGACAGACCCAGAAAGTTAAGGGTCATATGTTTTCTCTCATACGTGGAAGCTAGAGAGAGAGAAAGGAGTAGTAAAAGAGGAATCTTACAAAAATAGGAGAGATCAAAAGAGTAGAGGAAGTCAAAAAACTTTGAATGGAACCACCATGTGACCCAGTCATCCCACTCCTTCTTGGTCTATATCCAAAGGAGTTAAAATCACATACTACAGTGATTTGGCCATATCAATGTTTATAGCCACTCAACTCACAATAAGTAGGCTTATTGTGCCAAGGAACCAACCTAGGTGCCCTTCAACAGATGAATGGATAAAGAAAATGTAGTATATTTACACAATGGAATACTACTCAGCCTTAAAGAGGAATGAAATTATGGCACTTGCAGGAAAATAGATGGATCTGGAAGCTATCATGCTAAGTAAGCCAATCCCCCAAAAAAGGTCAAATGTTTTCTCTGATAGGTGGAAGCTAACCCACAATAAGGTGGGGGGTGAAGGGAAAAATAGAAATGTAGTAGATTAGACAATGGGAAATGGAAGAAAGGAAGAGGGGATAAGCAAAGGAAAGACAAATGAAGGCATCTGGCATAATTTTCCCATGTACATATAAGAAAAAAGCATAGTGAATCCCACCACCATGTGCATCCATAAGAATGGGAGTAACTAAAATAACATATATTCCATGCTTGTATAATTATATCAAAATGGATTCTGCTACCATATATACCAAAAAGAACCAATGAAAATAAAATAAAAAAGAGAAAATGTAACCACAAACTTTCCAATATGTATAATAATATACAGTGTAAATCTTATTTGTTCCAATAGAATTTAAGGAATCTTTCAAAAATCACATTTAGCAGAATAATAGGGATTTCCCAATTTTCCAACAATTATTATTCTGATTAGCATACCTGTGAAATGAATTCTCTTCCTGCCCTGTCATCAACTAATTATTTTTTGTTTACAGCTAAGCAGACTAGATGAAAATAAAATATTCCAACAAATTTGAAAAAAAAAATCAAGTGGATAGAGAACGAGGGGGGAGAAGAGGGAATGGTGAAGTACTGGGGAATGAAATCTACCAAATTATGCTATGTATATGCATGAATATACCACAATGAACCACACACATGCACACAAACACGCATATTATAATGCACTAATGAAAATGATAATAATAGAAGAAGAAGAGGACAAGGAGGAAAGATCAATAGAGTACAGCAAATAGATTAGGGGGTGGGAGGAGGAGAGGGAGAGGAAAGATAATGGGAAATGAGATTGATCAAATTATGTGCATGTGTGAATGTATCACAAAGAATCTTGCTACTATGTATAATTTTAATGAACTGGTAAAATAAAATTTTAAAAAATAAGAGTAAAAATGTTCTTCCCAGAATGTTTAGTGGGGAGGAAGCAGTTATGTATCCACAAGAGAAACTGAGTATGAGCAGAAAACCAGGGACAGCCATTTTATTTTTCCTCATTTTTATTGGTGCATTATGTTGTACATAATGGTGGGATTTGTTGTTACGTATTTGTTGTACATGAACACAATATAACAATATAATTTGGCCATCAGCACTCCCCAGCACTTCCCTCCTCCCTGCTTCCCACTTTTTGCTCCCTTTTCTCTACTGGTCCCCCTTTGATTTTTTGAGAGACTCACCTCATCTTTGTTTTCCTTTTTCCTCCCTAGTTCTGCATATGAGAGAAAACATGACCCTTAAGCTTCTGAGTGTGACTTATTTCACTTAACATGATGGTCCCTAGTTCCACCCATTTTCCTGCAAATGACATAATTTCATTTTTCTTTATGGCTGAATAAAACTCCATTGTGCATATACACCACATCTTCTTTATCCATTCAGCCATTGATGGACACCTGTGCTGGTTCCATAGTTTGGCTATTGTAAATTGTGCTGCTATAAACATGGGTATGCATGTATCACTGTAGTAAGATGACTTTAGTTCCTTTGGGTAAATACTTGGAAGTGGTACAACTGGATCATATGGTGGTTCCATGCCTCGTCTTTTGAGGAACCTTCATACTGATTTCTATAGGGGTTGCACTAATTTACAAGGGGCAGCCATTTTAAAGTACAATAGGCAGGCTGTCTGAAGACACTCTCTTCTATCCTGGAAATTTAGCTTGACAGTAAAAATCCTATCTCTCCTGCCTGCCACCCCTGTCCATTTACATACTATAGATAACCCAAACTCAATTGAGCTTTCAATTGTTATTTTTAATCTCATTCATCAGATTAGTGCATATCTTTGAAACAAATAAATGTATATAACCAATCTTAGGACCTGACCAAACAAAGGTTTACATAGTTGTTTGTTTACAATAGTGCAATTTCATTTTTAACTGTGGCTTTTGACATTACAGTGTATGGCAGAAGAGCTAGAGACAGCTCACCCATTCTATCAAACCTTAGGAAAGTAATCCTACAAATCGAGATTGCATATTATGAGAGCATCCAACTGTCTGCCATTAGTGAGTTTGCAATCCTAGAAATGTCTCCCAGTGCCTTTCTAAACCCTCCATCAAAACTGACAGAGGTTTGGATTCCTGAGCAAGAACAGTCTGAAAAAATTATGTGTGTGCATTGCTGATTCTTTATAAAGATTACAGCTTTATTCTCAAGGACATTTCTTGCCCTGACTCCCCTACTTCCTTCCACATCATGTAATTTCACTCTTCAGCCTCAAATCTCTGTGCCCAAGCATGAGCCAGTCTACTCAAATGTGGGCAGCTGTCTTGGCATGCATGGGCAATCAAATGTTTGAAGAAAATTGACGAATAACCATGTGTTCAAGAGATCCACAGGGCTTAGAGAATTAAAAGGCTTATTCTTATGGTTAAACACTGGGAATGCCATCTCATTCCCGTCCACTGATTTCCCTATTATCAGCTGGAAAGCCACCAGCAGATCCCTTGTTCATCTGCCAGGATGCAAACTAACCCTTCTTTCAAGTCCCACTTTTGTTCTCAGGGTTAGGAATGCTGTAGTTATTCCAAAAGGAATCTGGCTGGCACTGCTAATTGGACTTCTAAGGTCATAATTCAGTACCATAGCATCAGCCTGTTTTCCTGGAATTGATTATTGAGCCTCATAATATATATCTTTGGGTCATGATACCACCATTTAGAACTTAATGGTTGAACCTGCCATATGAGAGACAATTAAGAAGAGTGTTTCTCTAAGACCTATGTCTATGAATAAACTGTTCACTTAGGAGGGAAGTTTGTGGAAACAGTTGATAATCACAAATACTAACATATTGAGTGCTTGTTATGTGCCTAGCACTAATGTTTGCATTATTTCATTTAAGATTCACAACAAAGCAATGAGGTAGGTACAATTATTCATATCCCCATGTTTACAGGCTAGGAAACCAAAGCTCAGAGGGATGAGGTAACTTGCCGGAGGTTACACAGCTAGTAAATATTGAATTGGCATTTACTCTCACATCTGCTTGATTCTGAACATACGCCCTTGCCTCTTCTTAGATGCTGTCTGTCTGCTCCTTGTTTCACTAGCAAGAGTTCATGTGATTTTGATTTGTTAGAAACTGAAAATACAGTAGAATAAACAGATGTTTCCTTTCTAATGGAGTGATGGGTTGTATCGTCCTATTTTACATGTCAGCAGTGGTTTTAAGGCCCATTGTGAAAATGTGTGGTTCATTTATCATAAGTATTTATTGGGCATCTACTATTTGCCAGCACAAGAAGGGTGATTCAAAGAATGGTAACTGGATTTACCATTTAGGAGTGTATTGCCAGAGAGATAAGGCTGACAGGAATCCCTCCCAGAATGTGTATGTACAAAAATGAATATGCCAACTCATGTGACAATGCTAAATGTCGTGGGAGACACTGAAAAGTTAACTGAAGGGTCACTGACCTGAGAACCCAAAGAGTGGTTTTAGAAACAGTTATATAATTTTAATTTTTATTTAAAACTAAAGTGGGCCTACGTAGATCATTCCTGGTTTCCTGATTAGAGGTAGAAGAGAATAAACAATTAAGGCAGTCTTCATGGATGAGCTATACTATAAAGTAAGGGTAGAATTTAAATTGTGGGGAAGGGAGCAGAGACCCTAGGTCCTAAGAAAAATAAGAAAGGGACAGCAAAAGTTAGGCAGAGAAGGGGAAATGAGCCCAGAGTGTATATGGGCCAGCAGACAAGAAATACTCATAATGCTTTAAAAAGCAAAACACACAGTTAGGCATAGGGAAAATCAGGGATCAGTGGGTTAATAAATTGTTATTATGGTAAAAATACACATAACACAAAATTCATCTTTTAAACCACTTTGAAGAGTATAATTCAGTGGCATTAAATACATTTACAATATTTGTACAACCATCACTATTACCTAATTTCAGAACTTCTTTCCACCATACATGTACCCCATTAAGAAATTACTCCCCTTTCCCCACCCCACCCCCTAGCAACAACAAATCTTTTCTCTTTATGGATTTATCTATTCTGATTATTTCACGCAGATGGATTTAGAGAACATATGGCCCTTTTCATATGGTTCCTTTCATTTAGCATAATGTTTTCAAGATTCACCCATGTCATAGTACATACCAGAATTTCATTCCTTTTTATGACTGAATAATATTTCATTGTGAGTATACTACATTTTGTTTATTCATTCTTCCAGTTACAATTGCAATGTTTCTACCTTCTGGCTATTGTAAATAGAGCTGCTATGAACATGGATGTACAAGTTTTTGTTTGGGCACTTGTTTTCAATTTGGGAGGTATACCTAGTGATTGAATTGCTGGATCCTTTAGTAATTCTGTATTTAATTTATTGAGAAATTTCCATGCTTTCCATGGAAATCTAACATATTGGTTAAAAACAGGAGCTTGAAACTTCAGTTGAATACTGGATTTGTTACTAGTTGTATGACCTTGAACAAGTAATATAAGGCCTCATCCTCAGATTTCTCATCTGCTGAATAGGATTGTTTAGGGGATTACATGGCATAATCCATATAAAGACATAACACAGTGCTTGATGTAGTGTCAACACTAGGTGCTCAGCAACTACTAGGAATAATCTGTGTGAGTCTCTTGCAAAATATGACATGTAGTCAATTATCACAGATAAGCGGAGGCACAGTCCTCTTGTTGAGAGTTTGCTAATTATCCTGTCTCACCTCCATTGTAGAACTCAGGAAGTTATTTGAATTTTGAAAAAAAATCATCTACTCTGGCTCCTTTACATCTCAATTTTTAATTATTGGAAGCATGTGTATATAGATATACATAGGCATATTCATGTACACTCTATTTTAGTGAAAAAGTTTCTTGAAAATCTCAAATGCCTGTGTCTTTTATAAAACAGACACTTTCCAAGAAGCAATTGAGTATAATGTTAAGGTCATGTATTATGAACCAAAACTGATGTGGGAGTAAATTCCAATTTGGTGTTTATTAACTGTCTGATCTTGGAACATTTACCTCACCCACCTATCTGATACTCAGTTAACTCACCAGAAAACACAAGGACATGAATAATGGTAACTTTTTTGTTGATCTGTTGTGAATATCAAATGAGATGATGCAAGCTTTAGTGCTAGGCACATAACCAACACTTAACAATGTATGTGTTGCTGTAGAGGTTCCATAACTTTGACCTTCTTTGCTTTCCCACAAACCCACTCATCAAAGTGGACCATGGGAGTTAAAAAGCCAAGGGACTTCAGCTTGACCTGAAAAATTACCAAATGGTCATAAATATTCTTCTAAATGAAATGAAATTCTACCATAACAAAAGCAGTGCAAGATTCTGTGTAATCTCAAATACATCTTTTAAGTTTCCTACCTATGATTAGTTTCTGTTGGAAGTTCTATTTTTCTAAGCAGTATTAACTTCCCATCTGCACAGATGTTCTTTCCATGTTAACATCCATGGTACTCTGTGCAGTCAACTTATCATAACCCTCTTGTGAGATGAGTATACTTATTCCCATTTTGGAGCTGGAGAAACTAGGGCTCATAAATAACTTGTCCAGAACTAGTAATGTCAGAATCAAGACTTGAGCCCAGATCTTTCATTAACTGTACCACACTTGCCTTAAGGGATTTCTGAGACTTTCTTTTGCTATTGGTGAAGCAGAAACAGAGAAAGGCAAAGTGAGTTTCCCAAGGTCACTCAGCCAGTCAGTATTAAAGCAGGGACTAGAATCTGAAAGTAAATTCCATCCATATCTAAATTTCTTCCATTCCATGTTCCACAGGCTTTATTCAAAGGTTGATTTTTCTAATTCGAATTGAATCAGTGGCCTGGTGTTCCCTCATGTCTGTGTGCCCCTTGTACTTAGTACATGATTTTCAGAAGTAGAAATGCAATTGCACAGTCTATAGGTGATTTCATTTCTACCATATTTACATGTATTAAGCAATGTTGTGGGTAATTTCTCATGTCCCCTTGGCTAGACCATGGTTCCCAGATGTTTGGATAAACACCAGTCTACATGTTATTGTGAAGAGACAGTTCAAATGTGATGTTTATATCAGTAGACTTTGAGTAAAGTAGATTACTCTCCATAATGTATGTGGGCCTCATTCAGTCAACTGAAGGCCTGAAGAGAAAAAAAAAAACAGGTCTCCTGAGGATGAAAGTGTTTTGCCTCCAGTCTGTCTTTGGACTCCATGTTGTAGCATCTACTTTTTCCTGGTCTCCACCCTGCCAGCCTGCCCTGCAGGTTTCAAACTTGCTGCTACCTACAGACATGTGAGTCAATTCCTTAAAATAAATATATACAAACACACATAGAACAACATGCACAAATCCTCATGATTCTGGAGGACCCTAACTAATACAGCCATCTACTAACCTCCAGGAACATTGTTGGATTCTGGGAATGTAGAGAAGAGATCTCTGTACAAAGAGATTTGCACAGTGTTAGAAAATATGACAAAGTACATTCACAAAAGATAGAACAAGGTGGGAGAATTAAGCCACAAGAAAAACACCCAAGTGCATTTCACTTTCTTCTTTACTCCTGATAATAATACTAATGATAATCAAACTTCCATTTGTATGTAGGCAATTGACTTAATTAAGAAAGAGAAACCTTGTAAAACTGGATGCAAAATAGATTCTCCTCTTCCTTTTAGATTGATCTGATTGGTTAAATCTATTGTTTGAATTAATTAATTAATTAATTAAACATTTATTAAATCTTGGCTTTGTGAATAGCTTGTGACAAAAAGGTAATGTTCTTAGACATGTTGGGGTTGCCAGAGTCTCTCCTTAAACTTGGCCTAATCCCTAGAACCCAAACTAG
This sequence comes from Glaucomys volans, assembly GCA_020662805.1. Lineage (NCBI taxonomy): Eukaryota > Metazoa > Chordata > Mammalia > Rodentia > Sciuridae > Glaucomys > Glaucomys volans. The sequence continues at coordinate 220,313 of JAJEJO010005699.1, forward strand.
GATCAGAAAAATTGTTTGGTGTAGCTGAGGAGTGTAAAGCAAGTGCACAGAAGTTTCTGGTGAGCCCACCTTTCTCTCTGACAGCTTGATTTGGGCCAAATTTGACAGTGTACCTTCATTCTGGGGCAGTAACCTATCCCAGTTTTCCACCTCCTGATTTCCAGTACTGCCTATTCACTTTTCAGGCACTATCAGTGCCCATTTTGATGCATGGCCCATCTAAACGATAGATTGGGTATTTTAGGGAAGGGCAATGCCCTAACGTATGGTAAATTCTACTTAATCCTAAAAACTCAAGCTCTTCTCTCACTCCTTGCACTGGAGTCATTTACATTCTTGTGGGAGATGAGACTAATGAATGCCCATAGATTATTTTTAGAGCCATTCAGGGCACCATGTGATTATTTTCAAAATTTTGTCTTCTCTACAGTTTCTGGGTGTCTTAGTTAGTGTTTTCGCTGCTGTGAGTAAATGATCTGACTACCACAATTGTAGAAGAGAAAAGGTTTATTTGAGGGCTCACGGTTTCAAAGGTCTTAGTTCAAAGAAGGCTGCTTCCATTCCTCCTGGGCTCGAGATGAGGCAGAACATCATAATGGAGGAGCATGCCATTAGGAAGCAGCTTGCATCATCAGGAAGCAGAGACTCCATTCTCCAGATACAAAATGTATACCCCATAGCCATGCCCCAATTTCCACCTCCTCCAGCCACACCCTACCACTTCAATTAATCCCATCAGGGATTAGTTCACTGATTGGGTTAAGACTCTTACAACCCAGTCATTTCTCCTCTGAACCTTCCTGTATTGTCTCACATGTGGGCTTTTGGGGGACACCTCACATCCAAACCATAACGCTGGGCCAGTACCAGGACTATAGAACTTAATTGACTGTGTCCCCTGGCTGAAGTGTGAACTCCACAAAGGCAGAATCATTGTCCCATTCTGCTTTGTATTCATGAAAGTTTGGTCCAAACTTCCTCAGTCCAAGTAAGTGTTCATCAGGGCTTTCTCCAAGAACTGCTTCTCTTTGCACGCAGGCTCATCATGCATAATTCTGCGTTTCAGCCCAAATCTCTCTTCCAAGCTCTAAGCCCACATATATCTATTAGACCTGTCCCTCTGGCTATTCACAGATATCTCAAATTCAATATATATATATATATATATATATATATATATATATATA
>JAJEJO010005699.1:235593-264710 GCA_020662805.1 Glaucomys volans
GGGGGGTAAAATGAATAACAGAGTGTGTGACAGATACCATTGCCCTGTGTAAATGCATGAACGCACAGATGGTGTGCCTCTACTTTGTGTACAACCAGTGAAACAATAGCTGTACTCCATTTGTGTTCAATAAAAAAATATATAAATAAAAAAAATTATAATGCTCTTAGAAAAGAATGTAGAAAAGTATTTTCATGGCCCCAGAATAGCAAGGAATTTTAAATGAGAACTATCACAACCATAGAATGAACAACTGATAAACTCAATCACATTAAAATTAAGAAGTTAAAAAAAAATAATAATAAAATACCTATTTCTGATTGGTGGTGGAAATATCAAATGAAATTTGGTGTGAAAGGTATTTTGAAGAAAGTTAAGTTATGAAAACAGGATTTTTTCTTATGTTGTCTGAAACCAGAGTTGAACATCCATTTCAATAACTGTTTCCTGGACTAATTCAAGAAGCATTTATTATACTGTATGGATACCTTATTTTGCACTATGTAAAGTATTAACAGGCCCTAAACTTTTTCCATTACTTCCCTTTCTTTCTTCTGAGACAAAGTTTCACTCCTAAAATCCATGCATCTCTTCAACCCCACAGGATCAATCATCCATTGACCCTACTACCTTTTTACTGCCCCTTACATACCACATGTTCTTACTTCACTTCTTAGAAACCTTAGGACCCACAGTCCATCAATTTTCCATATACCTTTGACTCCCGTCTCCCTCTTTTTACCTTTATCATTAGTAGACCCCAACACTGATTGTATCCAGCTAGTCCTCTAATCTGTGTCTGTACTCACACACTGGAACAAAGTATCACAGTACTAATTACTGGTTATTCCTTCAAATGCATGACCACCAATCTCAAGCGGGCCTTCAGAGCCACCTTGCAGTCCTATCACATTTCCTTAGCTGATACATTCTCCTACTATTCTAATTGACCATTTTACACTTTATCTTTCCTCCATTCTTATTCTAAGCTGTTGAACTTGATTCATGTTTCACTGGGGAGAATTTCCAGAGTCTCACTTCCATACCAACCAACCTACCTGCATCTGTATCTACATATTCTGCCTTTCCACCTGTCATTGTGGATAAACTTTCCATGCCCTTATCTAAGGACATTCCATCAATTTGTATATGAGACACTACTCTCCTCTTCTCTCTTCTGTGACAACACAGTTTTTCTCAAAATACTTGCATACATTGTTCTCTCCAGTTTTAAAAAATAGGAATTCTTTCAATTTCAATATCCCTTTCTGGTTACAGTACCATTTCTCTCCTTCCTTTAACTCCTGGAGATAATTGGCTATACTAGATTTCTCTTAGTATATTAGTCAGCTTTTCATTGCTGTGACACAAATACATGACAAGAACAAGTTAGAGGAGGAAAATCCATTTTGCTTCATGGTTTCACAAGTTGGAGTCCATGGTCAGTCAGCTCCATTTCTTTGGGACAGAGGTGAGGAAGAATATCATGGCAGAAGGGTGTGGTGGAAGAAAGCTGCTCAGCTCATGGCAGCCAGGAAGCACAGAGAAAGAGGGGGCCAGAGAAAAGATAATCCCTTCCTGAGCATGCCCCCAGGAACCTGCTTCCTCACCTCCCAGTAGTTCATTCAGCCATCAATGGATTAATCCACTGATGAAGTCGGGGTCCTCATGATTCAATCACTTCCCCCCAAATCCCATCTCTGATCATATGACACTTTGGGGAACATTTTAGATTTAAACCATAACATCTAGTTCCCAACTTATCACTTCCCATTGAATTCACTGCAATCCAGATTTCCCTGGTTCAGACTATCACATTGCTAAATCCATTTGTATGCTCTTATACTTCATCTTTTTTGACCTATGATCAATTTAAAATATTTTTTCACTCATCTCTTTGAAATACTTTCTTCACTTGTCTTCCAGAACTCCTCTGTGTTGATTCTCTAATATTTTCAGTGGATCCACTTTCCCAGACTCCTTCTCTGGTGCCTCCTCACATTTTCTTAACATTGAAGTACCTTAGTGATTCATATTAGAATGTCTTTTCTTCCCTTTATGTATACTCACTGCCTTGGCAATCATATCTAGACTTGTGATGTTACATACCAAGAGTAGGAGAGATGGCCATAACCATATAATCAATATTCTCTCTTACTTTCCATGGTGTTATATTGCTCAAGGTGCCTGATTCTTGTTAAGAAAAACTTAAGCATGAGAAGTGCAACCATTACAGTCAGGTGGAATCAAGAGCAGCTACTAAAATGCTCACTTAGTATGTGTAATGCCCTGGATTTAATACCCAGCACTTCTGTAATTTTTGGTAAATAATTAAAAAAAGAATAGGTACTAACATCTGAGGTAGTGGAGTTGCTAGACAAAAGAGGGTCAGAAATCCTTCAAAGAGTCACCTTTGAAAGAGAGTTGCTGGTCCTTCGTTAGATTGTGACATGAGTGAGAAATGAAACTTTTTGTATTAAAACATTGGGATTTGGCATTTGTCACCTCAACAAGATTAAGTCTATTCTAAGGCATCACATGTACATCTCCAAGCTAGCCATCTCACTTGAACTCCAGACTTCCATATCAATCTATTTGCTCAATTTCTCCATCTAACAGACATCTCAAAACCAGAATTCCTGATAAACTCCCTCAACAAACCAATTGTTCTGAGAGTTTTTGCCATCTGAATAGATGGCAATCACATTCTTCTAGTTGCTTAGTACAGAAACTGGACGGAGTCATCCTTCAGCCCTTATTTCAATCACATCCCATATCCATTGCATCCATAAATATTCAAAACTATCAAGCTGGGGCTGATTGAGAGCTCAGTGCTAGAGCTCTGTCTAGCATGCACAAGGTTCTGAGTTCAATCCACTACACTACAAAAAGAAATCTAGAATTCACCCCACACACACTTCTTGTTTTTTAATATATTTTAAGTTGTCAATGGATATTTATTTTACTTATTTATATTTGGTGCTGAGGATGGAATCCAGTGTCTCACACATGCTAGGCAAGCACTCTACCAACTGAGCTACAGCCCCAGCACCCCTACGCTTCTTGCAGACTCTAAAACTGCCCCTCTGGTTCAAGTGACCATTACCTTCTCCTGGACTACTACAGTCTCTTAAGTGGCCTTCTTCCCTCACTCTTGCCCAATTATACATCACATGGCAGGTAGAGTGATCCATCTTAAAAAGTAAATAAGTTGATGTCACTCGTGTTCAAACTTCTTCAATGACTTTCCATAGGCAAAGTTCATAAAGTGGCTTATAAAAGCTTATATGATCTGGGCCCTGCTCCATCTTTGGCTTCACCATCTGCCCCATTGTTCTTCTTCATTCCAGCACCCCTTGTTGTTCAGCCAAAACCCCATGCACAGGCTTGCATTGATTACCCTGGTACTTGCTTTCCCTTTTCCTGGAATATTTTCCTCAGTTATCTACATCTTTTGCTTCCTCTCTTTTTTACAACAGTATTACTCAAATGTTAGTTTGCATCAGAATCACCTGAAGGATTTGTTAAAACATAGATCCGAGCCCCAGTCCTGTAGTTTATGATTTAGTAGATCTGGAAGTGGGCAGGAATTTGAATTTCCAACAAGTTTCCAGGGCTGATTATGCTGCTTCAAGGACCGAGCTCTGAGAAACATTGTTTTCTGCTCAGAAGTCACCTCATAATCAAGACCTTTCCTGACTTCCCTATAAAAGTAATAGTGTGACCCCAATGCTTCCTATTCCTCATATCCTGATTTATTTTCCTCCGTGTACAGATCATCTGACAAGTAGGTATATAATATTTGTTTACTTTGTATCTTCCATTTGGATTCTAAACACTTAGAGCAAGGTCTTGGCTTCATTTATGGCTATAACTCTATACCCATATTTATCACAGTGCATGGTACATATAGTAGGTGCTTAATAAAATTTTGTTGAAAGACTGGTCAAAATAAAATGTTGCACAGCCATCCTTCTGTGACTCAAGCTTCTGAAACAGACTGCTCATGAAGATAACTGAGCTTTTCAAACCATGCTAAACCCTACTTACTTCTAATCTCTTGCTTCCTGGGTTATCTTTTACATCATTGTCACCCCTGCTACCACCCACAGCAGAAAGCACTGATGATGCCTAGAAAAACACATTGTCTAGTGGAAGGAATACTATGATTTAGCTATTTCAGGAAACTAAGGGGACAGGGAGAATCATAGCATTTGCTAATCTAACATTTGTAACTGACTTCTTGTTTTTTGGCAGGTACTGGGGATTGAACCCAGAGGCACTCAACTCCTGAGTCACATCCCCAGCCTGTTTTTTAAAATATTTTATTTAGACACAAGGTCTCACTGAGTTGCTTAGAGCCTTATCGTTGCTGAGTCTGGCTTTGAACTCGTGATCCTCCTGCCTTAGCTTTCCAAGCCACTGGAATTGCAGGCGTGTGCCACTGCACCCAGCTGTAACTGACTTATTCTGAGATCAATTATTTCACATTCTTTTACCAGAAACTTGCTTGTACCAGGGCTGCAGAGAAGAGTAAGATAGAGTTCTGATCCCAGTCTGATGGCAGAACCAAATAGACTTGAGTAAAATATAACAAAACACTATCAGCTACGAGGAAGGAACCAGAATTTCTGCCTGAAATTGCTGAGAGGGAGGCAGAATTTTGGGACATCTTTGCCAAAAAGAGGGTGTTTTGGGTTGGGTTTTGAAGAATGAATAGAAATTAGGTTCATGGTAAATGGACCAAAAAAATCAGCACGGGAATAGGTGTATGAAATAAAAACAGCATTAAAAATATTTGGCAATAAGGCCCCAGGCACTGTGGTACATGCCTGTGGTCCCAGCAACTTAGGAGACTGAGGCAGGGGGATTGCACATTCAAAGCCAAACTTGGCCATCTATTGAGGCCCTAAACAACTTGGGCCCTATCTAAAAAAAAAATTAGCAATCAGTCTGGGCACAGTGGTGCACACCTGTCATTCCAACAACTCAGAAGGCTGAGGCAGGAGGATCACAAGTTTGAGGCAGACCCCTGTAACTTAAGACCCTGTCTCAAAATTTAAAAAATAAAAGGGCTGTCGTATACCTCAGTGGTAGAGCATCCCTGGATTCAATCCCCAGTAACCTCCCACAGATGTTTAACAATTAGTTATAGACAACAGTAAATCCAAGTGGACATTCTGACCAACCAGAGTTGACATCAGCTATAGATAAACTGGCACAGCAATAGCAGTTCTTACCAGTTGGTAGTTTGCTCCAGAGAGGGATCAGAGTTTTGCAGAAATGCTGAGTAGTTTGGCATAGGTAATGTCGAGGTAATAATAGCTAATATTTAGTGCATACTATAAGTTACCACAATGCTTTGCATTCTTTGTGTCTTCCAGTCAAATCCAATACTACAAATGTTCTTGGCATCCCCATTTTACATATGGAAAAATTGGGTTTCAGAGTTGAGTCACTTGCCTAAGTTCACACAATTAGAAATCTTAAGAGTTGGAATTTAAACCTAAACCTATACAAGCTGGCTCCAGAACTTGTCATTTTAACTAAGATACACTGCCTCAAGTAGTAGATAGAACATAAAGTTAGCTTCTTTAACACTGTGAGGATTTACAAGGAGATAAAGTAGGTTGACTTTCCAATACAGACCTAACTGTCTGGATGAGGAAACAAGACTCTCAGCTGTACAACCTAAATAACATTACAAAGACTGTCCCAAAGCAACATGGGATGATTGACCATTGAATGAGACATTTAATGAGTTCTGTGGATTTTCACTGAAGCTGGTTGTGGAAGAAATGGAACTTGAACCTGACATTGAAACACATGGACTAGGGGAAAGATTATAGCATTAAAGTCAGAAGTGCTGGGGTCTATTCAGGTCAAAGTAATTTCCTTCATTTTTCTTATCTGTAAAATGGATTGTTTGGAGTAGAACAGTGGTTCTTAATCGAAATATACCACCCCAGGAGGATTTTTGGAAGTTATGAAACCATATTTGGTTGTCCAAATGCAAGAGGGGCATTTAATAAGTGGGGGCCTTAAATGATAGATGTTCTATACACTATGAAGAACTAAACTCCTGCCCTTCAAGAAGACTCTAGACATTCATGGAGGTTAAAACTTTATAATTGTCTGAGTCTAGAACATAATTTCATTTCACATATTGAAACAAATTTTAGTGGTTTTATTGTTCCTGATTAAAATACCTGGTAAAAGGAAGATTGTATTTTTCTTCCAGAACATTACCATGAGTTGTTTGCATTTCAAAGAATTACTACACCAATCTAACTGCATTCCTGATACCTGAATCACCAATGCCACAACCCAATGTCATTCATTCTGTTTCAGCAAGCTATTGCTTTCACAATGATTCTATATAGAAATGCTAGCCTCTGACTACTTCATTATGTTTTCTATTATAGCCATGGATGAATTTTAAATATTTAAATACATATAGTTTTATTATAAATGACTTTCCTTTTGTTTTTCTTTGCAATATAATTAGGATATATTGTGTGCTATTCAAATGATCGATTACATCTTTATTATACCTTCTTATTAATTTCTTTTTAGGATACAAGGAAGATTAATAAATGATTGTAATAAAAATGATATGCTGGTCTGATAGAGTTAAGAACCACTATATTAGGTGATCTTCCAAGGCCTTTACACATTTAATTCTTTATGGGTATAAGGACAGGTGGATTTTGAAGGAAGGGAACAACATTTTAAGGTGGGAATGACTCCAGCAACATGGCCTGCTTAAGCAGGGTTTAAAGTGTCCCCAGACAAGTCAGGACAGAGCAGAAGACCTAGTCTGGTCATGTTCTCTGAAAACCACTCTACCCCACCCACCTCAGTGTAATTGAACACTCCTGGGGAAACTGCCAGGGCTATCATCACAGGAAATTGCCTTGTGGCCAGTAGGGCTTCTCTAGTTACTTTCCTCAGTGACAGAGGACAGTAATGACTTCCTGTCTGTTAGAGGAAGGTGTCAGCCTCCGTGTTCTAGTGAGTTCCTGAAAAACCTCTAGAAGAAGTTCCCTGTTTTTGCTCTGCTCTTGTCATTAGAATTATTTTTCTTATCTTATCCAGCCCACTTGCTTCCAGTCTCCTTCCTCCACACTAGAGATCTGGAAACTTTTGTTTTATGATAGATGAATTTATCCCCAATAATTCTGCTTTTTCTTTATTTTTTTGATATGCCAATTTTATTTGATACCCTTGCAGAAACTATTTGGAAGTAGGTCATACCTCCAAGCAGATGCCACTTCAACTTTCGCAACACCTGTTGAGTCCTCTCACTTGAAGGGATGCCTTTTATCATTTAATAACATGTCTTGTATTTTCTTCTAATTATACATATTCATTGAAGACTGCTTGGAAAATACAGAAATGTATGGAGAAGCCAACGCAAATTATCCATAATCCCAAGCAATATAGTACTCAACATTAGACAAAGTGATGGCAAACATGAAGGTTAAATTCAATGTTGTTCTTTCTGTTTTTTATTCTATGCCAACTCTCAGTTTCCTCCTCCCAGAGCACCTCTTGATCTCACCCTTATGAAAAACTTGCTTGTCCTATGTACTGTAAAATGGAGGGCAAACTAGAAAGTGTACAATAGCACTTAGCATGTCAAAGGCATATAAGAGAGATAAAATATCTCATATCAGGAAGGTGTTTGGAATCTAAAATAGCAATATTTTGTCATAGCTCTGCCATCACTACCTTATTACTGAAGTGCTATGGTGATAAAGTATTGTGGGAATGTCTAAAGAGATAAGAGAACATCTGAGAAATTCACAGTGATCCCTTGGAATCAGGAAAAAGCACACAGTACACAGAAGCAAGAATGATTAAGTGTGAGCCTGGCTCATAAATATGCCTTTCTCATCAGAAAAAAATGGCCAACATTAAACAAAAAAGTTGGATGATACTAAATCCATCCCAGAGATAAAGTTCTTGTTATAGATATTAGGTAGAATTTATGTTTTGCTTCTTTCCCAAGGTGGATAGGGTCAGAATGGCAGTTTCCCTCAGTTTGGAGTCTTGTATTCAGGCTCTGGTATAGAGAGGTCTTAAAAACCACTAAGATATAGGGGTGAAGTTCAAGACTTTGGAGTTTTCAGACCTATGTTCAAATCATAGCTCCATTTCTGTGATCTTCAAACTTTACTTGAGTAACATCCACTGTTGTAGGCATTGGAGATACAATGTTGGACAAAATAGATAAAAGTGCTACTTTAATGGAGTTTGCATTCAAGTGGTCCAAGACTAAATATCTAATGATGAAAAAGTAACAAGGGACTTGATTGGAGGTAACAGGAACTACTCCCTGAGGCTGAGTGGTCAGGAATGGCCTCTCTGAGAATGGACAATTAAACTGAGACTTGGATGATAAATAAGAGGTCAGCAATTAAAAAAAATCTAAGGAAAGAATATTCAAGGAATAAGTAATAACTAGGGCAGAGGTCCTGTGGCAGGAACAGGCTTGACATTTTTTTAAAGAATAGAATGACTGTTCACTGATGTGGTTGGAGCTTGAGTGAGCCAGGGAGAGAATGAGGGGATAAAGTTGGATAAGGTCAGAGTATACATCAGGTCATGTGAGGACCTTGTAGAAATTCAGCTAGTAATCATCATCATCATCATCATCATCAAGAAGGAGAGAGGGGAAAATTAAGTTGGAGAGTTTGGGTGATACTGTGTTTTATCACCTGAGGAATTTGCATTTGACTCATTGAGGTTGGGATGTCAGTATAAGGTTTGAACGGTATGCACAAATGGAGTCTAAGGAGATGGGAGTAAAGTGCATTGTGGCCATTTGCACCTTCACTATACTTCTAGCACTTGAATTTCTCCCAGGTTTTCTCCTACAGCTACTGCTTTCTCAATGAATGTAAATCCATAAGTCACTGGACATCTATGTTCACACCAGCCCCTTGTAAAATAATTCTCTTGTATTTTATGACTGGAATTTCTACCAACAAGGCAATATCTGAATCACAGTTCACAAAGCAGCTACCAACCTGGCTATTTGGTGAGATAGACTTAAGGGAATACTAGTTGAAGATGAGTTTTTCTTTCAAATAATGACAGCACCGGATGAAATCATTAGTCTACTTCAGATTTACTTTGTTAGGAGTATAGCTAAGGGTTAAGTTCCCTGGGGCAATTCTTTCTTGGTTCACATGCTATACTAACTTTTTCTTTTTTTTAACAGGGTGAGAAGTCCTATGGAAAACCATGCGGGGGCCAAGACTGCAGCGGGGGCTGTAAATGTTCTCCTGAGAAGGGAGTGAGAGTAAGTCACTTATGTCATTGTTGAAAGACAAATAGTCACAGGGGCTGTTTTCTGTTTTCTTTAGAATTGAACTGCTTAGAATTTACTCTTCTGACCTCATGGAACAAGCAAAGTGAGGAGGACCAGCTGGAAGGAGTTTTGCTAACTAAAGACAGATAGGACTAGACTGGTCAAAGTCTCTAAGGAAACAAGAATAGGTTTCCTTCATTAACTTAATGCCAAGGTTTCCCCAGTTTCCTCAGAGTATTTCCAAATGCCAATTAGGTTATGCACAAGCAGATTGTGATAATGTTTATAGATATGCACAAATTTTCATAGCTCATTTTATCCAGTTGGTTTTTCCCTACCACTCTGGGCAACAGGTGGTCCAACCTTTATCTCCAGAGGTGTGTGTCCAAATTAACCCTGCTTATTAGAGACAGAATCAAGAGTAAAGGATAGTCATAAAGTCCCAAAATATAGGTAACAATACATAGAGAATGGTTTATCAGTACTACATTAAAATGTAAGGTATGTTTTAAAACATTGTGACATGTTCATTAGCTATGAACAAATCGTGGTGTCAGTTGTAACACAGTATATTGACACAGCGTTTACATCAATTCCTGTCCATGTCTAGCCCCCAGATGTATTACATCTCTTTTTTTCACTTAATAAACTTATATCCTTTAGTATAACCTAGAGAAAGTATCTCAGGGGATACAATCTGTTAAAAATATGTATATATATTCATAATTTATGGTCACCTTGTGGAATTCAGATCTTGCAACTTCCAGTATTGTGTTTGCACTTTCATTACACTCAAAAAAGCCTAAGAGCTTACACTGTCAAAGGAAGGTAGTAGCATAAATAGGTCAACCAAACCTTCAAAAACATAGCCAAAGAGGGAACACAGTGACCGCTCCAACTTCTCTTTCATTATCTTCCATTTTCAGTAAAGTGAAATGTCAAACTATGCCAAAATTTGAAGAAAAAGAATAAAAAGCCACCTCTTCATCAAAAAGGATCAGACCTATTATACATTAAAGACACAGATTTAGAGAGTCATAGAATATCAAAAAGGGAAGGCATCTTAGTGAGCTTCTTATCTTTCCCACTGATTGTACAGAGGAAACAGACTCAGAAGGAAAATGATTTCCTGGGGTCACACAGCAAATTGATGACAGATTCCTGGCTATTACCTGGGTCCTTTGATTTCTCACGTTTACTTCACTCACTTACCCACTATGGCCCAAGGGAAGCTATGTTCACTGTAGCCACCAAGGCTCATACTTTTGCCTCTGATCTACAACCAGGAAAAAAAGTACAATAAATATATAAATGCATTTTTAACATGTAAGCAGTACAGACAAAGTGAAATGCCATATATATATTATACACACACGCACACACACACACACACACACGGTAATTTATTATTCTGTTTTGGAAATAAAACCAGAAAATGAAGGTATTTATATGGTTTTATTTCCAAAATAGAATCATGTGAGGTGTGTGTGTGTGTGTGTGTGTGTGTGTTCATGTGTATTCTAGGCCTTTTTTCCTCACTTACAACACTTGCTATGTGTTTAATATCTTTTCTTCTATCCCATAGTTTAATTCAGCTATCTCCCTTTTACTAGGCACTTAAGTTGTTCCTGAATTTTTATTTTATAAAATGGCAATGGTACAGTGGAAATATTTGAACAGGCCTTCTTATACTCATCTCTGTGTAGATAATAAGGATCAGAATAATAAAACAAGCATTTTTAATTTTCAAAGCTACTGGCAAATTATCCCACAAAGTATGTTCCAATTCATATACACATTAGCATTGTAAATGAATGCCCATGTTTCTTCACCCTTGCCAACACTTGATATTTTGCAAATATGATGAGTGAAAATCATCTAATTCCCTGACTATGTGCAAGTTTAAGCATCTTTTCACATATTCATTGGAAGTTTATATTTCTTATGTGAATTTACTGGACAAATCCTTTAACCACTGTCCTACATGAAGATTTTTTTTTTTTTTTGCTTCATCTCTGCAAAGATAGAGCAAATAAAAATGATCCAAGTGGAAGCAGATGCAATTTGAGTTTGACACAAAGAAACATTTCCTGATGTCTTATGGCAGGATGGATGCCTAATCAGACCCAACAACCAGGAAACTGAGAAGAAGCTCTGGACTGTTCATTGAGCTGGGGGGCCCTTTAAAAATAGAAAATCTAAGCTGGGTGTGGTGGTGCATGCATGTAATCCCAGTGGCTAGGGAGGCTGAGGCAGGAGGATCGTGAGTTCAAAGCCAGCCTTAGCAAGGGCAAGTTGCTAAGCAACTCAGTGAGACCCTGTCTCTAAATAAAATACAAAATAGGACTGGGGATGTGGCTCAGTGGCCGAGTGCCCCTGAGTTCAATCCCCAGCTCAAAAGAAAAAAAAAAGAAAGGAAAATCTATATCTGAACCTGAGGTCAGTGCTACACCAGGCAAACATATTTTATAATGACCTCATTGTTTAACCCAGGCTGTGATTTGGATTCTTGAAAATGGAGAGCAGTAGATTTACTTCATTAGGAGCCATCCTTTGGGTTCCAAACATCTGGAGCCCAAGTCTAGCATCTCTTTTGGAAACAGATAAGTGGCCAAAGGGGTGGGAGATGGAGGTAAATGAAATACTGCTGTGCAGAATTTTTTCCTTCAGTATTTAAAAAGCACAGACTTCACACAATTAAACATATTCCTAAAAGTTTATTTGTGAGGTCTGAAGTTTCTGAGAATATTTGTCAAGGTTTTTGAACCATGCCAATCTGTATTTTATGAATCAAGAGCAAGAGTATTTGTCCTGTTTTCCAAATAGATAAGAGGGCTGGTGCTCATGAGGGAGAATGTGAACATGGTTGCTTGATGCCAGATCCCATTTAGTCATCTTCCCTTCCCTCATATGTTCCCAGGGCCAATTGGTAGTGTTTAAACTAGCCCCAGCACTATTGACCCTGCACAACAGCCCCTCTGTACCCCTTTTGTGCAGTTGTCAAAAAGATTTGAGACTGTTTTCCTTAGCTGAACAGAGGGCCCCATTTGGATTTCAAGCTGTTCCTCTCGAGCTGGGAGGGGAACAAAAGGTTGGGTCACTCCTGAGCAATGCTGAAGCCCTTGGCAGGCCCGCCTCCTGCCTTGGGGAGACATCAAGCACATAACTTGCTGGGCAGTATGTACTTTTCCCTTGCCAAAGTCCTCTCAAACTGACTGGGACATTTATACAACACCTCACAGTCCTGCAAGCTGCAATTCAAACCATTTTGGTTGAAGCTTTCTCAAACTGATTTCTCCAAGGTATGTCCTGGCTGGTAAAGCTCTTCCTTGATATTGGTACACTAGTTTTCACATTCCAAAGCATCACAGTTCACCTTTCAGGGGCTGTATAATCATCTGTATGCAACAAATAAACAGAAAAGTGACTTGCCCAAGGTCACCAGCCTGTTAGTAAAATCTTATTTAGCTTACTTTAAGAGAATGGCAACTTTAAAAGATGGCATACATCCTAGTATTAAATAAAGGGTTTTCTCTCTTGGATATTTAGATTTGGATTTAATATTTGACTTTAAGTTTTCTTTCTTGGGCATAGGTTTTATCTGAAAGAATCATTCCTTTGAGTTGCTGTTTTGTCTGGTTTTTCTTCCCTGCTCTTTGATGGAACAGAACATTTTAGGTTGGCATTGTAATCCTTCCCTTTTTCCCCCTACTGGATCTGAAAGCTATCTCTGAATTGTACTCTATCAGTGTGCATTTCTCTGAAGTTGGGGAAAGGCAAAAAGGGGGAATGTATATTTTATTCTGAACTCAGTTTTCCTTAACATTATTCCAGAGTTTTTCCTGTTTTAGCAGTGTTCTGTTGTTTTTTATATAACATGGTAAACTCCTCATTATCCATAGCATCTGAAGTAGCATCAACACACATAATCCAACAGTGCTAGAATTAAAAAAAAACAGGGAATATTTAGATTCCCCTCTACATAAGGACTATTTGTTTCACTCTATGACTTGAGAATCCATGTCCTTGCTTGAGAGTATATGAGACTAGTTTCATGTGAAATTGAAGCAAAGTTTCTTAATTCCTTATCTTCTGCCTGTATCCTCCCACTCCTCTACCACGAAATGTTTCCCATGAATTCCAGAGCCCAGATGAATTAACCTGTAGTTCTTCAATTTGTTCTCCTCCTGAAAACAGCTGGTGTTCCTTGTATTAACTGACTGATGCTATGACTACCAAGGAGTCTTTTCACTTTCTCCTGAATTAGGCAATTGCTGAGTACACCTTTCCCTCCTCCCTCCCTGTTTGCTCCTGCTATGCATGCATGCATACACACACACACACACACACACACACACACACACACTCCTGCCCTGACCAATCACTTTGCAACACACACCAATATCCTTATCCTCTTCTTCTTCAAAGTGAAACTCATATTGCCCACGACCTCCTTGGGTGCCTGGATAGTTCCACAATTGCCTGCAAATAAGCTTGATGCCTTCATTGCCCACCTACTCCTCTGTGTGTGGTTTGTCTCAATTTTGACACTAGTTACCAGTAACCACCTTATTGCCAAATCCAGTGGACATTTTTCATTCTGTCTTCCTTGAGCTCTCTGCTGCAAAAGACACCTCCTTCTCTCCTGAATCTCTCTGTTCCTTTGGATTTAATATTAATATTTGTTCTCTTCTAATTCTTTTCCTACTCTGATTGGAATCCCCCAGGGGCTGTCCTCATCCCAGCACTTACTGTTGGCTACTCACAAGGTGGTTTCCTGTATTCCAGAGATTTCAACCACCACCCATACAATGATAAATATTCAATTTCAAGCTGTAGCTTGACCTATATTCTTAGCTTCAGGTCAGCATTGCCCACTTCTTGCTGGATATCTCTGCTTGGATTTTTCCTGGTGCCACAAGCATACTTCACTCAGAACTCTCATCACCACCTCCTTCAGACATGCTTATTCTCAAGTCCTACACGTGTCTCACCCAACAGAGCAAAAGGCATCACCAGGTATTCAGTTGCTGAAGCCAGAAAATGTGGTTGTTCTTTCCTTCTACATTATCAACTCCAGCCCATCATCAAGTCCTTTCCATTTATCTTTCTAAATCAAGCTCAAATCTATCCAATTTTTCCATTCTTATTCCTCCAATCCAACCTGTATCATTTCTTGCTTGAATTACTGCGATAGCTTCCAGACTGATCTCCTAGCCTCTAATCTAACTCTCTCCCATCCATTTCTCATTCTTCTGCCCTAATCTTTCCAAAACACAAAAAAAAATTTAACTCTAGTAAGATTAGAATCGTCTATGACCTGTCTCTTGACCACTTCTTCAACATTAGCTCTCCTGACTAGAAAACCTCTTCCCCTCCACAGAACAAAACAAGACAAATTAAAAAAAAATTAATGAGCAATAAACTATTTACAGTTCTCAGAGCCTGGTATGTCATTTGACATGTTGCAAGTTTCATACTTGTTATTTCCTCTATGTGTACTGTCCACATATGTCCAACTCCACTCTTTCCCTGCTAACTTGTTTTCATTTATACACCCCTTCAAACCAGACACAAACTTCTCTTTTTCCATGATTACCAAGGCCAAGTTTATCTTGTCTTATCATTCTGCTCATGCTGAATTGCAGTAAACTATTCACTTGTGTGCTTTCCACTATCTCATGAACAGCTAAAAGGCAGAAACTGTGTCTTCTTGGTCTCTGCAGGGACAGTGTACACTCCAGACTATTTCTGAAAGACTGACCAACTGACTGAACCATTTTACATGGTTGTGGTTGCAGCTCTACCCTTCACATCCTGGATTGGCTCTTAGGTCACTGTAAAGCCAATGGATATCTCCTGACCAGGAGGACTCAAAGCTGCTGAAAGAAGCCAAAGGGCCAGGGTAGTTATTTTCTAACAATTTTTAGATTCCTCTAGCTGTAAGGCTTCCATGCCCTGGTTCCTATAGCTTGCTTTGGGATTCTGCTCTCCCTAACTCCTCCAAGATTTTTTATTATGGCCTTTTCTTTTGCCCAGTTACTTCTTACTCTGTAGCTGCTAATGCAAGGGATTTGCAAAAAGGTTTTTATTTTACTACCAACAATTCATTCCTCCTTCAAGATGAGGACATCCTTAAATAATTGTGAGTCAAAGGTAACCCTAACTTTCATTCAGATACTGGTTTCCTCAACACCAAACCCTTTGCTTAAAGCCTCTTAAACTTTTGCAAAATTGATGTTCTTGTGTCTCCCTTGTTCCTTTTCCTTATGGGGGAAGGAGGAAAGTTGGGAAGTAGTATCTGAAAAGGGAAGCAGCCACTGGGTGGCAGTAAGGGAGGGAGGCAAAAAATCAAGAGTCCCTGTATATTTAAATATTATTATGTATTCCCAGGATAATTGATGATAATGTTAAAAGATGGTGTCTGTGCACTGAATCAAGATGCAGTCATAGCCCAGTAGATGTTCATAGATGATCTGAATCACTTCTTTGATCATATTGGAACATTAAGGGATTTATGGAATTTATTTTCCACACTAGTGAGGGAGGCTTCTGCTAAAGAGGAGCCAAGAACCTGGAGGAGGAGATAAATACACAGCTGTGGGGTCAAGAGCACTGCTCTAGCTCTGCAGAGATCTAAGTATCATGACCTAGCTTTGCCAACTGGATGACTTCAAGCTCATGCTTTCCTCTCTTGGGCTCTCAATTTAGCCATAAGCAAAATGAGGACCTTAGACTGTGTGATCTCAAAGGATTCACCAGCTCTCATTATCTAAGACAAACATGGTGTTACTATCTCATGATGGTCCTAGCCTGTACAGTATCTTATCATGCTTTCTACTGTTGCAGTGAGATACAGAGGGTGATGTTTGACAGTGCCCTATCTTTCAAGTGCTGCTTTGGCAGCTGCCTCAGACATAACTCACTTGCTGTGACTTCTCTATTGCTGCTACTGGAGGCTCCTGACACTGAAGTGTGATTTAAAAAGAGTCACAGGGATGCTTCTTTACATAACTCCTCCTTCCCTGCCTTGCCTAAGAATCATTCTGCCAACAGTTCTAGCTTCAGAAACACATTCTTTTTTGTTATTTTTATACCTTTATTTTATTTATTTATTTTTATGTGGTATTGAGGACTGAACCCAGTGCCTCACACATACTATGCAAGCACTCTACCACTGAGTCACAACCCCAACCCTAGAAACCCATTCTTCAGATTAAATACTGCCCTATTTGCCTTGCTTGAATAATTTAAATATCCCCATCTAATGAGAGGAGACAGACTCATCCTGCACACCTGGGGAGGAGCTGTGTGCACAAATCACAAATCTTTAGGGACCACTCAGTTTTCTTTGTGTTGGCCCTGAAAATTCAGAGACACTGAATAGCACAACATGGGTGAGCATCATGCACGTCAATATGTGATATATTCACTCCTCTTAGAGTCTGCCCTCTTTGTCCCTGACCAACTATTTACCCCTTTTTTCTTCTTTTTCTTCTCTTTCTTCTCTAATCCCTAATGTTCTTCTTTCTTCTTATACACTTCCCTCCCTCCTGCTCCAGCATTTCTGTCTCTCTATAGCTCATTTCTATTTCCCTTATCATGGCCTCCTCACCCAACTTCACTCCTCTTCTTTCAGTTACCTGGGATTGCTTTCAGGGACACCAATTTTTAGCTCCAGATTCTGTTTTTTTATCATCTAATAAGCAGGCATGTACACTTCAGCAGCAAGGTATTTGGAAAGAGTTGTGGAATGTACCACTGTATAGAAGTGTCCCACTTATCCTGAGATTCTAAATCTCAGAGATGGTTCAGTGGTCTCCAAATTTTGGGGTGGGGGGTAGGCTCTGCAAATTAATTCACTGAATGTAGAAGAATGTATTAGAACTTCCATGTGGATTTATATTGAGAACATCTAGAAAGGAACTAAGATTTGGATTAAATTATCTAATATAAAGTATAGAAAAGATTTTTTCCCACTCTGTAGGCCCTCTTTTCACATTATTGTTTCCATAAATTAGATCAGAGACCCTGCACCTATAGAAGAAAAAGTAGGTCCAAATCTTCATCATGTGGGCTTAGGAACAGACTTCCTTAACATGACTACCAAAGCACAAGAAATAAAAGTAGGAATCAATAATTGGGATAGATTCAAACTGAAAAGCTTTTTCTCAGCAAAGGAAACAATCAGCAATATGAAGGAGCAACTACAGAGTGGGAGAAAATGTTTGCCACAAACACATCAGATAGAGCACTAATCTCCAGAATATATAAAGAACTAAAAAATCTTTACCCCAAGAATACAAATAACCCAATCAATAAATGGGCTAAGGAAGTGGGCAGACACTTCACAGAAGAAGATCTACAAGCAGTCAACAGATATATGAAAAAATGTTCAGCATCCCTAGTAATAAGAGAAATGCAAATCAAAACCACCTTAAGATTCCATCTCACCCCAATTAGAATGTCTATTACCAAGAATACATGCAATGACAGATGTTGGCAAGGATGTGGGGAAAAGGGTACACTCATACTTCACTGGTGGGTTTGCAAGTTGGTGCAGCCACTCTGGAAAGCAGTGTGGAGATTCCTTAGAAAACTTGGAATGGAACCACCATTTGACCCAGCTATCCTACTCCTTGGCCTACACCCAAAGGACTTAATTAAAATCAGCATACTACAATGATGCAGCCACATCAATGTTTATAGCAGCCCAATTCACTATAGCTAGATTGTAGAACCAACCTAGACACCATTCAGTAGATGAATGGATAAAGAAAGTGTGGTGCATATACACAATGGAATATTATTCAACCATAAAGACATTTGCAGGTAAATGGATGGAGTTGGAGAAGATCATGTTAAGTGAAATAAGCCAATCCCCAAAACACTGATTTCTCTGATAAGTGGTTGATGACACATAGCGGGGGTGGGGAGAGGCACAGGAAGAATGGAGAAGAGATGGATTGTATAGAGGAAAATGAGGGGTGGATAGGGGGCGGGGAAGGATAATAGAATGAGACAAACATCTACACCCTATGCATATGTATAAATATGCAAATTGTGTGATTCTACTTTGTGTACAACCAGAAAAATGATAGTCGTACTCCAGTTGTGTACAATGAGCTAAAATAAAAAAATTAATTAAAAAATGCACTCTGTAAAAATAAACAAATAAAATTAAATAAATTTAAAAATATAGGTAAAGTATTTGAAACTGGTAGACTATGTGCTGTGTTAGTTACTATTACTATTATTAAGCCTTTCAAATATGTAATACATGGCACTGGCACTTTCACTGGATGGGTGTATCCACAGATTTTGTGCTGTGTACACTCTGTAAGGCATCCTAGGGGCTGGGGATATAGCTCAGTTGGTATAGCTTTCCATGCATAAGGCCCTGGGTTCAATCCCCAGTACCACAAAAACAAGGTATCCTAAATAGTAGAGGCTAAACAGGATGAAGGGGAGACCTTGGGGAGGGGTCCCTATTTTCTTTTCCTATATGTCCAGAAATATTACTGTTTCATTAGCTCAAATTAAGTGTTTTGTGGTTTATATTATATAATTATCTTAATCCTCACAAATTGGACAAATGACTTAAGAAGATTCTTACAAGTAAGCCATGTATCAAATATAATACTAAAATTTAAGTACATGAAAGTGGCAAAGCACACACTTCTATTCATAGAATGATTTTTTTCATCAGACTCATGAAGTAAAAGTCATGACAATCTAATTACACATGAAAAGAAGTCACAAAACAGTAATGCAAGAATATTCAATTAGACTACATGGAATATGGTCTTATGGTCATTCTCTGTAACAAAAGATTTTGCCATGACTATATATTGTGCCTTGAAATATTAGCTATAATAGTAAATAGCAAAAGAACTTTTAAAATCATGCAGTCACAAGTCTAGGAGGTTGGATTCAGCCCCCAAGTGTCACATCATGGGTTATAAAAGACCCATGACTAGGCATGACTATAAGTGATCTTTCCCTCACTTAATATGAAAGACTCAGAGGAAAGTTTCAGAAAGTTTGAGTCTTTCCTAATGTCCCTTGTAAGTGGCATAATCAGGATGTGAACCACGTATTCCATCCCCCTGTTCAGTGCTCTTCCCACCATGTCAAATGGCCTCTTAAACCCAAGGCCGCAATCAACTCAGATCCTGCATTACTCAATGTGGCTGCATTGTTGTGAATGGAGGAATACTCAGTGGAGAAAATGTGCTAAGACATAGACCAGATATCATCAAATCAATTGGCTTTCTTCCTCTGCCCCAGTGAGTAATAACTCCTGGATGTGTGTATAGGATGTTTATATCTTTGTCTGGGTTTTAAAATGTTTTCTAGTATTTCTGTCTTTTAAAGGTTAAAGAGATGAACTCCATGCTTAAGAAAAGCCTGGTTTTCATCTGCAATGACAAAGTTTGTGAGGAATCATGTCAGTTTTTATAGCTCCAAGGCAAGTTTGTTCCTTTATGTAGGCCACTCACTATATGGAAGTTCACTGCAGTGGAATTAGAAGAGTGAGGAGATGAGATTACCAAGTATATATCAGGCAAGTCATTTGGTGTCTACTTTGAAAAAAAAACTTGCATTAATGGAAGTCTTCCAAGAATGCTTAACAAAATTAATTGCACAGTATCACTCTTACAAGCTAGTAGAAGTCAATGGGAAAATGTGCATTGCTTTGCAGAAATTTGATTCACTGTCATCTTTTCAAAAGGGCTTTTATTATAACAAATATGGTGCATGACCAATTATTTAATGACCACCACCACTTAATAATCTACAGAGGTGGAGGTCATAGACTATATTCGGTATTTTATGTTTTCATTGTGTTGTCTGAGATTCAAGCCCACTATACAAACATTTAAGAAAGCCCCTGGGGGAGCTAAATGTTAGTGCAGAAACTGTGGAGAGTGCCAACATATTGCGAGCACCAGACTCTTTCTAAGGAGAGTATACACACACACACACACACACACACACACACACACACGTGTTTAACTACCTGGCACTGCATCTGATTAAAACATTTGAATGGAAGGGCAAAAAAACTCAAAAGGAAAGATTGACATGGTGGAATGATTAAGCCAACTCTTTAAAAAATATTATGACAAAAATATTTCCTTAGCAAGATTAATTTGATGGGGGTTATACAGGGTGGATTGAAGTGATAAAAGGCAGATACTAGGGTCTCTATATTTATTTTATTTATTTGTTTTCAGTATTGGGAATTGAACCCAGGGGCTCTTTATCACCAAGCTACATCTCCAGGTCTTTTTATTTCTTTATTTTTTCTTGACCATCATTATTATTATTATGGTGCTTGGAATTGAACCATGGGTGCTGTACCACTTAGCTACATCCCTACAGTTTTTAATTTTTATATTGCAGCAAGGGATCACAAAGTTTCTGAGAGTCTCACTAAGTTACTGAGATTGGCTTGAACGTGAAGTCCTCCTGCCTCAGCCTCCTAAATCGCTAGGATTTCAGGTGTGCACCACCATGATTGTTTGGGCTTTCTATTTTTATATTAAGTGGCATGTCCAAACCCCATAGCACAACACAATGGAAAGTTTGCATTTTCTGCTGTTCAGATGCTGTGTTTCTGCAAATGAGTCTATTTTGGAACATATACATATATATTCATCCAGATTTGTGATGTGATAATGGGGTTTGTCTTCATTTTAGATTAATTTAGTATCTCATTTCTTTAAATTTTCTGGAAAATAGTGCTAGTTTCTTTCTTTGACATTCCTCTAACTCCTCAGAAACTATGTCTCCAGTGGTTATTCCCTACTGATCCCACCTGAGGTGAATCCAACCTAACCCTGCATCACTGAGGTGACCCCCACCTTGATTCCAGAGGTAGGACTGTGAGATTTCTTTCTCTGTAGAACACTAAGAACTCCTGTGGCAGTTACTACAGGGAGAAAGATCACCTCAGTGGTTTCTGAAAGAGCATCTATTTCCTATTCAACAAATTTTGTTGTGGGGATTTTGAATAAAACTTAGGGTTTAGAGAATCATGAACGAAGGATGTCATTGTTTTACAGAAGACAGATTTTAAAACTTGGCCAGTGGAAAAACTGCCAAATGCCTTGGAATTATGCCCCTCTTCTGAATTGCTAGCTATGAGCATGGCAGGCTCATACTGTGGACTAAGCAAGGGACTTTGCTTTGCAATGGCATCTTTTATACCTTTTATCAGCTAAATAAGTGTAGTTTTACTCTTTAATTTTTGAAAACCCAATGAAAAGAAATGCTCATTCCTTCCACCCTCAGGGAGATTAATGTATATGTTTAGTTATCATCCATATCAAAGAAATCATGGTCTCTGTCCCTGTACATGTCTTTGCTAGTTTAAGTAATTGTAGTGACTTGGCATTCCACTGCTATAGTTTGGTTCCTTCACAGGGCTGACACGAATCAGTGATTGCTGCCCCCTTCACATGTTGCTGGGGGAATGCCAATAAAGCTATGAGCAAAGGAAGGAGCTGTGGAGAAACACATTGTGGGGCCCTGAGTGGAATGAAGGGTAACCAGGGTTCAGGAGCCAGGTTTCCCCAGAGAGAGACAAAAAAGAAAGCAAACAAAAGGAAGAGACAGGTCTAAACAGGCTCCCCCAGACAGGGCCCCTTTGCTATAAGAACAGAGCCTTAAACTTCACAAAGCTCAAGAAGGGATAAGAGTCAGGGGTTAAACATGGCCTTTGCAATTCAGTTGAAGAATAATTAACTAAGGATACATAGAAAAAGCTGCACATATATAAAGCAACATTTGTTATTCTTAAAACCCATTTTAGGCACTCTGCACACTAAAAAAATGCACTTAACTATATACCACCTAGATATTAATATTGACATCCACAACCCACAAACTCCTTTCCTGGAATACAAAAGTACCACAAAGTCACAAATAAGAAGCAGAGAGAGGCTCAGCAGAGTTTCACAGTGCCTAATATGAACTAGTTTTTGAGGCATGTGACAAGGAGTTTAGTGACCTGGTATAATCCACTACCAGAAATGGGGCCCATGCCTCCAGTTACTGTTACTACAATAAGAAATTAACTTCTCACTGAGTTCTATCTTTTAAATCAATTCCAAACCAAACTTTAGCTCTGAGAGCAGGATGGACACCTCTCCTCAGTTGCAACCTTATCCCCCATAAAACAGGAAGCCAGGGCCCTTCTCCCCCCATTTACAGTCTAATGACAAGACCTCCCATCCAGTCCCACCGTTTGACCAGCCCCCACAGGCCCAGATTCCTGAAAACAATCCAATCCCACACTGAGATAACATGAGCTCTTCACATCATCCCCAAGAAATCCCCACTCCTTGGAAGCCCCGGGAACAGTCCCTATTACCACATGCAATCTGCCCCACAGCAGGCTCCAGGTGACCTCTTAGGGTTAGCAGCAATGTTGCTGAAGTAGAGGGCTCTGGCAGCTGGGCCTGCTGCCCCATCACATCTACCCATGACTCAAACTAAAGTGGCCCTTGCCCCTAAGTGATGGGAGAAGACAGTTGGAAAGAAGCAGACAACACAGAAACAAACACAACTTGGGAATTTTGCCCCAGCTTCAGAACTGGAAGTCTTCAAATTTCCCTTGCTCCCCACAAAATGTTTACTCATAAAAAAGGAAGGCACTTAGTATCACAGGACAGATGTTAGAGCCAGAAGAGCACCTTAGGGATCATGTAGTTTAACTCCTTCATCCTACATACAGGGAAAATGAAATCCACAGTAGAGATGAGACTTAAACTTTGGAGAGTGTTAAAATAAATAGAAAGATCACATTATACTCCATGTATGTATAATATGTCAAAATGCACTCTGTCATATACATTTAAAAGGAATAAAAATAAGTGAACAAATAAAAATATACTTAGAAAAAATAAATAGATCGATAGAGTAGAAGATGGGGAACAGTGGGTGGGTGGAGGGAGAGTGCAAGTGTAAGTACTAGAGACTTAATTGGAACAGACTATACTCCATTCATTTATAATTATGTCAAAATAATTCCTAATGTTATATATAACTAATATGAACCAATAAATAAAAAAAAACTTTCCTTGGTTATGAAGGTCAAATGTGTTGTGAGTGTGTGTGTGTGTGTGTGCGCGCGCGTGTGTGTAGTGAGACTGGGGGACACTGAGAGACAAAGAGAAGACAAAAGAAAAGAGAAGAGAAAACTTGAGAGAGAATATGCAAGGCTAAGACAGGTAACTCATGAGCATGAATGCATATTAGAGTTATGATAAAATAATCTTTGCATCTAACTTGCCTTCACTCTAGTGGCCACATAGTCTTCCCACTTTCCATGGGCTCATAGGTATCCAAAGCATAGTAGGGAAATATGCTATCTTGGGAGTACAAATGAGTCCAGTGATTGACAGCATGGATTTTGGAGTCAGACCAATCTTTTAGGCTCTAGATCTATCATATACCACATGTGTGTTCTTTACCCAGCAGTTCTCAACAAGAAGTAGAGCTGTGAGTCTGGGGCTGTAGCCCAGTGATAGAGCACTTGCCTAGCACATGTGAGGCACTGGGTTCCATCTTCAGCACCATGTAAAAATAAACAAACAAATAAATAAAATAAAGGTATTGTGTCCATCTACAACTCAAATAAAAAGAAGTAATTATGTCCCCCAGGGAACATTTAGCCATGTTTCGAAGCATTTCTGGTTGTCACAAGTGGTGGAGTGCTTCTGTTGTCTAGTGGGTAGAGTACAGGGATGTGGCTAAACATTCTACAATGCACAGGACAGCCCCCAGGTGTCAGGAGTCCTAAGGTTGATGAACTCTGCAGTAGACAAATGGTTTAACCATTTTGAGCTCCAGTTTCTTCATCTGTGGCTTGGGATAATGGTACCTATCTCACAGAATTGTTTTGATGAACAGGCTAACATACATAGAGCACAAAGTTAAGTACACAAACTTATTATTGTGTTTTACTATTATCAAACCCTCTCTTAACTTTCTTCTACAGTTAACTGTTCCATTTTTCTTTTCTCTTCTCTGCTTATAGTATAATTCCTTAAAATAGTTGTCAATACTCAAAATTTCTGCTTTCCTTTTCTCTCTTGAACCTGTTCTAGATAGGCTTTCATTGCCACCCATTTCTTATAAATGACACATGTTACATAATCCCGGTGATCAGCTGGGAGCACTGGTACAGACTTGTGATCCCAATGACTTGGGATGCTGAGACAGAAGGATCACAAGTTTGAGGCCATCTTGGATAACTTAGTGAGACTCTGTCTCAAAATTTAAAAAATAAATAAATAAAAATAAAAAGGGTTGGTGATGAAGCTCAGTGGTTGAGTACACCTGGGTTCAACCTCAGTATTTCAAAACTAATAATATAAACAAATAATAACTTAAAAATAAAAAGACCTGAGGATATAGCTCGGGGTAATATTCCCCTGGGTTCTATGCCCAGTTGCACAAAATAATAATAATACCAATTTTTTCTCAGTCTCTGTCTTACTTGAGCTGCCATTAGCATGTGAAATGGCTTTTCACTCTTTCTTTTTTTCTCTTTTTAATATATTTTTGTTTGTTCTAATTAGTTATACATGGCAGTAGAAATGTGTTTTGACACATCATACATACATGGAATATAACTTCTCATTCTTCTCATTGTACATTAATGTAGAGTTACACCTGTCATGTAATCATAAATGCACACAGGGCAATAATGTCCAATTCATTCTACTATCATTTATATCCCCACACCCCTCCCCTCCCATCATTCCCCTCTGTCTAGTCCAAAATACCTCTATTATTCACCCCCCCTTATTGTGAATTAGCATTTGCATATCAGAGAAAACATTTGGCCTTTGGTTCTTTGGGATTAACTTATTTTGCTTAGCATAATATCTTTATCACATGCACTTCAGATAGAACATTAATCTCCAGGATATATAAAGAACTCAAAAAACTTAACACCGAAAGAACAAATAACCTAATCAATAAATGGACCAAGGAACTGAACAGATACTTCAAAGAAGAAGAAATACAATTGATCAACAAATACATGATAAAATGTTCAACATCTCTAGTAATTAGAAAAATGCAAATCAAAACTACCATAAGATTCCATCTCACTCTAATTAGAATGGCTAGTATCAAGAATAAAAGCAACAATAAACATTGGCGAGGATGCAGGGAAAAAGGTACACTCATACATTGCTGGTGGGACTGCAACCACTCTGGAAAGTAGTATGGAGATTCCTAAGAGAATTGGGAACCACCATTTAATCCAGTTGTCCCACTCCTTGGCCTATACCCAAAGGACTTAAAATCAGCATACTACAGTGACATAGCCACATTGATGTTTATAGCAGTTCAATTCACAATTGCTAAACTATGGAATCAACCTCAGTGCCCTTCAACAGATGAATGGATAAAGAAACTGTGATATATATACGAAATGGAATATTACTCAGCCTTAAAGAAGAATGAAATTATGGCATTTGCCAATAAATGGATGGAACTGGAGAATATTATGCTAAGTGAAATAAGCCAATGTCTGTCTGTCTGTCTGTCTGTCTGTCTCTCTCTCTCTCTCTCTTTGTCTGTCTGTCTGTCTCTCTCTCTCTCAAAAAAAAAGAAGCTTTCTTTGATTGACTTCCAGAACACCATTCCTTTGATTCTCTGCCTACATTTACTGACCAAGTTTCTCATCTCCTTTGCCCTCAGAGGAGAGGGATGTGGTCTGATTTGTCCTGTGAAAGGGGTGAATGAATAAATTAACATTTATTGTGAGAATTAAATGAGGTTGAGTGTGTAAGGCACTTAACAAATATTCACTCAATAGTCATCATCATTACTACCCTACAATTTCTATTTTTGATGGTATTGCTGTTATTATTATCACTCTTCCTTCCTGGCCAGGAGAGCCTTGAGAATAGGATTAATGTTTACTTTGCTTTGATCCTTCCTTGTATAGAGCTGTATTCAATAGGAGAGTATATATTCATCTGCTTGTATATTCAGAAAAGAGTTTTCCATGGGTAGGAGTAACAGATAAGAGCATAAGACTAGAGCAGGGCCTTAGAGGAGAAATAGGTTATGAAGAGATTGAATGGGGTGGGTTGGGTGACTAGAGTCTCAAGAGAACAGGCTTCCAGAAGGGAGTAACACACTAGCCATAAAGGGGACCATAAAAGGGAGGGAGTAGCAGTTCTTACCCATTAATCATCCCCATACCTCCTCCCAGGTATGGGGCAGAAGTAGGATTGTAGCCAACTCTAACATGAACAGAGCTTATCTGTTGGGTTTAACAGAGGGAGCAACATAAATTCACTTTTTTTACAGTATTGGATTAACTTCATTTTCAGTCATGTTGAACTTTGAGCAACTTTTAACACTTACCAGTCCTACCACCATCTTTACAAATTTGCAAGTGGTATTTATATTTCCCTGAGAATATAGTCCCTTAGGGAATAGCCATTCTAAAAAGCACACAACCTGAATTTTATTAGAAAACTTGCTAACATTCAAAATATCCATTAGGTGTTGCTGATCATTCTCATAACATAATTTGGCAGCATTGTGAGTGAAAATGAGGTAATAACCAAACAGAATCTTTGAACCAAGTATCTTTTTTCCATTAAAAAAGATATCTAGTTTTTATAATATTCATGCCATTAACTACTGCCAACTATGGCACATTAAATAATGGCTAGTCTTTCCCTTCTCCCCTCACCACCCACACCAACAAAATATCCACAGCTTGGACCCAGACTTGGAAATATTATTAAATAAAACCCATATGTTTCTAGTCCCTGACCATCCAAAACCTACACTCCTTCTTTCTTGCATTACACCCCATATGCACTAACCAATCTGCTTTGCAGATGGATCAGCCTATCTGTAAATTGCCAGATGGTACCAGCCCAAGTGCAGAGAAAAATTTTAATCTGGTGTCCATAAACAAGTGAAGGAAAAAAATTTAATCCACTAAACCCAAACTATTGACTTCAAAAGGAATTACATTAATAAAATTTTCAAATCAGCAATTTTTTCTTAGAGTTTGAACTTGCCAGTCAACTCAAAGTTCTTCTAAAAATTAAGTCAGCCTCTAAGTTTTCTTAACTCTTTTTAAACAACAGTCTTGTTTTTAAACCTTCAGTAGGTGCTTAATTAAATACGTGACATAAAGGCCACCATGATTTCCAACTGGCTGGATTGTTGGTGGCTTTTGGCACTTCTATTATTTGTAAAAGATCCTCCAGTATCCATATGGACCCACAGAAAGCAAAAGCTCCTAAAAGAAATGCTGATAGAGCACAAGGGAGAAGCTAGAATTCATTCTGGAAAGGTGACCCAGCTGCCTAAGTCCCCTGAGTCTCCTGTAGATGCCAAAAGTGCTCCTACCCTACTAATCCCATCTTTGATCTAAATGTATACAGAAACTTCCTGCTCATACCCTCCTCTTGACTAATGTGTTCATGACAAGTATTTTTCCTACTAAGATATAAGGATTTGCTGTCACAGACATGAGATAATAATTATCTTTCATCGTCATCAAAAGTATAAGGATAATACATAACAATGAGATAGTAATGGTTGTTGCCATATATAAAGTATTTATGTCAAACTTTGTGCTAGGTATTTCATATACATTGTCTCATATAATTTTAATGAGATATAAATAAAATGCCATAGGTTTTGCCCCTTAAAAGAGTACAATTTAGGTTCTACAGCTTCCCTGGCCGAGAGACTCCAGCTTGACCTCTCTGAGCCCTCGGACCTGAGCCCACCCCTTTCCCCGGGGACACAGCGATGTGGCTCCAGCTGAGATTTAGCCGGGAGCAGAGCTGCTTGCAGGCTCCAGCAGGGAATTTGGGCCCGGTCGGCGCCATTCGACAGCTTCCCTGGCGGAGAGACTCCATCTTGAGCTGTCTGAGCCCTCGAACTAAGCCCACCCCTTTTGCGGCGACACGGTACTGCGGCTCCAGGGACACGGTGCTGCATCTCCTGGTTGCCTCTACCCAGAAACACTGATCATTCCCAACCTGGAGGTTGTGAGACAGCGGCTATCTTGGGTCACCACTTGATCAAGCACCTCTCAAACATCTGGTGAGTTGCTGGAAATCTGCAGGGACGCCCTGGGTCTTTACAGGAAAGTTGCAATCCCTCTGATTTGCACTACTAGAGGGGAGGATATATGAGCAGCATGGGAAGACACGGGAAGAAAGTGTCCCAAACAAACCTGGATGGTGCATCAGGAGATCCTAAGGACAGCACGGTAGAGGGAATGACAGAAATGGAGTTCAGAATGTTCATAATTAAAATGATCCGAGAAGAGAATGAGGTGACGAGAGCAGATTCAGGCTATGAATAATCAGCTAATAGAGCAATTTTAGGAAGCAAAAAATCATTTCAATAAAGAGATAGAAGTTCTGAGAAAAAAGCAAACAGAAATCCTTGAAGGAAACAAGGAAATGAAGGAAACAATCAACCAAGTTAAAAACTTAATAGAAAGCATAATTAATAGAATAGATCACTTGGAAGACAGAACCTCAGACAATGAAGACAAAATATTTAATCTTGAAAACAAAGTCGAACAAACAGAGAAGATGGTTAGGAATCATGAACGAAACCTCCAAGAAATATGGGACATCATGAAAAGACCAAATTTAAGAGTTATTGGGATTGAGGAAGGCACAGAGATACAAACCAAGGGTATGAACAATCTGTTCAATGAAATAATATCAGAAAATTTCCCAAATATGATGAATGAGATGGAAAATCAATTACAAGAGGC
>JAJEJO010005699.1:269710-590268 GCA_020662805.1 Glaucomys volans
ATGCATGAAAGCACAGATGGTGTGACTCTACTTTGTGTACAACCAGTGAAACTGTACTGTACTCCATTTGTGTTCAATGAATCAATAAGTAAATAAAAAAAGAGTACAATTTAGTAGTTTAAGTGTAATCACAAGTTTGTGCAACTCTCATCAGTAATTCCAGAATATCTCATCACCCTGTGTCATTTTAATATTCACAATAACCTTAGAGAGTAGTTATTTATTTTGAACCCCATTTTACAGATGAGGCAACTAAGATTTATGGAGATTAAATGACTTGCCACATTCCCACAGTGGATAGGAGGTCGAACTGAGAGTCAAAGGCAGATCTCTCTGCCCCCTCCCAACCCGTGCAGCTCTTTCTATCTCCCTGGTGGTCCTTTATTTCTGCCATGGTCCATTATAAATTTCATTAATAGAGACACTATAGGAAAAAAATGCAACTTTCTTGTTTCTTTCTTCCACTTCCTGCCTTCTTCTCTTTTGTCCCTCAAGGGATTGATGGTTTTGTTTTCCCTAGCAACCACCTTTCTCCTGTACACTTTCCCTCATATAGTATACAGTACCTCTCACAACATTTCTCAGAGGGTGGCATTAATTTGCATCAAAGATCCAAAAGACTTATGAAACCTTAATTTGTTACACCTTCTTAGCCCTGCTTTCATTCATTAGTAAGCCATTGTTTAGCATAGTGGTAAGAACAGAATTTTGTCATCAAGTTTGGATTTTACATTCTGGTCTGGATGCCCCATGGTAAATGTGTAACCCTGAGCAATTACTCTCTGTGAGCCTTAGATTCCTCAGCAGAAAAACCGAGATAATAATAATATGTATATCACAGGACTGCTATGAGGACTCAATTAAATATATATGCTAAATATTTGATACAATGTTCTGAAGCAGAGTACATGCACAATAAATAGTGGTAGTTATTTTGGTAGCATCAGAGCATGTTTGGAATGGGGAATTATAGAGCACCCATCAAGCTACTTGGCCAAGAATCTCCCTAGGCTGACTGTCCACAAGGGAAGCCTTGATGAAAAAGCATGCATTAAGCAAGGAAGTGCATGCCAGGTAGTATACCAATCAAGTGAAATAGTTCCTGCAAATCCTTGCCAGTTTAATCAACTAAAAGCATAAATATCACTTTTGGCATGAAATCTCTGACTGGTTTCCTCACATTGGTCACAGCATTTCACTCTTTAAGGATCTATAGTGATTCCCACTTGTCATCAAAAAGCAAAACTTCAGTTCACCTGTAGGGTACTTAGCATGACTGGGAGTTGCACAGGGTCAGGTTGAGTCTGACCTACTTAAGTAGACCAAGTAGCCCTGGCAGAGCTGTGTAGTTGGATAGAGGTTAAAGACCCATATACAGTTGAGATTAAAATTCATGGGCTATTTTAGAGTTAGCATGGTAGGAAGAGAATCTGGAATACATTTCAAGCTAGGTTATCAATTTCTAGTTTAAGTAGATTCCAACGTCTCATCCAAATATGGGCAGTGTAAATAGCAGGGTTCCAAATAGTGAGCTGTCCCTACACAATCTACAAGCAAATGCCAGATGCTCAAATTTGACTAATATTATAATAGCTGTCATTAGTTACTTACCCTATCTGAGATACTTTGCTAAGAACTTTACTGTGCATTAATTATTTCATTCAATTTGTCTTATGAGGATAAGTACTATTATGCTTCCCATTTTCAAAATAAAGGAAATTAATGACAGCATAACTGCAAAAGTGTGAGACGCTAATATTCAGTCCCAGATCTGTCTGGTTCAGACATACATGCCCTCAACCACTATGCTATAATAATGCCTCCCAAAGCACAGCATTGCCGCTAACTGAAGGCCACATACTTGGAGACTTGGACACAAGGATAAAATTATCTCAGCCATAAAACTGACTCACTGCTTAGCCAGACAGTTGTTGAAGTGAGGGTCACACTTTTTTCCTACTGCGTGATGGCAGCAGTAAGCTGAGGGTTGAAAGTGGGGTCTAAGACTTTCAGGGAAGGGCTAAGAGAAATTCTAAGTTGCATTGAAACAGATTATTGTGATGATTTTTCAGGATTTTATTTCTCTTGCTGCTGCACACAAGTTCTCTGTAGATGTGTCCTGGAAACTTTGTCTTGTTTGCCTCATATATTCTAATTTTCAGTGGTCACACATAGAATAATAGTTTCTCCCCCTTTACTTTATATTTCTTATCTCCATCCCTTGAACTATAAAAGAAAATACAACAAACAGGACGAGAAGGCTGTTACTCCCCTGAAGAGCTTGGTAACATCCTGATAAATTAAATGACAACAGTTCTTCTAAGACGTGGTCCCATTTTACAAGGATAGAGTTTGGTTGCTACAGAAATAGCCCCAGCAGGAAAATAGCTGAAGGAGGAAGACAGTGTTAAGTGGACAGCCACCATTGGAAAGTACTTTGGTCCCTTTGGAGGATCAAAATAGGCTGAAAAACTACCTCCAAATATTTTCTCCTCTCTGGTGGTCAGTGGAGGAGGAAAGAATGGTGGTATAAATGGTACCCAGTTTTTACTGTAAATGCAGTCCTACAAGCAATAGCCAAAGATGACTTCCTTAAAAAAAATGCTATAATTGGAACTGTTTCAGATCAAGGGCACTGCATCAAATCAATTAAAAACATCACCAACTCTTTGTCATATTACCAAATGTACAATTATAGTAGGACTATAATGATTCTAAATTATAAAATAAGATTGCATTCCTATAATGGGCACAGACATACTCTATCTAATGATTATAAAAGGGGACTCTACTGTATCATCTTTGTCATCTGTTTCTAAAATGCCACCCATAGTAATACAATGTACATTAAATGTTTCCTAATCAATTTTCTTTGCCTTCTTAGATATTAACTATAAAATACATTCCAAAGAAACCTAAATTTTCTCCACAGAGCCATACATAAAGTGAAGTTCCACATTCACCCAGATATTCTCCAAACTCTTTCCAAATGTGTCTCTAAAAATAACACTAGTAATTTACTATCACTTAATCCACTCTGCATTTTGGCATTATTTATCAGTAGTCTCAAAAAAGTTTGGTCTTTGTCCCTTTAATTATTCCACTCTTATGAATTTAATTGGAAGAAAGAAAGCAGCACAGAAAGACTTATGAATGAAGATATTCATCAGAATTCTGTTTGTAACAGCAAAAAATGGAAAAAAATCACTTCAATATCTTATAATGGGGGAAATGGTTAAATAAAGTATGCTAAATCCCTTACAGTGGATTATCACATAGTCACTTAAAATTACTTGTCTTTGAAGAATGTTTAATGACTTGGAAAAATGTTTATGATATAATATTAAGTGGGAATTATAGGAAATAAGTTAGACAATATGATCACATTTTTCTAATGATAATAATTATAATCATACATACCTAAATTTATATTTTTTGTTTGTTTTTAGATGCACATGATAGTAGAGTGTATTTTGGTATATATATATACATGGGGTATAATTCATTCTAATTAGGATCCCATTCTTATGGTTGCACATGATGTGGAATTTCACTGGTCATGTGTTCATATACGAACATAGGAAAGTTATGCATACTTAATAATTTTAAAAGATTGGAAGGACATGGACTACAAAGTTATCAGTGGCTATCATCAGCAGGTAAGATTATGGAGAAAATATGGGACAGGCAGAGCAAGAGAAGCCCACAAAAGACACTGAGAAATTATCAGTAAATAAGGCATTAATGAGAGCTGAGGGGATGAGGTGACAGGAGCTGGGTAAAAGAGCTCCATATGTTTTCTTGTGGGGGAGACCTGGGTCTATTCTGGGAATGAGAGAGAAGACTCAAATAGTATGACCAATCATCCTGGTTTTCCCAGGACTAAGAAGTTTCCAAAATATGGAATTTAAAGTGCTACAACTGAAAAATTCCTCGGCAGACTGGAATGAATTGGTCATTCTAGAATCAAGACATACTTAATTTGGAAGGCCCCTTGTAATCTTCAAATTCAATTCCTTCCTTTTGCAGATACTGGAAGATGGGTAATATAATGACCAATATTGCACAGGTACCATAGAATTGGACAGGGAGCTCAAAGAGTGTACTCTGCTGTTTATTAGCAATGCACATAATTTGAAGTTTATTTATGGTTATAGACATCTTGCTTGTTCAGTAGGTTGTTACATAGACTAAATTCAATTATTCACAAATCCACAGGATTATCAGTAACAGTAAACACATACTAGGCATGTATTGCATTGCTTTGGGCCTGGGTCTAAGCTCAAGGGAGTATTAATAATTCCAAATTTGTAGAATCACAGTAAAATCTAACTGAGATAATGTGTCTAAAGAAATTAGTACAATGTCATTGAGTAAGCACTCATCAGGTCTGAAGATTATCAAATTTATTTCAAATTTCTCTCAATTTGGGGCTGGAGTTGTAGCTCAGTGGTAGAGCACTTGCCTAGAATATGTGAGGCACTGGGTTCAATCTTCAGTTCCACATAAAAATACATAAATGAAATAAAAGTAGTGTGTCCATCTACAACTAATTTTTTTTAATTTTTCTCAAATTGATAGGTATGGTGATCACATACCACCTCATAGTAGCCCCATGAGATACGTACTTCCATTAATGCTTTCATTTTACAGATGAGAAAATTGTGACTCAGCAATGGTAATTGAATTGGTTATGTTTATATGGTAAGTGACAAAGCCATCTCTGTCTCCTAGTCCTGCATTCTTTTCTACCTCATTAAATTGCTACTCAGTTAAAAGGTTTTTTGTATGAGAGCACAGCCAACATTTTTTTCTTTCTATCATAGGTAACTTTCTTCTTACCTATATCTTCAATTTATTCAAAGCCTAAATTTGACTCTATACAGCCACCAGAAAATCTATGGGATATTTTGTTAACACTCCTCAGAGAACTTCAAAATCTTTTGAAAAGGCAATAAAGCAATTACAGTGTCTGTAGAACACCTTTCACAGGGTAAGGATTAAAATCAGTAGTATTCTGGTAAATGTATAACCACTGGTTCAGGGAGAGGGTGAAGTTGAGAGTCCTTTTTTTGTAAGATTTGGTGATTTACATGATGTGAATAATTCCACCATGACTGATTTCAAGCTACTAATAAGATTGGCTTCTGTGAATCAGTGCTGACCAGTACAAGTTAGTCCAGACCAGTTCCAGCACACGACTGGAAGCAAAATTCTCACTTTGAGTCCATTGTTTTCCTGAGTTTAAATGAGAATTAAAGTGTGAATGTCATTCAGGGTTTTGTTTTGTTTCATTTTTATTTTGTTGTCCAGTAGGGATTGAACCTGGGGCCTTAGCGCATACTAGGCAAACACTCTGCCACTGATAGCACCCAAGGTGCTTGGCTTTACTATGTGCAAAAGGGTGGGAGAAGTAAGTCCAGAGCAGTTAACTTAGGATATTTCAGAGGGTGGAACAACTTAAGGGAAGGCCCAGAGGTCACTGCTGTCAAGTCCAGGTTTGGTTTCCCACGAAACCTCTCAGGGAAGCCAAAACTAATGCCTACAGTAGGAATTAGAGAAGCTAATTCTTTTTTACCTTGTCACAAGCTTTTCATTTCCTTGCCAACTTTTTATTTTGAACATTTTTAAACATTCAGAGAAGTTGCAAGAATAGTACAATGAGCTCCCATATACCTTTTCCTGGATTCACCAATTGCTAATATTTTTCCACATTTTTTTTTTTTGAACCAGGGATTGAACTCAGGGACACTCGGCCACTGAGCCACATCTCCAGCCCTATTTTGTATTTTATTTAGAGACAGGGTCTCACTGAGTTGCTAAGGGCCTTGCTAAGTTGCTGAGGCTGGCTTTGAACTTGCGATCCTCCTGACTCAGCCTCCCAAGTTGCTTGGATTATAAGCGTGTGCCACCACGCCCAGCCATTTTTCCACATTTGACCTACCTCTCTCTATGTATTTTTATGAACTATTGGGGAATTAGTTGCAAATATCTTGACTCTTCCTAACTTCTTTTTTTAAACATTCCAATTTTTTTAGTTATAGATGGACACAAACCTTTATTTTATTTATTTTTGTGTGGTGCTGAGAATCGAACTCAGTGCCTCACACATGCTAGGCAAGTACTCCACCACTGAGCTATAATCCCAGCCCATCTTCACCCTAACTTTTTGAATATGAATCTCCTAAGAACAAGAGCACTCTCCTATCTATATGATATAGTCAACACACCCAGGAAGTATAAAATTTGCACACTATACAGGTATGAAGTCTATATTACAGCTTCCTCAATTGTCCTAATAATGTCATGATAGCTGTGTTGTTTTTGATGCAGAATCCAATCAAAGATTATGCATTACATTTAGTTGTCAATCTCTTTGATCTCCTTTAATCTCGAACAGTTTGCCAGACCCCCACCTTTTTTTATTATTTATAACACTGACATTTTTTTGAAGAGTTCAGGCGAGTATTTTTGCAGATGTTTCTCAACTGGATGTGTCTGATTATTCCTCCTGAATACATTAAGATTAAACATTTTGTTTATTGCAACACTGTGTCCTTCTCAGAGCCCTACATCAGGAGGAATATGATGCAATTTTTCCCACGATTGGTAATGTTAAACTTCATCATTTGATTAGGGCATTGTCCAACATATTTGTTCATTGCAATGATACCAGTACAGCTTTCAATTTGTGTGAATATCGTGTTCCAGGAGAAGCCTCTTTATGCTGAAAGTATAAATTACTTGGTTCACTGCAGAATCATGGGTTGAAAAGGCATTATCCCTAATTAAAAGAAAAAAAATTGAAGAGATTTATTTTAAAAAAATAAGCTGTCACTAAGCCTCTTAGCCAAATTCATGAGCTATTCACATGACAAGGGAACTTATCTATATAAGAAGTTCCTTATCTAAATTGTAAACTGCTAGTGGAGGATTATGCCCTAGTCCATACATGGTTATATCCCTAGAAGTTAGCCTAATGCCTAGGCTGTAGTGTATTCTCAGAAAAAAAAAAGCTTATTGAATAAATTTATGTCCAATTAGAATGAACTGTCTTCATGAATGAGAAATTAATCACACTAAGTGAAAAATGTACTTTATTTTGTCAACTGGCACCAGCTGGGATTGATTTGGCTGCATAAGCACTATGCTCCTCATGGGAAATGACAGAGCTTTCAGTTTTCATCCACATATTTGACCTTACTTTGGCACTGTTCAACCCTTCGGTTGTTCTAAAAATATTAGCTTCTTTATATTAAAATTAGGAACTCCTCTAAATAAATTAGGGATCAACCCTGTACTAGTTAGGATTGAATTTGGCTACAAATGATAAAAAAAAATAACAGTGGGTTAAACAATACAGTCATTTCTCTCTGATGTAAAAGTTCCCCCCTTCTGGCCAAGATGGAGTCAAAGGGACTGGATTTACCCTCTTGCCAGAAACAAGGGAAAAAACAGACAAAATGAAAACAATGGATTTCAGACATTAGACACCAAGCAACAAAAAAACCATGATCCTGGAGAGACAGAAAACAAGCAAGGTGAACACTATGATTGCCTCCACCTTACTGCAGTGTTATGGGGAGAGGGAGCTGAAATAGAGCCCAGTGAATAATGAAATGATGCTGTGAGTTCAGAAAGACCAAGGCAGCTAGAATTTGCAGGATAGAGTACTTAAAAAGAGACAGGAAACTCTGGAGCTACATGGAAAGTCCTCCCTTGAATCATTGAACTGAGTACTGATCAACGCATGTTTAAGGAGACTAACCTAGGCTAAAGAAAGGACTACCCAAGAGGAGTAAAAGGAACAATCCTCAGAGTTTACATGGGGCTGGGAATAGTACCTGACAAACCAGCTGGAATGGAAATTTCCCAAATTCAAAGAGCATAAGACAAAGTACACAAAGGGTTTTGCCTCAATAGTTATGCTAAATTAGCCCTAGATTCAGGACTGTGCTAGACTTGTCTAATAGCATTTTTAAAATGTTTTATTTGTTCTTTTTAGTTACATATGACCCTAGAATGTATTTTGACAGATTATACATACATAAAGTATAATTTCCCATTCTTGTGGTTGTACATGATGTGGATTTACACTGGTCGTGTATTCATATATGAACATGGGAAAGTTATGTCCAATTCTGTCCAAAGACAGTTATACTGTCTTTCCTATTCCTATCCCCTCCCTTTCCTTCATTTCTCTTTATCTAATCTTATGAACTTCTATTCTCTCCACCCCTCGGCTTATTGTGTGTCACCATGTGTATGCTGTGAAATGTGATGTGTGCTGCCATATATCAGAGAAAACATTCTGCCTTTGGTTTCTTGAGACTGGCTTATTTCACTTAGCATGATATTCTCCAGTTCCATCCATTTACCTGCAAATGCCATAATTTCATTCTTATTTATGGCTGAATAATATTCTATTGTGTATAAATGCCACATTTTCTTTATCTAATATTGGTTTAAAATAAGTCTTGAAAGAATCTGCTTCTAAGTAATTTAATATTATCCCATAAAATGTCCAAGAATATTTATAAAAATACAAAATATTCAGCACCCAACAAAATAAAATCACATTTGGCATTCCATTGAAAACTATCAGGCATTCAAAAGAAGTATGAAAATACTGACCACTAGTAAGAAAAGCTAATCAATTGAAACTGACCCAGAAATAGCACAGATGGTACAATTAGTAGACAAAGACTTTAGAAAATTTGCCATACAAGTTTTCCACATGTTCAGGCACCTAGAGGAAAGACTGATCTATTAAATAAAGATATGAAAGACATTAAAAACTCCCAAATAGAACTTAAGAGATAAAAAATTCAATGTTGAAATGATGTACAAATCCATGTTGGCAGTTGAGGGCTTGAATAGTAGCTCCATGGTCATCAGGGAACCAGATTTTTCTAAACTTTGATTTCCAATTTGCTTCAAAATTGGCAGCTGTAACTCAAGCCTTCATATCAGCATTCCAATAGCAAGATGGGAGGTAAAGGGAAGGAGCATGCCCCTCCATTTAAAGACACTTAGAAATATTATGACACATTTTGTTTACCATCCCATGGGACAGAACCTAGTCCCAAGGTCACACTCATCTTTAAGTAAGATCAAGAACTATAGTGTTTATTGAGTGCCTGTTATGCCTTCCTACAATGTCAGAATACTGTCTTTTGGTGGAAGATGGGAAGATGGAAGTAGAAGGACAACTGCAATCACTTTTCAAGTTCAGAACCTTATCATAGTTCAGAGTAGGTCCTCATCCCAGTTTGACCCTGTTTTGAACCCTGGCTTAAAAATGACCTGAATGAGACTACACTTCAGGGATTTTTATAGCCAAAAAATTTCAATTTGAGTAACTTGGTTTGGTGTTTTTTAAATTCCAGCCCCCACACCTCCAGATACTTTTGAGCTTATCTCAAACAAACTGCCAGAGTTGTTCCATTTCCCTAATCAGTGACACCAAGTTAGAGGTGGAGCTTAACGTTTTGTTTGACTTATGATTATGTTTATCATGGCCAAGAAACCAGGGTTACTCGGTGTATTTATGCCTTAGTCCTGAAATGGCTCACTTTCTTTCTTTCTTGATAAAGTAACTAACACCTGCAGATGAAGCCAACTTTCACAGGGACATTCACATTGCATTACTTAGAACCCCATTGCCTTCCTCCTGATGGAGAAAACTTTAGCACACAATAGACACAACCTTCTCTCTGGACCACTTTAACTCCTACCCAGACTTACTTTTGGTTGATCATGTAACTATCCCCCATGAAAACTCTCTCCTCCTGTAATCACATTTCTTCCCTATGATTAACATCACCACCAGCATTATTCTTTACACCAAGTAATAGTGAATTTTGCAGTATCACATTTGTACGTGTGTGGAATAGCAAACTAATAACCTAGAAAATATGTGGGCGGAAGAGGTTGGGCTGGAACTTCCAATGCTGATTTGGACTCCAAATTGTGAACTCTGAGAATGTTCTTTCCCTTGGGTTCTCCTACTGTGAACCTGTCCACATAATGGACAGATTCAGTAAACATAGTCACTAATCTCCTCTGCCTTGTCTGATTTGTTTTCCATTTGGACACCCAGGAGACCCAGAATATATAGTCCCAGGCTGCTTGGGAGAGCAGATCATTTTGACTTGACAAAATGCTGTTCATTGGGTACAGTTTTCTTCTCAGTAAGACCATGTTGTTGGATAAAATGAAGGATAGGGATAGAAAGTTGATGCAAAGGGAAAATAACTGATGGGATTGGACAGATGTTTCCATAATGAGGAAATGGATATTAGGAGTTTAAGTTGCTTTCCAGGTGAAGGTGAGAAGTAAACCTTTGTTTGGCATGGAAGCATGTTTGAAACTTAATGCTCTATGAGCTTTCAAAACTAGAACTTGGTTCCTTTTATTTTAAGTAAACTGTCTTGGACCATGACTATCAAAAGATAGGGGTGAAAACTTGAACCGTCAATTACTATTAATACTGCAAATTGAAAACGCTTGCTAGCTGACTGTCCTTCTTTCTGACTCCTCTTTTTTATTGATTTGGAAAACATAACATTCTTTGAACTGGTTTGCTCCAGTTCTGTGAAGTGTCTGGAGTCAAATAGTGTTTTTCCCCAGTGGAGACAATTCAAAGAGGTTCTTTTGTGGTATTTAAGAAAAAACTCATTGAGAGTTTCACCCAATGATATAAAAGGACAATTCATCTTTAGGTCTTTGTTTCTTTCTTTTCAGTAGATTAAACTTAAAGTACAAGAGCTGTCGTTCCTCTACCAGTCAGGAAGGGCAATGGTGTAGTATTAGCAAATCAATAAATATAACACTAAACTTATTATTGAATGTGTTACAATTTTTTCTGCCTTTGTGGTTTGTGCTTCTTTATCTTGCTCATATTTCTCAAGTGTGGCCCTTCTTCAGATGTTGCCTTCTATCACCAGAACATCTTTTCAAACAGCAAATTAGTATCCAACTATCTTCTTTCCCCAACATCCTCTATCAAAGAGGCTCTACTTTCCTACCAAGCCCTCTCTTCCCTTGGAAGTCCATGTCTAATACATTCTTGTCACTTTGTATGCCATTGTCATGGTAGATTTTAAAGGCTTTCTTAAGTGCTCCAGCTATAAAGCACTGTGTCCTGCTGTTCCCTATAATCAAGGTTCTCAGATCCCACAACAGTCAGCTTTAGGTACTGAAGAGAATAGAATGATAATCTTTGAGACTTGCTTCCTTCCAAAAACTTTAGAGGGTCACCCTCTGGCGAAAGGAGGATATTCATCTTAAGGTAAAGGCAAAGGTAAAGGCAAACATTCTTTGAACCAACAGGCACATAGCAAGGATTTACTGAACCCTTGTTAAGTGTGCAGAATTGAACTGGGTAAAGGAGCAGAAATATAATATTAGCATGTCATGTCTCCACCTTGGAAGATGTTCTATTTTAAACTTGAGAAAGAGAGAGTTAAATGGTAAAAATATAAAAGTAAAGGGTCCAGCTTATGAAGCATCAAATGTTAAAGCTGGAAAGGTCCTTGAGTTATACCTAGTCTGTGTTTTCAAACCATGGACTCCTCCCTAATCCCCAAGATTGAGCAGAATACCTCAAAGACTGTCCTTGCCCTTCTCGCTTCTATTCTTCCAACCACTGGCACTGTTTTGAGCTTCTGTAAGATTTTGTTTAACAAAGTTTTCACAGTTTTCAAATTTTTTCAAGTCATTAATCTAGTCCAGCCCTCTCATGATACAGATAAGAATAAAGTATCCCAGAAAGGTAAGGGAATGTATTTGGGGATTAGCCAAATACAGGTTGGCATCCTTAAGTTGCTAATTCCACTGATCCACTTGCCCATGCCACCTAGGAGCCTAGCAGCAGATACTTCTAAAATGTTAATGTCAATGGTCAAATGGTCTGTTGTCTTAAGAAACGCTAATTGTCTTAGAAGGATGAAGTGGTTTGGGGGTATCTTGGTCCAAGTGTTCAGGTCCTGAGTTACTCCAGGGGTATCAAAGAAAGGAAAAAGATCCATGAGAGATATTGTTCAGCTTCTCATTTTGCTGCCCTCAAATGCCCTTCTCTTTCACTGGTGGATAAGATTACCTAGTTGGCAGAGTTGTTGTAAGGGTTGAGACCATATGGGCAAAGTATCCTGGCACACAGTAGCTGCTAAATAAATAAATGACAGAACTTAATAGTATAATACTCTCCCCCCACCCCTCTGTCTGCCATGGATTGAAACCAGGAGTGCTTTACCAATTTTTTTTTTTTTGAGACAGGGTCTCCCTAAGTTGCTTAGGGCTTCACTACATTGCTGAGGCTGGCTTTGAACTTGCAATCCTTCTGTCTCAGCCTCCCAAGTTGCTGAGATTACAGGCATGTGCCCCTGAACCCAGCTAATAATGTACTTATTTCTTTAGAGCTTAAAATGGTATCTTTTACTGAGGTAGCTCCTATTTATTCTATAAACAAACATAATTAGGATGTATGAATCAGAATACAAGTCCAAGGCAAGTTAACCTGGTTTATCAACTGAATGTCAATTTCATATGTCAGTTGGTGGGATCAAGGTACAGCCTTAACTTCCCTGGGAGCCTGGAAGGGTTTGACAGTCCTTTTGTGCCCCTCTGTGCCAAAACAGAATACCAAAAAAGGAAGGAATGCTGGATTCCTTTTAAGCACAGGGATCTGGAAAATAATTGCCTTTGCCTCTCATAGTCTAACTGGCATAAATGGAGGAGAAAATTTATCAAAAGCGATGGTTACTTTTCTTGGATAAATTCAGTTCTCAAGAACACACAAATGAAATTTCCTCACTTGGAGTTAACATACTCATATATTGCTGCAAAGAGACCTAAACAGGAGAAACACTGTTTTGGAAAGATGGCCTGGGAGACATTGATGGCATTGCCAAATCTCATGAAGCATCTACTTCCTGTTTAGTGTCTGTGACTTTGGAGAATTTTCCTTCTTTTTTTAAAATCTTTTTAATTATACATGACAGTAGAATTCATTTTGATAAAAGTTTACAAGCATGAAATATATCTTGTTCTGACTAGGACCCCATTCTTGTGGGTATACATTATGGTGGGATTCAGTCAGGTATTTTCCTATGTGTACATAGGAATTTTCTGTCATAGTCATTCTACTACCTTTTCCTTTTCTATTCTTCTCTTCCCTTCATTCCCCTTTGTCTAAACAACTGAACTTCTTTTCTTTCCCTATCCTGCTTTATTGTGGTTTAGCTTCCACATATATACAAAAATATTTGACCTTTGTTATTTTGGAATTGACTTATTTCACTTAGCATGATAGTCCAGCTAGAGAATTTTCCAAGGCAAAGGTTATGTTTTGGTCTTTGACTTCAAAGTTCCACTCATTTATACCCCCAGCAATTGATTTCTGAAATCTTGGTCCCAAACAATTGCTTTTCTTATAGTCATATGTATTTTCCTTTGGGTTTCTGTCTTAGAGATTTCAATTCCAATTCCTCCTCTTCTAGTTCCCCTTCAATTATAAATTATATCCCTTCTTCTCTAAATGGTCTTATCTCATTTAAAAGTGGTTCTGATTTATTAAAGGTTAAGCAGGTTATCCCAGATTACCCAGTTAGAAAGTGGCAAGTACCAGGAATAGAACCTAGGCAATATGACCCTAGTTTGGGAGCTTAATCCTATGCCTTTTTTACTCAGGGATTTGAAAAGCAAGAAGAAGTACCTCATGGTTGGTGAAATAAAGAATGGCAATAGAGCCAGTTGTGGTGGTGCACACCTATTACAGGTGCACACCTGTAATTCCAGCAGCTCAGGAGACTGATGCAGGAGGATCATGAGATCAAAACCAGCCTCAGGAACTTAGTAAGGCTCTAAGCAACTTAGTGAGACCTTGTCTCACAATGAAACATAAAAAGGGATGGGGATGTGGCTCGTGGTTAAGTGCCTCTGGGTTCAATCCCTGGTACCAAAGAAATGGCAATAGAGAAGTCAGCAGTAGTCTTTGAGGGATGGTTGGGATTAAGGGATTTGGGCAGTAATGATGCAGTGTAGTAACATGAGTGTGTCATACAGTAGAAAAGCACAGCATAGATATGGGCCAGGGTACTTACCTTGGCTTAAATATTGGTTTTTTCTAAGGAGGTACTGGAAGATGACTCCTTGAACATAGTTGGGATTATGTTATGGAGACGTTGACAAAATTAATGTATGCTTAGTATTTTGATCAGTAACTGAAGGTTCTTCCTTCTTCCTCTTTCCTTTCCTTCCTTCCCTCCTTCATTCCCATTTTAATTTCTTCCCTCCAAAGTCATACACATACTTTATAGAATAAAAGTTAATGTCATCTAATAAGAACTACCACCTGAATTCCCTTTAACTGAGTTGATTATCTATATGTGTATGTGTATGTGTGTGTGTGTGTATATATACTCATACTTTTTATCCATGAAAACATAGACATACGAATCATTACATCATATTGTGGAAGGCAGAATTCTAAGATTGATACCCCTTTCCTGTATCCCCTCCCCTTGATTGTGAGTGGGATTGGTGAATATGATGGGTCGTTGCTCTCTT
Organism: Glaucomys volans; assembly: GCA_020662805.1. Lineage (NCBI taxonomy): Eukaryota > Metazoa > Chordata > Mammalia > Rodentia > Sciuridae > Glaucomys > Glaucomys volans. The sequence continues at coordinate 284,282 of JAJEJO010005699.1, forward strand.
CATTACATTATGTTACATGTCAAAGGTGCTGAGATAGTCACTCCCATGATTATGTTATATTATGTGAGAATTTCTATCTGGCTTTGAAGGCCAATCTTCATGCTGTGAGAGGACCATGTAGCTTAACATAAGAGAACCTGCTAAAAGTAAAGGCTGATTCCAAGCAGGCATCCAACAAGAAAACAGGAACCTTAGTCCTAAAGCCACAAGGAACTGAATTTTGCCAACAGCCAGTGAACATAAGTCCAGTCCTACCTTATACTGTGATTTCAGCCAGGTGAGTATATTAACTCTACTTTTATTTATTTATTTATTTATTTGCATTTTTTATTCTTTGGCATCCACAGCATCAGTGACTGGGGAGAGATTCCCCAGGGCTGGCCAAACCTTAGAAACAGCAAATAGCTGGTTCAGGACCATGCCTTGCATATGCAAACCAACCAATCAGAATCGATACTCTGAACCACCTCCTCTGGCTGGCTCTCACATGCCAGGAGATAATATTCCTCTCCCCAGTCGTCACAGGATCAAATACCAGAAATTAAAAATAGTCCTAATATCCAGTGTCATTGAAATTATTCATACTAGTCAATCCTGAGCTTGCTTTTCCTGTCTTGCCTTGCTTTTGCCATGAAAATCATGGAAAAACTCTTGTTCATGCAGTTCCCTCACTCCTTCTGCCTCCTGACACACCCTGGTGCTTCCCAGTGTGGCCCTATGTGGCATAGCAAGCCCCTTCTTCTTGGGAAATGTGAGTAATGAACTGTACTTTCAATGACACGTACCTCTTGATCTGTTGGCCTCAGCATAGCTAATTAATAATAAAAAGTACATTTTAAAACAGTGAGAGTCCCTGAGCAGAACACCCAGCTTAAACATGCTCAGACTCCTGGCTCATGGAAACCGTGACTTCATAAATTTGTATTGTTTTAAGCTGCAAAGTTCAAGGTGCTAAATTTGTGGAAAGTTGTTATGCAGCAGTAGAAAACTAAGGGCACATGTAAAAATTATATTTAAACATACTATATTTTTTCTAACCTGTGTTTGCCCATTTAACTTAGCATATATTTCCCTATGCCACTGAAACATTTGGACTAAGGGAATGAAACACTTGGAGCTGAACATTAAAATAGCAGTAAAATTTTGGACAGACAAGAAGCAAGAAGTAGAGAAAATGTGGCAGGAAAAGTATAGTGATAATATGGATCTGTGGTTCTCAAATTCAGAATTGTGTAGAATCATTTTTAAAATACTGATACTGAGGACTCACTCCTAGAGATTTTGATTTAATTGGTCTTGGATATAACATGGGCATTCAGTATTTCAAATCTCCCTGGGTGAATCCCATGCACAGTTAACATTGAGAACTACTGACAGATACATGTAGTGAGTGCCATCCTGAATTAAAGTGGTTCTACTGAAATAGAAAAGGAGAGATGGGTGGGAAAGGCATCGCTGAAGAAGTTCCCAGTAACCCAACAGTAAGAAGACTGGGAATCCTCCTGTTTATCTTCTTTTGTTGTCATTTGACTCTTTTTGTTTTTAATTATGTTTCAACTCATCTCATTAGTGTTATTAGGAAAATTATCATGGAGAGAGAGGGACTGACCCTGCATACAAAGAATGGTAGGAGTGTTGAGAAGGTCTCAAGAAGTACTCCAGGCAAAGTGAGTAGTTTGAGTAAAGTCTCAAGGTGAGAAGCAATGTCCTAGGTACTAACATGAAGTTGGCTGACACAGTAAGTAAAGTTCTCATAGTAAGACTGCTGCACAGATCCATTGATACCATAGGAAACAAGTCATTCTCATTCCTTTGAAAACATGAGAATGAACTGACTTTTTTTCAAAATAGTAACTGAGGAAGATGACCAGAATGCAACATGAAGAAAAATTAGAGAAAACCTAGAGACTGGGAAACATATAAGCTGTTGCAGTAAGCAAGCATGATGGAACAGAGTCTAGCCCACAGCAGAGTAATGGAATGGAAGAGGAATGAAACAAATTAAGAGATGCACTAGAATAAGCAAATATATGCAGACAGGAAGTGGATAAGTGATTGCCTGGGACTGGGGGCAGTGGGGAGAGGATAAGCAAGGAGAGAGAAATGGGGAATGACTGGTAAAGGTAATGGAGTTTCTTTTTTATGTGATGGAAATGTTCTAAAATTGTGGTGATGGTCACACAACCCCGTGAACCTACTAAGAACCACTAGATTTTAGATTTTAAATGAGTAAACTGTATGATATGTGAATTATATCTCAATAAAACTGTTTGAAATAAAAAGAGAGATGTGCCTGAAAGAAAAAAAGGCAAAGTGAGGGACCTGTTGTAGGCATGGAAAGGGTAGCAAGCTCTAGTCTTGGTAAAATGATAATAAGGAATTTGATGACAAAAGATCTATTTTGGCTTTGTGGTTAGAGGAAGGGGAAACTGATTAATTAGATTTCAGGTGCTTTGGAGTACACTTGAAGTAAACTGGCTAATATAGGGAATGCATCCATTGTAGAGTGTCCCTTGCCCAGGGTGGTTGGATGAGGGATGAATTTCACAAGAGACATGGTGGAAATAAAGCAGTTTGAATTAGTTTACATCTTACCCTCTGTAATGGATATTTCTCCCTTTGACAGTTGTATGAATTGAGAACTTGCAACCCCAACTGCTAATGAAGAAACCCCATGATATTTTTTCCCTTTATAGACCCCCAAGAAGGAACTTTCTGAGGCTCTATCTGCTTATGATTCATATTTTGGGTTGTGGTTTAAGCCTGGGAATATGACATGTAAGCTGGTCACTTGTTGCTGGAGCAACAGATGGCCATTCCTCCTTCCCTTAAATGGCTGACTCTGCCTTGAATCCTTAAGAGTGTAAATAATTTACTTTCTGTTCAACTGAGTCCAGTTAATATTATGTCTCAAAATACCCCTGCCTGTGCTCTTATATTTACTTATACTTTTCTTGCCAAAGCCTTCTAAATATCCCTGTGATATTTATTTTATTGGTAGAAATACAGGCCTGACCCAAACTCTGAAGTAAATTGTAAAGGATAGGAGCATCTGTAGTCAGCCCAATGGGATTTTTAAGTACAACTGTCCACCTCCCTTGGGGGAGTTTTATACCAGAAACAACCGTGTGAGATCCTGCTTTCCATCAAGGGTTTATTGGTTAATGAGGCCTGTGGCTGGTGTGGTTTTCCTGTGTTTAGCTTTTGGAGTTCTCAGAGACAGTTGCTTGGAATAGAGAGCTGACAGAATTATTGCCCAGCAAGCTTGCCGGCCACAACCCACAAGACTCCACCAACACTGATGAATTTTATGGCTGATTTAATGAACAGAACAAGTATTCAAAGAAGCATCCTGTTGTCTGAAGAGGTCTGAAAGTCTTCTTGTTAAGACATCCTTTCACTATCTCTTATTGTCCTTCCTCAAGTGCCTAAATAGGAATTCATGGGCAACCATAGCTTCAGGATGAGGTTATTGGGGTGGAACCTTAGGACTTAGCTCCCCTAGTTTTCTTATAGCAAAGGGGACCCTTTCAAGTAAAACCTACAAGAGGCCTGGGGTTGTAGCTCAGTGATAGAGCACTTGCCTAACACATGTGAGGCCCTGGGTTAGATCCTCAGCACCACATAAAATAAATAAATAAATAAACGTGTCATGTCCATCTACAACTTAAAAAAAACTACAAGAATAGAAAAAGATCCAATACTTTACCTTAGTATCCCAAATCTTTGAGCTCCTTGGTTACTCTTAGAACATTAATTGGTATAAAATTTTTGTATAAACCTTGGAAGTTTTCAAAAATGAGAAAATTTTCATTGAGACTTATATCACATCTATGAGGTAGTGGTCATTATATAAATTAGTCATCATTATGTAACAAACCATCCCAAAACTCACTGTCTACATTTTTTTCTCACTAGTCCACAGGCTTGTTGAGCATAGACCAGTCTAATGAGGGCTCAATCATGGGCCTGTGGCAAATTGGGGGTTACTTATCTAGGCTTTGAGTAGCTCTGCCTCACATGTTCCTCATTGTCCTAGAACTAGTGGGCTGGTCTAGGCATGTTCTTTTCCTGTTTAAAGCTGTGCAGAAGCATAGAATGCCTCTTACAGCCTAGGTTTATAACTGTCTTACTGTTGAATTACATATCTTTCTATTTACTCTAGAAAGTTATATGATAAAATCCAGAGTCATTGAATGAAAAATGTACTCCATCTCTTTTATGGAAAAATAATGAGTCAAATGGCATGGATAGACAAGGGTACAGAGAATGGGGTAAAAAGTGCAAACTGCCATAGGTAGGTAGACCAGATATTACTGTTCCCATTTTATGGATGAGAAATATCATACACAGGGACCTAAAATGATTTGCCCAAGGTCACACAGAAAATTTGGGTAGAACTGGAATTCAAACACAACCTGCATGATTTATAATTCTCTCCACTTTTTGCCATAAGGAATCCCAAGTTTCCATAACATATGCCCTATTAGCTACTTAAAGGTGCATAGCTCTTCAAGGATCTTCATGGGTGACTCTTTGTGGCCTGGTTCATTCTTTCTTTATTTATTTTTTCTTTCTTTCACCTCAGGGATTTTGCCCATTTCCCTATTCACAGTCATCACTACCTATGAACTCTTCCACTGGGACCTGTTCACGGTGGGTATTGATGAAATCCCCCATACTAAAACACACAGACATAAGTTCTGTTGTCCCTGAAACAGACATACCAGTTTCTTCATTTGGATTTTATTTTTATTGTTTAATCTTAGTTTTTAATAAAAATGGATGTTAAACAAAAATCCAAACATCACATGAGAGTTGAACCAAAATAACCTCAAAACTGACATACTATGGTCCTTTGAAGAATAAGAGTATTAAATCACCAGAGATCTGTCCACATGCCTATTGCTGACTTGCCAATTGCATGTCTATTGCTTCACTTAGACATTAATGTGGCCAGGCTAGTTTTTATTTAGCCTTTTCTGGTCTTTATAGAGTTCCTCCGTGGCCCTGAAATCATGAATCTATCCCATTCTTCCCAGTATTATTTGGGTAGAATGTTAGACCCAAGCTGTTCAATGCTAGCCTGAAGAGTTGTGAGTTGATATCTATAATACAGCCTGTGTGATTTTCTCAGGTGTAAGTCTCCATGGCAACTCAGTGCCTCTGGCTTTTAATGCACTTGCACTCCTATATCTGCTCTCTGGCAACCTAGAAGTAGAAGGCACCATCTTAAATTTGCATCCTCTGGGTTTATAGCTGACCTGCATGGACAGGGTACTTGGCTCACATTAACCTTTTTAGACAGAGGTTCCTATGACTCCAACCTCTGAAATCCCCTCCCTTTTTCTTGTCACAGTTTTCTTTCCTGATATATTTTTTTCCTGCAGCACAACTTCAGCAGCTGATTGATATGGCTGGCTGGTTCTACACATTCAGTGAGGCTCTGTCTCATCTCTTCACTCTAAGAGCTAATGTGGCTCAGCCACAACAAAGAGACTGAGCTTTGATATTCTCTTTTCCCATACTTCCATGGAAAACTGGAAGACAGATTACTTGCAGTGATTTCTAGAGGCAGAAGGTAAGTGAGTGGTGGCTATAATGGTAGAGCCAAGAGAAAATGTTTGACCTTGTGCCTTTGGAAATGACAGCATAAGCCAGAGTAAAAACAAATAGGGATAAGGTTGTAAAAAAGTTGCTACTGGAAAAAATTGCTTCTACTGATAAAGAACCTCCATAAATTCAGTGTCTGCTTTTGGTCCCTGATTGTTTTGCTGGCTCATCACTAGTGAGAGAGAACTCTATAGCTTCTGTGTCAGAGAAGATGAAGAAGCAAAGAAGTCTGGCTAGGTGTATTGCCATAGGTATTGTGCCTCCTGCTTGGGAATGCTCCACCATTGGACTGTGGAAAAGAATTAAAGAAGCAGCTGGCAGCATGTTACCACATGCTGTGACTCCAGACTTACTTGCCTGATGGTTGGCAACTAGTATAAATAGTAATAAGTGTTAGCTCTAGACTGCCTTAGGCCTGAATCAATCAATTTCTCTCTGGCTCTGTGTGTGTGTGTGTGTGTGTGTGTGTGTGTGTGTGTGTGCTCCTGTAGTGCTGGGGATGGAACCCAGGGCCTGTCATGTGCTCTGAATCTCTTTTTTTTTCCCAGTACTGCAGATTGAACCTAGGAGCACTCAACCCCTGGGCCACATCCTCAGCTCTTTTTTGTATTTTATTTGAGACACGGTCTCACTGAGTTGCTTAGGGCCTCGCTAAGTTGCTGAGGCTGGCCACGAATTTGCAATCCTCCTGACTCAGCATTTCAAGGTACTGGGATTATAGGTGAGCACCACACCCAGCCTGAATCTCTTTTGATATATGCCATTTGGCAAGTTTCTTAACTGTATAATCTCATTTATAAAGTGGGCATAATACATCCTACCTCATATGGTTGTTGTGAGAATTAAATAAAATAATGTTCATGAAGTTCTTGGCAAAATGCTAGGCACATTGTAGGTACTAAATAAATGCATATTGGCCATTATTAATATTAGTTAATGAGGGCTGGGATTATAGCTCAGTGGTAGAGTGCTTGCCTAGCATGTGTGAGGCACTGGGTTCGATTCTCAGCACCACATATAAAGAAATAAATAATAAAGGTCCATTGACCACTAAATGAATTTTAAAAATATTAGTTAATGAATATTTGGGAGGACATTTAGAAAGAATTGCTTACATGAGTAAATTGAGACTATGGTACCCATCAATTATTCCTTTTTAAAATAAAATCTTAAATATAGTAATAGCTCTCTTTACTGACCTAAACTTAATAGATTAACTTGATGCTTTTCCTTTCTACTGAAATATATCTTGACCAATGTTCAGGACACACTGGAAGCTTGTAGTAATTAGTTTACTTTCAGTGGACCCTTATAATTCTGTTCCCACACATCAAGTTGAACACTTTCCAAGAATTAGTTGCGTTGTTGCCAAATCCATTTATGCCAGTCGAACTTGCTATTTTAATTAGGTAATTTAACGTAAATTTATGAAATATGGATGTAAAAAGGAAGCTGCTGTTTCCATGATATCTAAGTTCAATGCCTTGGAAAGACCTAAATCTGATCTATTATTAAAAATTAAAACAAAAACTGACACCAGAAATGATATTGAATACATTAGGGATGTAACTCAATAATGAGTCTGTGAAATTCCAGTCAGAGGACCCACACTCAAAGAAAAGGCAGTGGCCTTATAACCCATCACCAGATTGGATGAATAAATGTGCTTGTATGTTTTATCTTCAACCAACCTCTGGGCCTTCAACGAACAGTTTCATCTTCCCAAAATACTCTTCATCAGCTTCTCCCAGTCCTACCCCAAGCCCTTCACCTGGTTTACTCACCCTCCAGTTCACAACACAAATACTACTTTCTATAAAAATCACCCCTTTTATTGGGCTCTATTTCATAATCTCCTCCCTCAGACACATAATCTCTTAGCAATATATATTTCTTTGTAGCCCTTACTGATTTGTAATTACTTGAATTTTTTGTCTTCCTATAGATGCCACTACCATATTTGTTGAAAAAACAACAGTGAGTGGGTGAATGAATCAATGAATGGATGATATTTTAGTCTCAACTTTTTAAATAATTTACTGTCTATCTTTTCTAGTGTGAGCTTAGTGAAGGCAGGAAAACTAGTCTTATTCACTGTTGCAATATCGCCAGTGATGTGCTCACAGAACAACTCAAAACTTATATTTAAAAAAAAAATTGGCATCTTTGTGGAATTCACTTGAAATACACCTTTGTTAAGTTTTATGCTACTGGTAGATAAAGAAGGAAGCAGTGAACACAGGGTGTTATGGTTTAGATGTGGGGTCCATCAAAAGCTCACATGTGAGACAAAGCAAGAAGGTTCAGAGGAGAAATGATTGGGTTGTGAGAGTCTTAACCCAATCAGTTAATTAATCTTCTGATAGGATTAACTGAGTGGTAACTTAAATGGTAGGGTGTGAATGGAGGAGGTGGAAATTGGGGTGTGGTTTGAGGTATATATTTATATCTAGCAAGTGGAGTCTCTCTCTCTGTGCTTCCTGATCATGATGTGAGCTGCTTCCCTCTGCCATGATGTTCTGCCTCACTCAAACCCCAAGGACTGGAACCAGTTTTCTATGGACTAAGACCTCTGAAACCATGAGCCCTTACATAAACTTTCCTCCTCTACAATTGTTCTGGTCAGATCTTTTAGTCACAGCAGCAAAAAAACACTGACTAACACACAGGGGAAGTTCCCTGTGTTTCAGGATTCTGCCTAAACCTGGACCATCAGTTTCATTCCATGTCATTTCTTGTCATCTAAAAGATGTCATTTAACATGACTTAGAAAATTGATAGTGTCATTTGCCTCAAGTACTTGTACATGATTTTCCCCATATGAATGAATTATATTTTTGTGAGACAAGTCAGATATAATTGACCCTATTATAAATATCAGTGGTTCTTAAACTTAAATGTGAAACAAAATCACCCAGAATATTTATTTGCTAAAATGACTTATTAACAAACAAACCCAAGTCCAATTATTATGCTTAGATCTAGAATGTCATCTAGGAATCTGAATTTTAACAAGCTCCCTTAGGACACTCTGATGCTGATTGTCCAAAAATCATCCTTTGAGAAAGGTGAATATGGATTTTGAATGGAAAGTCAATGCAGTATAGTGACCTGCTCAAATAATTATACTATTCATCATTCATTTGTTACTATTTGCCAGGCACTGATCTATTGTAAGAGGCTTTACAGAAAGTTATTATTATCTAATTTAATCCTTTCTACTACCCTATAAGGAAAGTATCATTTTAATACTCTATTTTGTAGGTGAGAAAACTGAGGTTAAGAGAGTTTAAGTAATTTGCCCAGAGTCACTCAGCTAGTAAGTGGTAGAGCCACTCAGCATATTCTGCCTCCAAAGACCATGCTTTTTCCCTTATTTCAGGCTGCCTGCCTCCCACAGAGATTTCCTCATCTATAGATTTCTGGGTCCTTGGCATGTTTAATGTGCACTTACCTTTGCAATCCTAATCAGAAATATGATTTGTTACCTTTAAAGGTGCTTTATTGAAGGGGAACAGTGAGGGGAAAAAAACCGTCTTCTTGCAGTTCTTTGTTCTGCACTTGTTGAAAGGACAGGGCCCATGAAAGAGGCCCCTTTTTTAGAAGGAAAAAAAGTGTGTTCTTTCTGCTTTCCTCACATACCACATTAATTATCAGCTACAGAAGAAACTGATGAAACTTCTGGCTCACTTGGCTTTGTTCTCCAAAGCAGGAAACAGCACAGTAGGATTTTAATTCTGAAGCTCAAGTGCTCTCCTGCATATCAATGGCCTGGGACAAAGGTTCAGTACACTGGGTATGAGTCCTATGATAAGGCAGCCTTCAATTGGAGGAATGCTTGTGGAAAGTGGATTGGGATGTACAGATAAGATCATGAGGGATCCCATTAGTGTTTGGGGTAAAGGAGGTTTTACAGAGGATCTCTCTTAACCTGATATGTATAGGTAAATTACACTGTATAAGTCTTTTTTCTTGCGGTGAAAGTTGAAGTTGAAAGTGCTTCACTGGGTAGTCGAGGTAGCTAGATGCTGGCTCTCTTTGTTGCTCCACTTTTGGCTTCCACCTTCTGCTTCCGAGCAACACCCTGTCAGAAAACAATCTGAACATTTAAGTACTATACCTAGAAATAAAATCCAGGAAGGGTTCTCCAGAGGTCATTAGATTTCTGCCAGACAGGATCTAAGATAAAGATAGCAAATAGTAGTTGCCTGCCCACTCCATGCATGTGAATGACTGAATAGAACAATAAAGTGAAAAGAATTACGAGGCCACAAATGGGCACCATAGGAGTGAATGCCAGAATTGATTAGTGATGCTTGCCATGAACATGAGGGCTGGCTATATTTTTGCCATCCTTGCTCCAAGCCAGTAGTTTCTAAATCTGATTGCACATAGATTTTCAGGGAACTTATAAAAAATATTGATACCTGGTGTCCACCCCAGATCAATTAAATTAGATCCCTGGAAGTGAGATTCAGGCATTGGAGAAGATCCACTGCTCTGCACCATTGTAGGCATACAGATGATTTAATTAAGTAGTTCCCATATGCATTTCTTCCAAACAGGACCTCCCATGCTGATTACATAAGAATTATCTGAAGACCTTGTAAAATTAGGGACTACTGGTACCAATTCCTAAAAATTTTAATTTGGAAGTATGGGACTAGAACCCAAGAATTTGTATTTCTGAAATCCTCACTGGAAAATGCTAATGGGAACCACTGTCTTAAGCTATTTATAATGCCTCAGATGAATGAAAATTTCAAGCAGAACCTTGTGCTCTAAGGCAGGCAGTAGTTTTCAACCCTGAGAGCATCTTGGAATCTCTTGGGAAACTTTTTTTAAAAACAACAGTGCCTAGGTTCAATGACGGACCAATTAAATCAGAATCTCTAGAGGGAAATCTGGATGATTCTAATGTGCAGATAAAACTGTGAGTCACTGCTCTGTGAAGTGGGACACAGGAATCTCATTTGAGAACCTCATCAGGGGGATGCCATTTCTCTTTTTCTGTGGATTTAGTCTAGCCACATTGACTTGGTATTATTAGGTGGTAAACAACTTCTATTTCCTGAACCTTGTTTACCACTGGAATCTATCATTCATGGTGACTGGTGGTTTTTAAAATGTTTTTATTAGTGCATTCTAGTTATACATAAGTGTGGGGTTCATTTTGACATAATCATACATGTGTTGTGTTGGCTTTATGAATCTTTGTGGACTTAGAAAATGTTTGTTACAGTAGTCATTCATCCATTTTGGAGGAGGTGCTAGGGATTGAACCCAGGGCTTCACACATTCTAAGCACCTGCCCTACCACTGAGCTGAGCCTAAGTTCGTCATCTGTTTTTATTTTTTTAAATAGTTCCCGAATGTATTGGAGTGTTTATTAAATGTAGATTACAATATCTTCTGCCTGTGTAAAGGAAGGGTTTTGGGTAAGGGTTTAAAATTTTTTGGATAACCAAATTAAATATAGGGCAATTAATGCTCTTACAAGACAGAGGCTTTATAAAGATGAAAGCTAGAAGCCTGCAAAGTCTCTCAACTGTGAATTGGTAGGAGCAAATAGACATCTTAGCCACCAATCCATGATTGGCCCTGCTAGTCTCTTCTGAAGCAAATGGAGGAGACAAAATTTCTTTCCTTTACAAGCTTCACCTTTACGTTTATCTCCCTTCACATTAATTATGAAGGGATGGTCACACCAGAGACTGTGAAATTGACAGAGTGCAGCAGGACTCTCCTTCTTCTTCAAAACATTTCTTTAAAAATTACATTAATTTCTGAATTTATGCTTAAATTTCTGCCATTAATGATTAATATATTTGATTTAAATATTCCCTTTTCAGATCATTGATTTTAAATGTCAAAAATAATACATTAAAGTCCCTGATACCTCCAGTACTGTCAGAAAGGAAGAATCATGACTGTGAAGGAATGACTCCAAAGGGGACAGGTAAAATGTCCTCAAAAAGATAGCTCGAGATTGGGCTGAGGGTAGAGCTCCATGGTAGAGTTTTGCCTAATATACTCTGGGTTCAATCCCCAGTAGTGAAAAAAGAAAACAGCTTGAAGTTGAGAGGATTTGTTAATAAAGTTGTTTTTTTCTCTAACTTCCCATTTCCGAACTTCTTTGTAAAGGTGGACTTTTTTTTTAATTTACTTATTGATTCATTGAACACAAATGGAGTACAGCTATTGTTTCACTGGTTGTACACAAAGTAGAGTCACACCATCTGTGCGTTCATGCATGTACACAGGGCAATGGTATCTGTCACACATTCTGTTATTAATTTTACCCCCCACCCACCCCCACCCCTCCCTTCCCTCTATGCTAGCTATCTTTCCTCCATTCTTGCCATCTTTCCCCCCCACATTATGCATCATCATTCATTTATCAGAGAGACCATTCGGCTTTTGGATTTTTGGGATTGGCCAATCTCACTTAGCATAACAGTTTCCAACATCATCCATTTAAGGTGGACTTTTTGTATCATATAGTTCAAGGACCAATCCTGAGAAATAACATGAGAGCAAAGAACTAGGGCCTAGTCATGTCTGTAATCTCAATGTCTTATGCTAGCACCTGGTTCCAGATAGTGGACGAAATGAAAGCCAGTAAAAATATATTATCCTAGAACTGTCATAGACAGTCCAGTCTTGAAGTTATCCAGGTGAGACTCTGCCCTCAGACCTGTGGAGAATAGCCTAATTAGCTTGTAAACAAGACAATTACCTTTACCCCCCATGGAAAATAGGACCCAAAAAACCCTTGCTGATGCAATACCCCCATTCATTTGCACTGAGAACAGACCATTGTATTTTCACCAAGAGTTGGTGATCCAGTGAGTAATGTGTCCTTATACATTTATACTCACAGCAGAGTGCCCTAGGACATGTTTATACTTAAGAAAGGTTAGTATTAACACTGTCAGGAGATTAATCTATTTTAATTGTAAATGCCAAGAACAAACCCACTTCTTTGGGCCCCAAGATGTATGACCTTGGTTAAATATTTATAGATCAGTTGGAATGTTTACTCTTAATTCTGGAGCTAGGTATTTACTTGCATAATTGCATACGCCTCCCCTACCTCTGACTCCGTCCAGTTTCTCCTCATGTTTTCTCTCTAGAATATTACTTGGGTTGGGAGGGAGAAGATGGGAACATCTGGCCACTGGTCTAGGGTGACTGATATTGGTGAGAAATGGCCCTTGGCTAGTAGAGCAACCACAAAAATGCTCTAGACATGTTACTAGGATCAGGGAATTTTCAAGGGCCCCAGAATCAGGATTCTGCCCCAAATTAGCTATATGACCTCTTCAGGGCCTCACTTTCCTAATTCATATAATGAAAGAGATGAAGTCAAATTAGACTTCTTCCAGTTACAAATCTTCATGGCAGTTTATAAACTCATAAGGCATCTTGGAACCCATACCCACACAGGTGTCATATTTATGCTTTCTAGAACAGCACCATCCATTAGAGCTTTCTGCAATAAAGAAATAGTTCTATACCTGTGGTGTCTATCACACTAACTTCTGGCTATGTGTAACTCCTGAGTACTTTGGATACAGATAATGCAGCTAAGAAACTGAAATTTTTATATTATTTGTTCTAATCCAATAGCCATATGTGACTGGTGACTAGTATATAGGGCAGCACAATGCTAAATGGGTAGCAATGGTATTGGCCAGCTCTGTGCAGAAGGCCATTATCTGTGCTAATGGTGGTTTCTAATTTGGGGAAGATTAAAAACTGGTTAGTAAACACTGCTCAGTAGAAATACTTTTTTCCTTCATTGTGAAAGGAGGGATGTAGTCAAATATTCTAAATGCATTCAGGTTTTCAAATTGCACAACTTCCATGTTCTTATTAGTTCCACTAAAAAGTGGAAGGGGTGGCAAGTCATTGAACTAATTTTATTTTCCCTATCTGAATGTTAACATGCTTTTAACCACAATATGCTAAGCTGGGAAATCAGTAGCACTGTAGTGCATTCTAAGACACACAGCAGATTGCACAGATTCAACTTCCATCATCCCACAAAATTACACTTTTTTTCATACAAAATGGAGCTTGTTTACTTAATTTACAAATGTTTCCTTTTCATGTAATAGTTTATTGATCTATATCTCATAGCACTGACAGCATTAAGTTAATAATCTGCCTGAATTAAAAACAATGATAGGTCCTCATGGTCTTCATTATACATCACATTAAGTCGAAAATCGACTGTGGAACAGTGGTAGATATTCTTCCTAGACTCATCTTTCCCACTTCCAAATTTATAATATTTGCAATAATATAGAAATAATAATATTATTATTAGTTACTACTATTTTAGTAGTAGTATGACTAAATATTTATAAACATTTCCTATTTCATTAAGACTTGCTCATGATAGGTTTCAGAGAGCCTGTAGCACTCATAAGATTTGAAGTATTGGAAAACATACTAATCTCTATTTCCATAAACTAGTTAGAATGAAGGCTTCTAACTAATATGATTCAGTTACCCAAGAAGTAGTATTATGTCTAGAATGGTGAATCCATCCATGAAAGTGATCATTTCACACTTATTCCTTTGTCTTTGGCATTCTTTCCTTCTGAACTTGGACCTAGCCTTAGAATTCTTCTCAGTGCAGTGTTCTAGATAGCCAGGATCAAGAAACTAAGATATTTAAATGGCAATATTTAAGATGAAAGTTCTTTTCTCTGGGTAGTCTTTCCCATGTGAATGTGATCAATTTGTGAGAAATAAAAACACAATAAAATGCATTGAGCTCTGTAGCTGAAAGGGACCTTAGAGGACATTCCATCTAATTCCCTTATTTTATATAGATGAGAATACTGAGGCTTAAAGAAGGGAGGAAAATCACCCATGGTTGCATAGTCACCCATGGTGGCAAAAAAAAAAAAATGGGACTAGATTCCAACCTCCTGAATCATGGAGTCCAGCAAGACACTGTTTCCAGTCTAACATATGAAAATTGTACCTTGGATGTTTGGTGCAGACTTGTTGTCACTCTTGAGTGTGCTAGAAATAGTCTACTTGCCTAGATGGTTGAGGTTGGAAAGGCCTAGCCCAGCAATTACAGTGGCTTAGGCTATTGATATGTGGGATGGTCACATCCAAACAAATTATTTGTTATATTTTCCCACAAGTTGGACTTACATGCTTTCTTTAGATTTATAATGTTAAATAATTTGTAAAATGAGAAATACCATTATTATTTATTAAATAGTATAATTACTACAAATGAATAATAAGGAGAAGGGTATAATTGTGGTTAATGGCACTATCACTTGACTGCCAGATGTATCTGTTTCTGAACAAACATTCAGTACTTCTGTTTAGAAAATGTATTTATATCCTAAACTGCTGTTGAACATTCCCACTGTGTTGTGTTAGAGAAGTTTACCATCCCTTTTTATCCTTTTAACTTCATTGTGTCTTAAAGATCCCATTCTTATTTTTGCAATTGGGTTCTTATAACACACTAAATTTCAGTGTGTTTCAGTGTGTTTGAAGCAGCTCAGCTCTACTGAAGGCATTAAGAAGAAGACAAATATCCCAGTTTCCATTGGAAGACTCACTCTTCAGCTAGTGACTTACACCTATAATTTCCTTTACAAGACTGTCTTGTCTTCTGCCATGCTCTGGTTTCTTACAAGAAGTGGGCGAGACATCTAGGTTTCCTTAAGAGAGAAGAGGGTATGAGTGTTCTCTCCATCAAAACAAAAGTGTAAAAGGTAAAGTTTTAAAATTTTGGAGCTTCTTATTTCCATGTCATCTCAGCTTCTCTTTCAGGGGGACCCCAGAGCCTTTCTGCACTCTCATCTGCTTTGCAAACCATCTTTATAATGTTGGCTCCTCAGGTCTTACTTCTCCTGAGGCTAATTTAGCTTAGGAGAGATCCCTCCCAGAATATATGTATACTCTTAGAAAGTAAGGTCTGATGGCCAACATTATCAGCCCTTTCAACTTCTGACAAATCATTCTTCCCATTTTTACTGTCACTGCCATTCTTATTTTCACATGGAACCAGACACTTTCCAGTCCTTCAAGAGAGAAGCTATCTCATCCCACACTAGGATCCACCCATTCCATTTCATTCATTTCATTGACCCTTTCCACCCTACTAGACTCAAGGCCTGGTACTAGAACTTTTCTACATAGACAACAAAACAGTATAAATGTGAGCTTTACAAAAGGCTTATTTCATAAATGCCTCACATTTGTCTCTAAATTACTGAATCAGAATGAAACAGATCCCCTGTTGTAAAAGTCCAGGAATAAGACTGTCAAAATCTTCTGTTTAACCCCCTTCCTTAACTTCAGGTTACTATTAACCTCCAGTCATCCAACCCTGACATAGTTCCAGAGTCTATCTTTACCCATACAGAAAGTCAGAGTTTAAGAACCCTTTAATAGTTTGGGCCTTCTGTAAAGTAAACTCCAAGATGGTATTATATTTACCAGAGATTGATTGGGGAGGTTCCTGTGAGGGGAAAAAGGGAAAAAGGACAGAGGAGGTAGGACCTATGTGCAGGTTCTGACCCTGTGAAAAAGAGAGGGAAGGAAATAGGTTTGGGTAAGCAGAATCTCACATTGTAGCACAATTCTAAGAAAGTTTCATCCAGGCCAATAATGGTTTCTCAAGTTAGAGTCACCCGTAGAGGAGTTTTCCGCTTCACAGAAATGGGTTTGCATTAGTATTCTTGACATAAACAGTCTTTGGTTGGGAACTGCCCATTGCAAACATGACCTTGGCTCAAACATAGATTCAGAGAGTCAGCAACTAGGGACATCTGTCAATTATGCTGCACAAAGCAGGAGCTCTGAGTGGCACATTTTCGTGGCTGCCACAAAACTCTAATAGGCACTGGGCTTGGTTCATTGGAAAATCTTCATCTCTGACTGTTACTCTGACCGAAGCACTGTAAGCAAATATTATTTCACCCATGTTGTGACCCACAGAACATTTGGTTTAAGTCAGTCATCTATTTCTTCAAAATCTGGTCAGTTCCCCTTCACCACCACTAAAAACCATTAATCAAATTTTGTCATGTAAGCGAAAAATGCAAGCCATCGACTCCTTCTTTCCTGGGTCCCACTCTATGCTTTCCAGTCCTCTGAATGATAGTCTTCTTCATTGTCCTTTGTGACCCCCTTACTCTCCTACTTTTCTCCTTCATTTCTATAATTTTAAACTGGTTGCATCCTTTCTGCTCTTGGATGTATCCAAGTTTCACCGAACTTGCACACACTTTCACTCTCAGTTTGCATTCCAAATCACTTTCTTCTCATTTCACACTTGTGACCATTGATTCAATATAGTATAGTGAAGTGCACATACAAGTTTGAGTCATCATTTGGGCTACTCCTCCAAAATTTCTGATTCAGTAGGTCTGGTGCAGGTACCTGAGGATTCATATTTTTAACAAACTCTCAAGTGCTGCTGATGTTCCTAGTCCAGGAACCACACTTTGAGAATGACTGATACAGCACTTAAAGAGTGTGACTTGTGGATCCCATCTGCCCAAGTTAAAATCCTATCTCTAACTCTTGTGGTATGTGGCTTTAGACAAGCTTTTTACCCCTCTATATCTCAGTTTCATCATCTAAAACTAGAAATAATAAGCTGTGATTATGAACATCACATGATTTTATGTGTATTAAATATATACATATATTTATATATTACAACACTAGCACATGCCTGACACATATTAAATGTTGTAAAATATTAGTTATTATTTCATTGATCCAGATGATAGAGCCATTAGGAATCATTTAACTCATCATTTACCAAATCCAAGTGGAAATTTCTGTAACACTTTCATTCTTGCTATATACAGTGTTTGATATTTTTTACTAAATACTTTAATTTGGTTCTCAGTTTTTCTTGATGAAATGTATTTTAAAATGAAACTGGAAATGGAAAGCCAGTGCTCTGCTAATGCAACATAGAATAAATACAAATCAACTAGAATGAAAAGGATTTATCCATGTAGCACTTCAAGGCACCAGTGGTTTGGATATCCCTCTTTGGAAAAGCAGTGATTTCATTCAAAACCCTTATTTTTCAAATAAGGAAACTGAAATCCAGAGAAAGCAGGGGACTCATTTATGATCACAGAATGCTGATGGTAGATCTGAGACCAAATATCTTATGTCACTGGCTAGGATATTTTGATACCACCCTAATACTCCCTCCTGACTTTTTTTTTTTTTTTTGCGGTGCTGGGGATTGAACCCAGGGCCTTGTGCATGCAGGGTAGGCACTCTACCAACTGAGCTATATCCCCTGCCCCCCTCCTGACTTCTTATGACTTCTTAGCAGCTCTTTTGCTAATACTGAAGGTATGAATTTTCTACCAAAGTTTTGTTATTCAACCTAATTTTATAACTTTTTTGAAGGTCTGTGCTGTTATATTTTAGGGGTTTGGGCCAGAGTTCATTATTGTCATAAAAACTGAGGGTTAGAAGAGAGACCAAATATTCTGTCAGTTAGATAGAAGTGTGAAAAAAGAGCATGGGTGAGCAAATATTCATTTTTAACAGGCTCAGGTTGATAGAACAAGTGTCATGAGAGAACTGAAAATCAGAGTACATATAGAACTTGGATCTGAACAAAATTAGGAGAAAGAGAGAAGAAAAACAAAGAAGAAAAAAGAGCTTCTGAAGAATAGTGCATTGTCGGGCTGGGGTTGTAGCTCAGTGGTAGAGCACTTGCCTAGCGTGTGTGAAGTGGTGGGTTCAATCCTCAGCACTGCATAAAAATAAATAAATAAATAAAGGTTAGAAAAAGAAGTCTATTTAAAAAAGAATAGTGCATTGTATATGATGGTCTTTGGGCAGACAAGGGGAAAGCATATTTTGCTACTGATTCTCCTTATTAAAAACTCTCTCCCACCTCCTTCCTTCAGCCCCCAAAACATCCTAACACTACCATTGAGTAATACTGCTCTACTTTTTAGAGTTACTAAAGTGCAGACACTAACACAGGCCCTTCTAGATAAGGTGGACCCTCTCCTTGGTCCAATTCAAATAGCAGGCCGTCAGAGCAGAACTTTGCAGACAGCTCTTTTCAGGAAGTAAAGCCCCTCCATTTGAGGTGTCCTTTTTTCTTTTACCCTGTGGGATTCGGAGTGGCTTGAGAAATCAGTAAAACTAACACTGGTGATTCTTTGTAAGTGTGCTTTCAAGAGGGGTAGAGACTTCTTACGGCTTCCAGTTTTTGGAAAACTTCCCTGGCAGATCAAGAGTTTATACAAAACTTTGGGTCCAAGTTTGCTTTTACCCTGAGGCCCCATTTACCATTGTTGCTTTTTTTATTTCTAGAGTTAAGAAGTTAGGATTTGCCCAGATAAGGTAAAGTAATCAAAATGCTTTACCCCACAGGCAGTTTCTTCAATTCTAACTTCCCTTCTCCCCACCCACTCCTATTCCTCCCCACAGCCCTCAACGTCCTGTCATATACCCACTTCTCACCCCTCTTCCATTCTGCCCAATTCCCCAAGATAAGCAAAACTAATGGAGGTAATTTTATTCACAGTGACTACTGGTGGTACCATATCTGGTTGATACAAGACTTAGAGAACTGTGTGAGACATATAAACTGAATATTCCAGCCTCAAAATAATGTGAATTTAACATGTACAACAGATTGGTCTTATTTTTTTTCCCTAGACAGAGATTCATTAATCTCCTTGCATTTTAGCAAACCAGCTTGTCAAGTTCTTGGGGACTAGGATTGTGTTGGTTCAAACCAAACTGTAAGAGTTCCCTGATGTCAACTGCAACTGTTTAGGGGCACTTTTGTTGAAACCCTTCTTCAACCACCTTAGAGAAGAGTGAAAATTATTTCCCTCAAATTAAGCTTGCCCATAGGATTACCAACATCCCACTGAAGTACTCAATAAAATATTGATAGGCTCGAACATTTGTCACCTGGGTTGTTTGTAGAATTCTTTCAGGGGGAATCATATGTGATAGAAAAATGATCTGAGAAGCAATCAGGGATATAGCTCAGAAAAAAAAGCAGCCTCTATGTAATGTCCTGGGATCCCTACTCATTTAGTCCATCTCCCACACTTCTTACACCTGCAGTCTCAGACAATAGAAAAAGATCAAATGGAAAATAACTTGGAGGTCCAGCTAGTGCTCCAAGAGCAAAGAAAGATTTTCTGTCATCTCCACTTAATGGTACCCTATGAGACAAGAAGTTTGCTTCTGACAATACCTTAGAAGACTTTCATCAACAAAGGTTTTCCCCTTAGGCCTCAGTGTATCAAACAATTCTGTAAAAAAGTATAGTCCATTCTTCAACAGTCCTCATCACATAGAAGATACACTGTAATCTCTAAAAAATGCCTTAATAAATTAATGGGCTCTCTGAAAGAGGGTTCCTGAAGAAACCCACAAATCCTAGAATAAAACCTCCAAAGGCTGAAGGAGGGCTTATGAATCAGTGTCCTCACCAACTTGGGAACAAATGAAGGATTCTGGATCTGTTCTAGCCATTCATCCTAGACTCCACTGGGATGAATGCATCCTCTGTTCTTATTTCAGTCCTGGGCTTTTATATGCAAAACAAGGCACTTACAATAAGGCTCCCAGACTCTTATTTCAACAAATATTTCTTGACCGCAAGGCTGGGGTCTAGGGGTACAAAGATGACTAAGACAGTCCTTTCCCTCAAGCAGCTAACTAACTACCTAGTGATAGAAGGAGGCCAGGAGATTTCCAATCACAATTCGGAGAGGCTTTAAAAAAGTATAAACATAGAGCAATGTATGTTCTGTTGTAAAGTTCATGTTTGGACCCTTTTTATTATCTAGCATTACTTTTTTTTTTTTTGAACTGAGGATTGAACTGAGGGGCACTCAGCCACTGAGCCACATCCCCAGCTCTATTTTGTATTTTATTTAGAGACAGGGTCTCACTGAGTTGCTTAGGGCCTCGCTAAGTTGCTGAGGCTGGCTTTGAACTCTTGATCCTCCTGCCTCAGCCTCCCAAGTTGCTTGGGATTACAGGCGTGCGCCACCACGCCCGGCCAGCATTACTTTTGTCTATCTCCCCTGCTATACATATAATCTAAGCTACATGAGGACAGGAAATTTCCTTTTTTTTTTTCATTCACTATGGTATCTGCAGAGCCTGGAACAGAGCCAGTGAATGTGTAATAAATATTTGTTGGACAGATGAGTAAAGTAAATATAGATAATTAAAAATTATGATAAATACTAGGAAAAAATGGACACTTGTAATTAATGATTATAACAAGGGATCTGATGTAGATTGGGGCAACAGGATAGTTCTCTGTGAGGAAGAGACCTTTAAACAGAAACATGAGGGAGACATGAGGAGTTAGTCAAGATAAGAGTGTTACCCTTCAGACAACAGACAGCTCGTGTTTGGCATACAAAAGCCTCCAGAAATCTGAACATGTCTGGTTTTGAAGTGACTCACATTTGCAGGCTACTCAGTTGACATGTTAAGAAATCAGTTTGAGATGGCATTTTTTTGTGTTTTTGTTGTTACAAAGATGTTCTTCATCTCCCAGATATACCTAAACCTTTGGGTTTAAAGCCAAGGAAGCAGACTTCAGACCTGAACTTCCTTCCTGCCTCAGTCTCCACATAGGATTCTGGGTAACCTTAGCTCTTGTGCATCTGGCCCCTTGAAACTCCCTTTCTGGCAGAACCTCTGCCCAGGAGGCTCTTCTTTCTTGGCTTGCCTGGCAAGAGATGGGTCTGCCATCTGGAGTCAGAAAAATAGCCAGCCAGCCACTGAACATTTTAGCCTGGGCCCTGGACAATGAGAATCAGGCAATAGCCAATTCCTTGTCTGCAATTTGCTGATTATCACACCCCAGGGTGTGGGATTGTACAGCCAGGACCGCTTTGCTCTGCCTCTCATCAAGGCAGAATGAACACAGATCCTGACAGGTCAAATCTTCCCCCAGACCTCAGAGGTTGCTGTACAAAGGACCAGGCTTAATCTCTGGCCAAGTGTATAATTCATTTATCTGCACGGTCATGAATTCTGGGCTCTCAGGGCAGGAAGCGTGGGGCATTGTGACTAGTTCTACAGGCCCAGGGAGTCACTTAAGCCCTGATTGTACTGTGGAGGGAGGGATTTTCGAGACAAAGGCCCCTGTCCTCCAGAGATTGAGCAGACTGGAAGGGGAGCCTATGCACACAAAGGAATGGTGCTTTAGGGAGAGGTTGACAGTCTTGTCATCAATGCCCATGAACTTCTCTGGATCATCTAAGTGATGACAAGGGGGCTGGAATTAATTATTTCATAGACTGTAACCAAGAGGAATTGAGATAGGTAAAGAGTTCATCTCAGGATGTTTGCCTGATATGCATCCACCACTTTGTAGAGGATGGAAGATTAAAACACCAAGGGGCATTTTCCCCCACTTGACCCCTTCTCAGGGATTTTGTTGGGGGTCTTAATATTGCCTCTAGCTGTCAAAACTCCTTTCCCACCACCAAAAGACTTGAAGTAAAAGGCAATGCTCTATAGAGAGCAGATACTTTAAAGCTAATTGGAAATTGTTTGGAAATTTACGGTTTCCTGGCCTGGCCAGCTGGCTTTTTCTCTGATCCTCCAGACTTCCTGCTGAACAGAGATGGGAATGGGATGCCATTCTAATGTTCACAGAGTTTCATTTGCACAGCTCCACAGCCTGAGGGGGGTTGATCCATTGCTATAAATCTAGCTTCAAAATTAGAGTTATTTGGATTTTGAAGTACTATTTTTCAAGTTCTATGTCTTTTGTGTCACTGCAACCTACATGGAACTTTGCAATGGAGGGCATTTTAATCACAGATTGTATTTTATTCAGCTGCAGGCTTCTGGAAGGGAGAAGGCAGATGTCATGGAAGTCACGTAGCCCTGGAGAGGAATAGAGAGAAGAGGGCTCTAGTGCCTACTCTGACCTCAGACAGACACTGGGTGTCCTATTTATCCTTTTCTGCCTATTCATTTTTGGGGGTTGATGTGAAGGACATGAGGAAAAACCCAGGCCCAGATCTTCTCATCCACTCCTGTCAGTGTCTACATTGAGGATTATTCATCACTCCAGTGAAGGTCTCTGAGTGCAGACATTATCTGGAATGAAGTCTTGCATTAAATACATTATCAGTTATTAATACTTTTCCCCTTAAATACATTTGTCGAATTAGTCTAACAGAAAATTGTGACCCCTAAAGAAATAGACTAGAAAGTATAAAATTTTCTGGGGTGACTGGATCAGACTGTGTATGCTCAGGATTTCTAGCCTTTAATACCTGGTTTCCAGATCATCAGTAATTACTGAAAACTCCCTTTTTCATGTGAGTTAACTCATCTTCCAACCAATAGCCTTATAACTTAGAACATAGAAACATCAGCGAGCTCTACATTCCATTGCACCCTAAGCAGCTTATTGCTTTGTCTCCATTCAGCAAGTCTTGATTAAGCACCAGTTTGGGGACTGTGCTAAGTCCTATAGGGGATATGGAAAATATTTCCATAGTCTTCCTTAATGAGCTTGCTTTCTAGGTGTGGGAGAGAAGTCAATAAACATGCAACATATACATTTAAGAACCGTCTGCGTAAGTGCCGTAAGGAGTGCTCCAGAGAGAGAGAGTTTTGCAGTGTTGTAGCAGATGGATCGGTCAGAATGGATTTCTTGATGGAGGTGGGACTTTTCCTAGAACTGTGAAAAATGGATATGATTTTAATATGTAAAGAAGAAGGAAAAAGGTAGTCTGTGCAAAGAGAAGCACATGAACCAAGGTCCAGATATGGGAATGAACCTATAACATATGGGGAGTCTTCACATAAAAGAAGTAAGGATAGGAAAAAGAAATAGCTTCAGAACAGAAAGGAAAGACCAAAGGAATTTTTATTTGATCCTTTATAGCAGTATCCTCAAAACAATTTTGATCATATATACCTATCAGTAAAATAGCATCTCCCCAATTTATGTATATTTATGTATAAACTGTATACTCATAATAATATGCTAATATATTATAAAGCATACATAAAAGTTGTACAGGATGATATAACAAAATGAACACAAAAGTTCTAATATTTTCTTCTCATGCCTGAAAGAACCATCTTGTACTTCTCCTAGGGTCCTGTGCCCCCATTCCTGATACTACCATTTTAGGACATCAGTAAAACACTGTAGGACCACAGACTCCTTTGAGAGTCTGGTGAAAACTACATATCTTCTCCTCTCCTCAGAAATCCATTCATGGATGCTCACCTTTTCATACAATTAATTTCAGGGAGATGGTGTGAGCTATGAACTCTCTGAAGACCTCAGTTTAAGTTGCTCTGGTAGCCTTACTCAAAAGCTTTTGAAGAGCTTAATGGTCTGTAGACTTTAATCTTTTGGGAAGCTGAATCTGGTCATTGTGCACAAAATGAATTGGCAGAGGTGGGGGACAATGGGAGCAGAAAGTAAAAGCAGGGAGACAAGTTAGTAAGCTATTTTAAAAAACCTTATGCCAGAAATGCAAATATAATGACAATGGAAGAGAGAAGACAGATGCAAATGACATTTCACAGGAAGCGTGAGCAGATTTCAGTGATCAATAGCAGATGAAGGAAGGGAAGGGAATCAGTGGTGACTCTGAGGACTCACGTTTGAGGTAGTGGGGGAAGGGCAGTGATTATTTGGAATTATGAGCTGCTTTGGATGACAGCTCAGCATCCCAACAGAAATGATCTGACAGCAGTGAAAAATGTGGAGATAAAGTTTGAGGGAGGGCTGGAGATATAGCTCAGTTGGTAGAGTGCTTGCCTTGCATGCACAAGGCCCTGGGTTCAATTCCCAGCACTGCAAGAAAACTAATAAAGTTTGAAGCAACAGCCAGGCATGATGGTGCATGTGCCTGTAATCCCAGCAGCTGTGAAGGCTGTGGTAGGAGGATCACAAGTTCAAAGCCAGCCTCAATAATTTAGCAAAGCCCTAAGCAACTTAGCAAGACCCTGTCTCTAAATAAAATATAAAAAGGGCTGGGGATGTTACTCAGTGGTTAAGTGAGCCTGGGTCCAATCCCTGGTACCAAAAAATAATAATAATAAGGAAACAATTGAATAGGAGACAGACTGGTGTGTTTAAGCAATGGGAGTAAGGCAGTTATGAGAGGAGAGTGAATAACCATTATAAACATTTAGGTAGGAGGCGGTGTCCTAACCACTTTATATAAACTGATTCAGTTAATCCAACCTCTACTGAGGGAAGTGCTATAATTCTCATCATTGCATTTATACACATAAAACAGAAAAAAAGCAGTTTACCCAAGGTTACACAGCTAGTCAGTATTAGATTAAGATTTAAACCTGAGCAGTCTCCAAAATCTATGCCCCTGAACATTAAGTCCTGCTACCTTTCAGGACTGAAGTGTTGGAAGTAAGTTAAAGAAATGGAGAAAAGGAGGAGCAGAGGAAAGGAATAGAACCCACTGAACGCTGACATGGATCATGTATTGTGTCCATGCTCTGCTATCAGTAATGAGCATCATCATCCCCATTATCATAATCACCAAGAACTTCCTGCATGTAAGGCAATGTCCTAAGAACTTTATGGAGCATAGTGGATATTTGTCATTTTTAATCACTCAGCACCCCAATGCCTTTTTTCTCTGGAAGGAATCCCCTCATTGTATGAGTCTTGGTGCAAGTCTGGGGCCACCTCTCATAGTGAAAGCCATGTCCTGGGGTAGCTAGGATATGGGCACTGAACCTGTGCTGGGCTAATAGCACATATTCCCTGGAATTTTCAATCTAGAGCAACTGGAGCTAAGATAATGAGACAAAATTTAATAAAAATGGTAGTCAGTGGCTGTGGCGATAGTACCCTGGCCAGATTCTTTCTGCTACCTAGTCCTCAAAGTTTTCTCCATGTTCTCACAGTCTGGAAATCTCTGTATCACAAATTGGCAAACTACAAATCTGACCCACCACCCTTTCTTCCAAATAAAGTTTAATTGGAACACAAATTAATCTACATATTGTCTCTGACTGCTTTTATGTTACAATGGCAGAGTTGAGTAATTGCAACAGATAAAATTTGGCCCATAAAGCCTGAAATATTCCCCTCTGGCCCTTAGCAAAAAAAAAAAAAATAAGGTTTGGCCACTCCTGCTCTATGTTCTTCATTCTTCAGGTAAATCACTTTTGGGAGGGTTTAATATATGCTGAATTGATTTCTATTGCTTACAGCCAAAAACTTTGATTGAATAATATCTCATCTAATCCTTACCACAATCCTGACAAGTAGGTGCAGAAAATAAGGAAACTGAGACACAGAGAGGTTATCTGCCCAGGATCACACAGCAAGTAATAACACCCCTGTGATTCCAACCCAGATCTGACACTGTTGCACAAAAAAGAAATGAAGAAAATGGGGATGAAGCAGTTAGCAGCCCAGACATCTTTTGAGATAACAGAGAAAAGACAATCATTTTGCCTAGTTGTTCAGAGGCACCCAAGTGATCAGTGCCATGGAAACAGAAAGGAAAAGCGAATAGAGATAGCGGCAGCTTCAGTTTGACATGTTTATCTCTCTCTTGGCTGCTTCTATGCAGTCTATTAAAATGTTGGTTAGAGCCTCTGTCAGAAGGTTGTGCTGACCTCTCAATTCATGGATCCTCTGCCAGCCTTCTGCTTGCTGAGAAATCTAGAATATCATTTGGTTGTGGCCCAGACTATACCAGGCTGTGGAATTTGATGTTTCTCTTCCAGGTCACTGGGACCTACCGTGCATTCAGATCGGTAGCCAAGGTATACATTGTTTTCACTGCTAAAATGCACATCCCTTGTAGACAAGGTGTAAAACTTGCTCATTAATTCCACCTACACATTGAAATATGGAGTCCGTACCCTCTTTTGAAGTGGCCCACATGCAGATGACCACAGAAGCTTATTTCATAGATAACCCTCTGTCTCCTTGGTGTGACTGAGACACATGATCACTCTCACACAGGGCTCAGTGATCTAGAGTTGTTGTTTTGCTACATGCAAAGATACTGGTGAATAAACTACAGCTTTGGGGAGGAAAGTTTGGGCACATCCAGCTTTTCAGCTTTACCCACTGGACCCAGATTTCCTTCAGTGAGATTCCTGTAAATGCTGACAATTCTATGGATTTCCCTCTGCTCACTGCACCATTTAATTGACCTCATTAATGACAAAAATATCTCACAATAGTGAGACTTCTGTTGGAAGTGTCTGGAAGGTATACAGACTGTTGAAGGAGGT
Organism: Glaucomys volans; assembly: GCA_020662805.1. NCBI lineage: Eukaryota > Metazoa > Chordata > Mammalia > Rodentia > Sciuridae > Glaucomys > Glaucomys volans. The sequence continues at coordinate 311,180 of JAJEJO010005699.1, forward strand.
TTCTTAGGTAAAGGTATTTGGAATGTAATTGGACTGACCTGTTCATGTGTGTACATGAACACACACATATATCCTTCTATTAAAACAGTCTACTTCTTTTTAACTAGATAACAAGATTTGTAAAAGAGTGTGCTTTTGTTTTGTTTTGTTTTGCCTTATCACATTGTCACATGTTCTGATGAAGTGTTTTCCTCTGTGATTTTTTTTTCCCCAGAAAACTCATTTCTCTTTCAGTTAAAGAGGAAAATGCTAGCCAAGTTGGGGAGAGAATATGTGAAGACCCTGTATTTTGTAACATGTAACTGGTCCAGTAGGATATCTTCATTTTACTCTCTACTAATGTGTCCAATGGTACACCTGAAAAGTGTCTGAAAACTGACATCTTTGTTGTGGTTCAAGTCCAGTTCCTCTGGTCACCCACACTGGCTTTATTTGGGATGAGTACCTGGAGCTAACTAGCAAAAGCATAAATCCAAATAAACTATTAGGGATTTTTATTATTATGTATTGATCATCTGCATGTGGCAAAGAAGTGGTAGTTAGGACTGCTGAATCAGTTTGAAGCTTACTCATCCCAACCACTTCAGCACCTTCAAACATTCACATGACCTGTTCACCATGCTATGACCATGTTCAATGAATACTGAATCCTTTTTCAGAGTACTTTTCCATCAAAGATTCTCATTCAACCTTTATAGCAATTCAAGGAAGTTTCCATGATCAGGGACCACCCTGTAGATCAGCTGATCAGCAGCTATGCCTTTTAGCAAATCAAGTGCATAGGTGTATGTTTCCAGGTTCACTGGGTCTGAGACTTGGAGAATTGTGGTATTACTGGTCAGCTCAAGGAGAAGTTTTGTAATTGGTGGCAACAGTGCACATTAGTTGATCAATGAAAGAACTTAATTCATCTCCCTTAATCTTTTGATTTTGTTATAAAAAGTCTTTCAAATAAAAATCTGTTCTTTTCTGACCAAACTCAATGTTGATTCTGAGTGCTTCAACTCTGAGAATGTTGCTTAAAAGTGAGCACTTACATGTTATGACAGTGCAGACTTGCCCGATATAATCAGGGAAAAGTGATTGTTTTCCTATCATTCTCTTGTGAAAGAAGCAAAAAATGTTGTTGAACATGTCTGAAGGATATATTCTTCACAGGATTTCCCATATGCTCATTGAAAGAAAAAAATCATACACCATGGTTAAGCCCACAGATAGAAAATACAAATCATAATACTTTCCGCAGCATTTCTCCTAAAGAGACTAAAAGACAAAATTTAGCAGTTCTTAATTTGTAGACATCATATAAACTGTCCCAACTTTGGGGTAAAGCACTCATGTCCTTGATGGATATGACTAAGATATTTGAGCAGGAAAGAAGCTTGTAGCTACCCTGTAATTAGTTGGTGATGTGGGTCAATGTTTCTCCAAGCATATTTGATAGCTTTTGTCTTGATATGGGTACATGAGAGATTGCACCTTTGATGTTTCATTCAGTTTAACTACTGTTTAAAGCAAAGCTTTTCAAACCTTAGCTATACATTAGAATCAGCTGGGGAGATTTTTAAAATCCCAATGCCCAGACCATATCTTACTTTAGTCAATTTGGGCTGCCATAATAAAATACCAGAGACTGAGTGGTTTAAATAATAGAATTTTTCCCCACAATTCTGTAGGCTGGATGTCCAAGATCAGAGTACTAGCATGGTCAGGTTCTGGTGAGGGCTCTGTCTTCTTGCTGTGTCCTCACATGGAGAGAAACAGCTCTGCTCTTCTTATAAGGACACCAGTTCTATTGGATCAGGGCTTCAGCCTTATAACCTCATTTAACCATAATCACTTGTACAAAGGTCCTGTCTCTAGTACAGTCACATGCAAGGTTAGAGCTTCAAAATATTACCCTAAACCAATTAATTAAATCAAACTCCCTAGGAATGCGACCCCAGATCTGTTTGGGTTATTTTGTTTGTTTGATTGTTTGTTTGTTACTGGGCATTGAATCCAGAGGTACTTAGCCACTGAGCCACATCACCATCACTTTTTAATTTGGAGACAGGGTCTCACTAAGTTGCCTAGGGCCTCGCTAAATGGCTGATGCTGGCTTTGAATTCGCAATCCTCCTGCCTCAGTCTCCTGAGCTGCTGAGATTACAGGGGTGTGCTACTACCCCTCAGACAGATCAATATTTTTTAAAGCTCCTAAGTGATTCCAGTATGAAGTCAAGTTTAGAAATGCTATTTTGCAGCCTTGCTCTGGCAGTGCAGTCTGCCAATCAGCAGCATCAACATTACCTGGAAGCTTGTTAGAAGTTCAGACCCGTGGGTCTCACTCTTGACCTACTGAATCAGTACCTGCATTTTAATAGGATCCCTAGATAATTTATAGGCACAATATAGTTTGAGAATCACTGATAGAGAACAGCTAACATATTCCTACTCTTGAAAATCTTCCTGCTTCTTCATGTAGTCAAAGACTTGCAACAGTTATTTTGTGAGATCTTTACATATAAGATTGTCTCTAACAGACAGTATTACCCTATGTATATGTAAGATTATATGAATCGTGAGAATCTACATTGTGAAAAAAAGATATATTCCCTGCTGTATAATTATATCAAAATGGATTCTACTGTCATGTATAATTAAAAAGAACCAATAAAAAAAGAGACCTTAAAAAAAAAAGATTGTCTCTAGTACCAGGTGCTTGACTGTGTATTCTACTGACGATTGCTTGATGGTACAGAATACATGAAATGATGTGCATGTAGGTTTGCGAGGACCACAGAGACATCACACTGGGCATCTGATCACCCACTCGGGTGCCATGTGCATTGTGTGTAACTTCCAGATAGTATGTCCATTGACAGGTTTTTAAGTTCTCTTCTAAAAACAGAGATATAGTCCCCTTCTTCCTCCTGGTGATTTGTTTACTTCTGGGTTTGTTTTACACAACTGTCTACCCTCAAACCCATTTGCAGTCTCTTGTTCAGGCTATGGGTTTTACTCAAATGGGTGGCCTTGCTTATTATTGCCAAAAACTTGTTTTTAAAAAGGGTTTACTGCTAGCCTCATCTAGCTGTTTCCTACATGTACCACTCATATTTAGCTGTTTCCATGGTTCCCATATAAATCAATCCCTTTGTCTGGTCTTGTTGCAACTTAGTTGTTAATTGCATGGTTGGTGTTTCTCCTGGCTCCAGCTACTCTGGACTACAGGTTTTCTTTGTTGTTGTAAAAATGCATTTTACTATTTTTAAAAAATGCATTTTACTGGTTTCAACTGGGGAGATGAAAAATATCTGGAAATGAATGGTGGCAATGTTTGCACAACAATGTAAATGTACCTAATGCCATTTAAAATAGTTAAAATACATTTAAAATAGCTAAAAAGGTAAATGTTATGTATTTTACCATGATTTTAAAAAAATATTAAATGTATTTTACTAAATGCAGTGAGGTATTCTGGTTAAGATCCTGGATTAGAAACAGGTCATAAAATAAAAACTGGTGAAATCTGAATAAAGCATGGAGTTTTGTTAATAATAGCATACCAATGTTAATTCCTTAATTTTGATAAATATGTATAAAATTATATAAAATGTTAATGTTAGAGAAACCAGGTGATAAAAGTGAAGGGTGTAACAGAACACAGCATCTTTGCACTTCTCTATGAATCTAATATTATTCCAAAATTAAAATTTTATTAAAAATGTAAAGATTTTTTCTTTTGTTGTGCTGGGTATTGAACCCAGGGCCTCACATGTATTAGGCAAGTGCTTTACCACTGAGCCACATCCTTGACCAAATTATACTATGTGTGTGTATGAATATATCACATTTCACTCCAATTTTATATATAACTATAATACTCCAATTACAAAACAATAAATAAATAGAAGGAAGACATCAAAGGAAGGGAATCTGGGGAGGGAGGAAGGGAGAAAAAGAGAAGTCCTGGGGACTGAAATGAAGAAAACTATGTTATATACATTTATAAATATGTCTAAATGAACCCTACTATTATGTATGACTATAATGCATATAGATAGGTAGGTAGATAGATAGATAGATAGATAGATAGATAGATAGATAGATATAGATAGATTCTAATCATTTTGGAAAGGAAAAAGGAAGAAAAATCTGGCAGGAGAAAAGAATAGCCAGAATTCACCTTTCTCCAGAGCTTCCAGGTTGAACCCCTTAAAAATGATAACAGCTAACATACAAAAGAGAGCATGCCTCACAAAGTTATGGTTCTTTGAAAACAGGTATGTGAAAGGGTGCTTTACTCTCAGGGTTCTAAACTCACATACACACACACAATTTATAATAGCACTATTTTCCAAATGGTAATTCAGCATAGTGGTTGAAAGTGCAGAATCTACCATCAGACTACCTGGGTTTGCATAATGGTTCTACTACTTTCCAACTGTATATTTCTATGCATTGTTATTTGACCTGTCTTTGCCTCATTTTCCTCATGCATGAATTGCGGGTGATAATAGTACCTATTTCACAGGGCTTTTCTGAGTATTCAGTGAGACCATCCCTGTAAGTGCTTATCATAAGCCTAAGTTACAGTCACACTAGGTGTTATTATTATGGAGCTGGCACTATATTAAATGTTTATATACTTATATACTCGTGAACCTCCTGTAATGTCTCATTTTTGAAGTTTAGAAACTTCTAAGATATTATTATAAATATAAGATTCCCAAGCGTGAAGATTCTGAGCATGAAGACTTTTTACCAAGTCAACACTCCCCTGTAATGCCCAACCAGATCCAAGATGTAGAACATTATCATCACCCCGGAAGTCTCCCATGTGCCCACTCCTAGTTATTAGCCACCACAGTTTACTCCATACTTCATTTGTTTCTGTTTTTGTTCATTCAGAGATCCTTCCCCCTCCATATTTTATAATTTAACTTGGAGAGTATAGAAAACATTAGCATGAGAGTTAAAAGAGTTAAAACTATACATTAATTCATAATTTGTATTTCCTTTTTCATCCACTATTTAATTTGGGATAATATGATTAATTTATTTTAAAATGAGAATTACATGGCAGTTTTTGTCAGAATAATGCATGCATAATAATTTCCAAAGCATTATGAAGTACTTCAGAGTTCCCTCGTTATAGGTCAACTGGTATTTTTACAGTCCCCTCAATTCAGTTAACAATATCAATTGAGCACTTACTTTGCCAAAGCACATCAATGGAAAGAAAGATGAACTGTACAAAGTCTTTTTTTTTTTTTGGTAGCAGGGATTGAACCCAAGGGTACATAACCACTGAGCCACATCCCCAGTCTTTGTAATTTTTTTATTTTGAGACAGGGTCTCACTAGGTTGCTTATACTCTCACTAAGTTGCTGAGTCTGGCTTTGAATGTGTGATCCTCCTGCCTCAGCCTCCTGAGCCTCTGGGATTACAGGTGTGTGCCACCACACACTGCCAGAAAGTACTCTTAAAAGAGAGGAGTGTGGTAGGTTCAGATTGCCAGGAATTGGAGAAAGTAGGAGGGGAGGAAATAGAGGCAGCAAGTTTTGGCAAGTCCATCAATAAGTTTGTTCTGGAAGGGTGGTGGAGAGATAGTGATAGTATGTGGGGATGGGAATCAGAGAGTCAGAGGAAGGATTTTCTTCTGTTTTATTTTTTAGTATCAGGCAGATCAAAGGAAAGTAACTAGTCCAGAAGGCATAGGGGAGAGGAAGGATAGTTACCCAAACAGGGTCCCAAGGGATAGGAGCCTCGGAACAGTTCATTGAAAGTTAGCCTTGCTGTACCTGGATTTGCACCTTCCCTATAATTGTGCTCTTTTGCTTAGCCTTGGGGAGATTTTTGCCTTTCTCCAATGGACTTATTAGAGATCTCCCCATTACACTCCCCCCTCCGCTGTTTTTGTATTTCTGGGTTCCAGGAACTGGTTGAAACTGGACTAACAAAGAAACGTCTTTGTCAGTCAGCAAGGCAAGAGAAGTGATTTAGCTGCTTGGTTCTCAGTCCAAAGGACCTGAAGCGCTCAAAGCCTGGAAGGGGAAAGTACCCAAGATTTGTTTTCCACTCAGCTGTAGAGGACAATTGTTACTACTCTTGGCTGTGGCAGGCTTCATTGGGGACTTTATCTATACAGAATTCTCTGGTAACATTTTCTGAAAGATTGCCAGCACCAGATCTAGAAGCTTTTAAAATCCTCATAAAACCAGAGAATGAAAAATGAAGGGGGAGGGTAAGGAAGACATGGGAACTCCTACACAGTTAATGCTCTCAAGTCGCACTCCTGGACTGTCCAGCTCCCCTTCCCCCCACTTTTTTTCTTTCACAGGTCCTAGAGTTTGGCCTGTTTTGCTTCCCTTTCCATCTACTTTGCCCTCCCTCCCCAACCTCCAATGGACTCCTCACAGGTTAGTTTCCTGGTTTATCCATAACTCTGCTTATCTAGGAATGAGATAATTAACTTGTGAGCTGTTTAAAGTGTTTCCATTGCTACTAACTCTAAGAGAGCATTTGGGCAGAGTGAGCTATAAACAAAATTTCAATGAAGGTAGTAGGGAAGGTAGAGAGAGAGAGTAGGAAGTAGCGAAGGAAGAGAGGATGAAGAATTCTAACACAACATGAGTCTTCTATGAGTCATGAGCATACGGACCACCTCCTTTCTTCGCTACACAAGTCATCAACTCTGACGTGCTAGCTAGCACCATTTTCTCTGCATTAACCCAAACCATCTCTCTTTGAGTTCAATATTAAGCCAGGCAATGAGGCCTTTAGTCTGGAGTAGAGGATCCTATTGCTAACCATCTGCTGAATTTTCTCCAGGTTTGGATCTACAGGTTTTTCTCCCTGGCTCCAGATTTATCTTCAAAAAATTGACTCAAGTACTAAGTGCTATTCATAATTTATATCCATAGGTAGTTCAGAATTCTTACTTTGAGCAAGGTCAAAGTTTCTAGTAAATCATTGCTTACTGGAATTGGCTAGCCCCCTTCTCCATCTAAAACCCAAGATCAGCTATTTCCACAATGTTATTACCATTCTCCAGTTGGGCCTATCCCTCTCCTCCAGCCTCGGCCTTACCCCCAGTTCTTCTTGTGTATCTGTCAGTGCCCAATTCTGGGAGCCTCCCCCATCTGTTTTGCCTGCTCCTGCTCTTGAATTGCCAACAATGATTTGAGGAACATTTCTCCACCAAAGCATGTCATCTAGTATCTGCAGAGCTGTTGGTGCTGCTTGTCAGGCCCTTGTGCTTTTCTAAAGATTGACTTCCTACCAGGTCCTCTACAGCATTTCTCCCTGACCTTTTCAGTCAACCTCAACTCAAGTAACTTCCCTCCCTATCTGTGACCTGCTGCTTATGTTTATTGAGAAACCTGAGATCAATTTCAAATAGACTTTCTTCACTTCCCTCTTACCAAAACTTGTTCTGAGGTTTTTTTTTTTTTCTTTACACACCTTCCTTACACCTCTCTCTATTAGAGGAATAAAAGGATCCTCTTATTCCCCCAAAACAAACTCACTAACAGTTTTTGGTTTTAGTATCATATCCCTCCTGCTCTCCTCTGCCTTAAGGTATACTTATGTATGTGCAAGACTCATTTTTCAACTTGGATTGAGAGTTCCTCAAAGGCAAGGCCATGTTTCATTCATTTGTGTTAGTAACATATAAAGCCATGGCTGGTACATAATAGACACTCAATGAATATTTACTGAATCAATGAATTATGAGAGGACAATAGATTTATTTGAATTCTTTGTTCTTTGTATGTCTACTTACTTGGTTAATAGAGGTGTCCTGGGCAACAAGTAGGATTAAGGGAAAAATCAAAAGGATTGAATATGCTCCAGACCAAAGGTTTTGGGTGGAATTACATGACATTTGAGTGAGAATTTCTTTTTTTAAAATTTTGGTTCATTGTACACAAATGGAATACAACTATCATTTTTCTGGTTGTACACAAAGTAGAATCATAAAATTTGTGTATTCATACATGTACATAGGGTAACGATGTTTGTCCAATTCTATTATCTTTCCTTCCCTGCTCCCTCCCCACCCTTCATTTTCCTCTATACAATCCATCCTTTCTCCATTCTTCCCATATTCCCCACCTCCATTATGTGTCATCAACCACTTATCAGAGAAATCATTTGGCCTTTGGTTTTTTGGGATTGGCTTATTTCACTTAACATGATCTTCTCCAACTCCATCCATTTACCTGCAAATGCCATAATTTCATTCTTCTTTATGGCTGAATAATATTCCATTGTGTATATATACCACAGTTTCTTTATCCATTCATCTATTGAAGGACATCTAGGTTGATTCCACAATCTAGCTATAGTGAATTGGGTTGCTATAAACATTGATGTGGCTGCATCACTGTAGTATGCTGATCTTAAGTCCTTTGGGTATAGGCCAAGGAGTGGGATAGCTGGGTCAAATGGTGGTTCCATTCTGAGCTTTCAAAGAAATCTCCATACTGCTTTCCAGAGTGGCTGCACCAATTTGCAACCCCACCAGCAAAGTTTGAGTGTACCTTTTTCCCCACATCCTCGCCATCACCTATTGTTGCTTGTATTCTTGATAATAAACATTCTAATTTGGGTGAGATAATATCTTAGAGTAGTTTTGATTTGCATTTCTCTTATTAGTAGCGATGTTGAAGATTTTTTCATGTATGTGTTGATTATTTGTAGATCTTCTGTGAAGTGTCTGTTCATTTCCTTAGCCCATTTATTGATTGGGTTATTTGCATTTTTGGTGTAAAGTTTTTTGAGTTCTTTATAGATTCTGGAGATTAGTGCTCTATCTGAAGTGTGTGTGGCAATGATTTTCTCCCACTCCGTAGGTTCTCTCTTCACATTGTTGATCGTTTCCTTTCCTGAGAAAAAGCTTTTTAGTTTGAATCCATCCTAATTATTGATTCCTGCTTTTATTTCTTGTGCTTTGGTTGTCATGTTGAGGAAGTCTGGACCTGGGCCGATATGATGAAGATTTGGACCTACTTTTTCTTCTATTAGGTGCAGAGTCTCTGGTCTAATTCCTACGTCCTTGATCCATTTTGAGTTGAGTTTTGTACAGGGTGAGAGATGGGGGTTTAGTTTCATTTTGCTGCATATGGATTTCAAGTTATCCCAGCACCATTTGTTGAAGAGGCTGTCTTTTCTCCATTGTATTTTTTGGCTCCTTTGTCAAGTATGAGATAACTGTATTTATGTGGGTTTGTCTCTGTGTCCTCTATTCTGTACCATTGATCTACCTGTCTATTTTGGTACCAATACCATGCTGTTTTTGTTACTATTGCTCTGTAGTATAGTTGAAGGTCTGGTATTGTGAAACCCCCTGCTTCGCTCTTCTTGCTAAGGATTGCTTTAGCTATTCTGGGTCTCTTATTCTTCCAAATGAATTTCATAATTGCTTTCTCTATTTCTATGAGGAATGTCATTGGGATTTTAATTGGAATTGCATTGAATTTGTATAGAGTTTTTGATACTATGGCCATTTTGACAATATTAATTCTGCCTATCCAAGATCATGGGAGATCTTTCCTAGTGAGAATTTCTTACAGAGAATTGACCCATCATTTTATAAAGGGAGTAGCAGAAAGAGCACTGGACTGGGACTAAGATGATCTGGCTCTGCTGGTACAAACTTTCTGACCCTAGACAAGTTATTTAATCTCTGGTCCTCAATTAGTTTCCTTGGTACATTTAGAATAGGGTTATTATGAACATTAGATGGAGTCCTAGAGTGGAAACACTTTGAAATCTGAGGGTCATCTCTGATCCAAACTTGTAACTCTTATTCCTAGTGCTAATGATAATTCTGGAGCTTCTACTTGAAATCTATACCATAGCTTCTGTCATTTCCATGGCTCATCTTTCCTACTGCACACAGAATGTGATTTCATCTCAGCTTTCAACTGTCCATCATGAAAAAGGAAAAAAATATCAAAAATGTAGAGGCCAGATGTGGTGGTGCACACCTGTAATCATGGGGACTTTGTCAGTTGAGGCAAGAGGATTGTGAGTTCACAGCCAGCCTCAGCAACTTAACAAGGCCTTAAGCAACTCAGCAATACCCTCTCTCAAATTAAAAATAAGATGGGTAGGGGATGTGGCTTACTGGTTAAGTGCTCTTGAGTTCAATCCCTGTACCCCCCCACAACAAAAAAGAAATGTAGAGTGGAGGCTTTGCCCTCCACACCCCCTTCTCATCTCCTTTTTTCCTTTGTGTGGATGTGTGAATGGTTTTATTTCTGCACAGGGACTACTGCATATACTGGGAGGGAAGCAGGTTGGGAGGGGAGCTGTAAGTCACACCATCTTCTTGAATTCAAACTCAGTGCTGGTTGGAAGGTGTATGGTAGGATATGCCACAATACCAACAGACATTACCATTTTTAGCAGACTCCTGCATCTGTGGGCATGTGTGTATCTGTTTATCTGCATGGGTGTGGATGTAAATGCTCCTTTGGTTTTAAATGAAGTCAGGGATGTAAGTAGGCATGGGAACAGCACTGAGACTATGTCAGTATATTGCCCTACTTTCCTTGCCCTTCCCTCTCACAGTTCCCTGAGTTCTTCGGCAAGTGGGTTCAGATGGGGATTTTTTAAAGTTCTACCCTTCTTCTGTTTAAGGAGCAATAGTTAGTTGCTCCCCTGTTACCTTCCATTCCCCAAACTTCATGGCTTCTCACCAGAGAATCAGGGAAGCCAGCATTGATCCAGAAGCAATCAGCCACACCAGTTCCTTTTTGGACCAAAGGTTGTGTAGTATATCAATGATGGGTAATTTATTATGTCAAAGAAAAATGCTGAAAGTACCCCTTGTCTAATGGAATAGATACACTACAGAAAAAAAAATTAGTGCAAAGTGAATTTCTGGCAAGTCCTGTTCCGCTGTGATTTTTGTTATAAAAACAGGGCTATGTTTTGCTAGAAAAACATGAAGAAAAAGATTAACTCTGGGTTGTGATTAAACTGTGTGTTTTAAAATAAACCCCATATTTTTAATAGTGTAGGTCTAATCATTTTAAAGCTATAATGAGAATTTTGTGCTAGACAGCCAGTTTTCCCCCACCTTTTACTACTTTAAATTCTGCTCATTTCATTCAATCTCTTTCTACTGAAAACTCTTCCTCATGTGCCTTTATTCATTTAAAGGTTTATCACTTGATAAGCCCTGAAAATGAGTGGATTTTTTGGAGATTGAGTTTTAGTTACTCATGTTTTCCCCCCAAAAGCAAAACTCTGTTGATGGAATGAATATTCCAACTCCTTTTCACCCTTGTGTCTCACCTGATGTTCAAAGCAACTCAGGAAGTAGGTAGGGCAAGTAATGTCCCCATTTTGCTGATGAAAAGACAAAGACCTAGAGATTAATTGGTTTTCTCAAGATCATACAGCCTGAAAGTTGGAGCAGGGAATTGAATCTAAATCTTCAGATTCTTCAAACAGGAATTTCTGAGAGGCAAACACAACATCAATGCAAGTTTGCTAGAAAGCTTTTTAAAGAGGTCTATACCATCAAATCATCTCAAGTTGCCTTTTTAATTCTAAGAAGGAAAACAAAATTATAACAAATTAAGTATTCAATGTTCTCCCAACAGGTATATTAGTTTTAGGTTAAATTCATGCCAAATACAGCTGTATTTATTTTCTTATGCAGTCTGGAAACTCAGTACACACTGGGGCTCTTTTATAAACTGCGTGTCCATTCCAAGAAATGTGGGGGCTCCTTCAACCATTTGAGGTGTTTATTCCATCAGAGGTGTTTATTCTGTTTTTATTTTTATGGCCAACTGTTGGTCATATGTACATTTTTACTTGATTTTTAGATTTTGCAATTCCCCATAATCACAATATAACAAAAGGAAAGTTTGTTCTGGTGTCTGATTCCATTTTTTAAACATGTTATGGAGAAAAGGAAGACCTAAAAATTCTTCGTCAACTTAATTTGCCTCTATATAGATGTTCCCCAGGAACAATGGAAAATATAACATTTAAAGATTAAATTCTCAAATTTCTGCTCAACACAATGATCACAAAATTAGTATATTGTGCTTATATTCCCACTTCTTCCACTAAGTTAATATGCTAGCACGGTGGGCTTCTACAACACCAGAATTTGTCTAATAGAACCTTGTTAACTGTTGCACACAGAACAATTAAGGAGACAATGTTCATTGAGAACAAGAAGAAATTATCTGTTTTTAAGTTAATAGTGCCATTTCTTGAAGTGTTCTGGATGATTTTAATGATTCCACTAGTAAATTTCTATTAAATAGTACCTGTTCCAGTGAAAAGTTTTGGCAAATTGAGATAAATGTCTTTAGTGTCAATAATAACAATATTTCTGGCCCAGAGTAGCTCTTACTGTGGGTTTGTTTCTACATTCAGAGCATTCTTCAATGCAGAGAATCATGTTGCTGAGAATAGCCAATGGAATGGTTGTGTGTGTCTTTGCAAACAAAACATGTAGATGCATGTCTTCATGCCTGGGCTGGCTGCTTCAAACACTGATTACAGCCACAGAACTAGAAAAGAAATGTGTTTTCATTTGTGTGTTGAGAGGAAGTCTTTGATACTGCTTCTTAGCTGTGGCAGACACTGAGAATTTGGGAGGTTCATTCATTGCTTGATACCAATAACTATCTAATCTGTGTATTATTTACATATTTATTTGGATATAAAGGATCACTGTGCTTGCTGGAGAATTGTAGATGATGCCAACATTTATCAAGCTGAACCAGGGCTTCCTGGGCCACAAAATGGATCCATGTGTCTACATGATCTGAGTCTTTCTCTGCAATGTGCTGGACATATATTCTCCAGCTACCCATATTATTTCTCCCCCACTCACTTCTATAAACAATGCTATTCTATTAATTCTGTTACTAGAAGAGTGGAATATAGAACTCTAAAGATACTTATCTTGATTAGTTCCAACAAAGGAGCACCAAGTTGATTAGAAGGCCCTGATATCTGCTCTGCCACTGAGCATTTGTGTGACATTAGCCAGCCCCATTGGCTTACTGCTTTCCTGCTTAGTGCCCACAGCATACCTCGCATATGTATTGTGATGATCCAAAGGAACAGCAAAATGTGGTCTGAATCTTCTTACATACTCTGCTCTTGCAAGTATTAATATTAATATCTTCCTTACCACATTCCATGGCTAGGGGAGAGACCCCCCAACTATTTAGGCAAGAATTTGTTGGGGTTTTTGTTGTTGTTGTTGTTATGGTTTGTTTTCATTTTTTAGAACAGGACACAGAAATAGTAAGCAATAAGCAGGTTTATTGAAAAAGTGACAGCAGTACACTTCTATGAAGAGAAGGGGCCCCAGTGGCAGGAGTCGCCTGAATCTAAGTTTCTGTATGCCCACTATACCCCATAGCTGAGATGGAAATTCCAGTTATAGAATAAGGATGAATTATAAAACTCAATCCACCAAGTCTCCAAACTGGAGGTCAGGGATCTCTGCTCCCTGCTTCTTGAAGGCTACAATGGGTTGTTCAGGCTAGAAACAGTAGTTTAATCTCATTTTGCCTCTGGCTAATGAGACTTGGAAGGGACCTTCTTAAAGATTCCAGGTGTATGTGTAATTCTCTATTTTTATATATTCCATAATTATGCTTTTCTTGTCCATTGCACACCAGACACAGCATACAGTACAGTGGTGAGCTAACTTCATTCCTTGACCTTGAACCTTCCAGTCTAGTGGGGGAAAAAAAGCTGAATTTCTCCTTAGAGTTCCCAAAGCATCTTAAATTCCACCTGTTCAAAGATGAACTCCTCATCTTCCACACAAGACTCTTCTTCCCCTTGGTTTCCTCATGTCAGTGAAGAGATCTCCTCAGTTGACCAAAAAGAAACCTGGGAAACATCCTTTGTACCTTCCTCAGGTTTCTTTGGTTGGTTGGTTGATTGGGTTTTCTTTTATACTGGGGATTGAATCGGAGTGCTTAACCACAGAGCCAATTCCCCAGCCCTTTTTGTTTTTCATTTTGAGACAGGGTCTCCCTAAGTTGCTTAGGGCTTTGCTAAACTACTGAGGCTGGCTTTGAATTTGCAATCCTCCTGCCTTAGACTCCCAAGTTGCTGGGATTACAAGAGTGTGCCACCACTCCCTGCTGGACCTTCTTCAATTTTGTCCATTGATTCCAATCTAACACTGAGTATTTATGGTAAAGCCTCTGAAATGTCTCTCAAATCTGTTTTCTCCCGTGTCTCAAGTGTCATGAACCTAATCCAGGTGACTGTTATCTCTTGTCAAGAAGTCACAGCTGCCTCAATGGTTTTCCTGTCTCTGGTCTTTTTTCCTTATACTCACCTTTCCTCCTGTGTGTCACAATGAAAATGAAGGGGAGGTACCTTGAACCATAGTGAAAAATGAATGCTGAGTAATCACAGTGGCTCCAGAGGCTGAATCAGGAGGATCACAAGTTCAATGTCAGCCTCAGCAACTTACATCCTAAGCAACTCAGTGAAACCCTGTCTCTAAATAAAATATTAAAAAGGGCAGGGAGTGCTGGGTTCAATCCCTGGTAACAACAACAACAAAAAAGAATGCTGAAATTGTGAATCCCAAACCTGTGCAAGCCACAATCATTTCCTAAATAAGAATAATGGACCAGCCAGGCATGGTGGCACACACCTGTAATCCCAGCAAGTCGGGAGGCTGAGGCAGGAGGATCACAAGTTCAAAGCCAGCCTCAGCAACTTAGCGAGGCTCTAAGCAACTCAGTGAGACCCTGTCTCTAAATAAAAAACAAAATAGGGCTGGGGATGTGGCTCAGTGGCTGAGTGCCCCTGAGTTCAATCCCCAGTTCAAAAAAAATATGGACCAATAACAAGTATCTTTCATTGTACATTTATTCTACGCTCCGTATCATGCTGAATGATTTTTAGCAGCCTCTCCAAGTTTGGTCTCAATCCTATACCATCAGCACCACCTGTGAACTTAATAAATATGCAAATTCTTAGATCCAACCAGACCTACTGAATCTGAAACTCTGGGGGTGGGGCCGAGCCATCTGTCTTCTAACATTACCTCCAGGTGTTTCAGATACATACAAAGGAGTGAAAATCATGGTTTACATGAAATATCTCATTTAATTCTTGTAATTAACCTCTAAGGTAGACACTAATATTATTCTGATTGGATAGGTTAGAAAACTGAGGTTGTCCTCCATCCCAAAGTCCTGCAGGGCTGAAGAGGGATTTTAAATCCAGGACTTTTTGACTCAGAGTCTTATCCTCTTAGCACTACCAAGCTGACTCATTAAATTTTGAATTAAATTGAGAGCCAGAGTAAAGTTTAAAACAAAACACAGCTAATGAACCAGAGTGAGCACTCCAGCACCCAGAGGTTTTTGCAGGTTAGCATCTCCTGCCCTTTCTCACTGATTTTTTGAGATGCTACCTCAGCTCTAGCCAGGCCTAGGCTTCTAACTGACCTTTGCTTACACAATTTGTTAATTCCCACAATTAACTATACTTGGAATGCATTCCCTGATATGTTGTTAGCCTTTCCCTTACTTCTCTCCGCTCTTGTGAGCCTACATATCCCCGAATTCCTCTTGCACGTATGGTGAATTTTACAATTCATTGCACGTGAGTTCATGTCCAATCTCCAATCTCTTCTTATAATATCAGCTTATCTTTCCCAACAAGCATGGTCCCTGCAGTGTGTTTCCTTAGTGTATTACCATCTCATCCCTCACACAAAGATGCATACAAACCTAACACAGCACTCAGGCCAAAATGAAAATGTTGAATTAGATTGGGGATGGACATACACATTCCTCTCTTTTTAAATTTGTTCTAATTAGTTGTACATAACAAGAGAATGCATTTGACACATCATACTTAAACGGAGTGTAACTTCTCATTCCTCTGGTTGTACATGATGTAGAGTTACACTGGGCATGTGATCATATATGCACATAGGGTAATAAATGCACATCTCTTTCAAGGGTTAGTGAGACTATAACCTCCAAAAATGCAGAAACTATATCTTACCCACCATCTTAACCTCAAAGTCTTTTACATTTTACGTGGTAAATATGTAATTGTTGAAAAAATAGACACCAATGGGAATAAGAACCAAAGTCATTTCACTCAGAGATCTCAGAGGATGGAGAATGCCCAGAAACTACATTACATATGGACCATTTCTGTTTTTAAATTTCCTAAAAGATATCATGATACCCTGTTTTTAAAAGTGTAGGGTTGACACTATAGGAAGCAATATTAAAATTCCTTAGAAAACTTGGAATAGAACCACCATTCGACCCAGTTATCCCACTCTTCAGTATGTACCCAAAGGACTTAAAATCAGCATGCTACAATGACACAGCTGCACAGCAGCTCAACTCACAATAGCCAAGCTATAGAAACAACCTAGGTGTCCTTCAATGGATGAATGGATAAAGAAAATGTTGCATATATACACAATGGAATATTACTGAGCCACAAAGAATGAAATTATGCCATTTGCCAGTAAATGGATGGAACTGGAGAATATCATGCTAAGTGAAACAAGGCAGTCCGACAAAAACCAATGGCCAAATGTTCGTTCTGATTTGTGGATGCTAACCCAAACAAGAGGGGGTTGGGAGGGGAATAGCAGTTCATTGGATTAGACAAAGGAAAAAGAAGGGAAGGGAAGGGGAAGAGGAAGAACAGTAGAATTAATCAGTCATAAATTTCCAGCCTTGTATTTGAATACATGACCAGGTAACTCCACACATGTACAACCACAAGAGTGGGATCCTAAATAGAGTAAGTTATACTCTATGTATGTATAATCTGCCAAAATATATTCTACTGTCATGAATAACTAAAAAGAACAAATAAAAGAGCATAGGGTTGACAGAAAGTCAAGGGTCATATGTTTTCTCTGATATATGGAAGCTAGAGAGGAAAAAGGAAAACAAAGTCGGGGTGGATCTCCTAAAAATCAAAGGGAGATCAGTAGAGGAAAGGTCGAAGGGGTGGGAGGTAGGGAGGGAGGGGGAAAATGCTGGGAGTGATATTGGTCAAATAATATTGTTAGATAGTGTGCACATACAAATATGTAACAAATCCCATCAATACATACAACTATAATGTACCAATTTTTTAAATTGAGGAAAACGTGTGGAGTTGATATTCTGTGAACTTGGGTAAGTCCCTTTCTCTTTCTGGACTCTAGTTTCTCCATCCTGAACTGAAGGACTTCCTGAGGCTTATGTAGTTCTCTTTTCTGTGGTCCTGTGAGCAGATGTTTCTTGACTGCACTTTACAGTGTGTATATTCATTCACTGATTTCTTCGTTCATTCAGAAAACATTTACTGAATGCCCTCTGTGTGCAGCACAAGTGATGCAGTGAGTAGTCAGGTAGGGGTTCTGTCCTCAAGGAGCTCATTCTATTGGAGATGTCAACACATAAACAGGCAACCTAGGGATGCTGTGGGGCAGAAGTAATCATGAAAGCTCCCTGAAGGAGCTGATATCTTTTATGGAACCTGAAGGATACATAAGGGTTATCCAGGAGAACAAAGGCATATACACAAAATCTAGCATACTAGGGAGAGTAATGCAGTACTGCAGGATGGAAGACCAATTGGGAGGCTGTGGCAACACTCTAGGGGAGAGATGAGGAAGAGCTGAACTAAAAACATCTGGAGATAAAGGGATATATTTGCATTATATTTTGAAAGTTGAATTGCCAGTGTTTGCCAATGGATTGCATGTGGATGGGAGCTGAGGCAAAGGGAGCTGCAATGGAGGATCCCTGAATTTCTGGCTCAGTCAACCTCATGGATAGTGCCATTTACTGAGTTATCTCCAGTCACTCAAGAGAAAGGAGTTGGTTTGGGGAATGAGACAGGAATGAGAGAAAGGAGTTGGTTTGGGGAATGAGACTCAAGACAAAGGAGTTGGAATGGGTTAAGGATAAGACAGTGAGTTCTGTTTTGGACATGTTGAGTTGGAGTCAGAATATGCAGATGGAGAGGTCTCTGGCACACTCAGAAGAAAAATCTAACCTGGAGGTTCAAATTTGGAGAGTTATTCGCATGTACAAGAGGTCCCTTTGGGAAAATGAGCACACTGAGGATCCAAGTACCCAGAAGAACCAGGACACCATCACTCAATAAGGGGGGAATTGCCCCCACAGATGTGGGGTGCCAGCATACATGCTCCTTCATTCCCAGGCACACATCTTTGCCCCAAAGATGGTTTCTCAATGATATCTGTGCATTTCTCAGCTAAACTTACAAAAAGGAGCATCAAAGACCCTATCCTAACTTCTCCATTTTACCATCATGATACCTAAAGGGGATAGGTAACTGATATTTTTGTTCTATGTTTCAGGTGTTTTCTGTTCACAATAATCATATGCAAGAGCTGTTACTGCTTCCAAGCTCTTGAGACTCAGAATGGTTAAGTCACTTGCCCAAGGACATTACTATTAAAGGATAATAAGGAGCTTTGATTCCAGGTCTACCTATCAGTACTGCAGCACCCCCTGAAATACAGCTGGTTTCTTCTCAATGATGGAAGTCCTGGGCACACCATTCTTCCTTCCTTCCCTGCTTCATAAATATCACATGCATCCCCTGACTTAACATTTTGCTCACCATTAACTCTAAATCCCCCTGGGAAAAGTAAAGCTCTAACTTGTCAGTCATTTATGTGTTGGTGAGAATGAGTTTCAGATTCTTCTTTAGGAACAAATTTTAATTTTATGGGAGAAGAACACTGGAATCTTGAGAGATGGATAAAAAGGTCAAAGGGGACCACATTATGAAAAGTCATCCACCTCCATGAGTTTCACCATTCTACCTAGTCTGAAGCATGTGCTTTTAAGGTTCCTGGATGTTATGTCTGCATATGTGTACTTTTTATTTATTTATTTATTTTTTCACAGTGCTGGGGATTGAACCCAGGGCCTTGTGCTTGCAAGGCAGGCACTCTACCAACTGAGCTATATCCCCAGCCCTTGTGTACTACTTTATAAACAGCCCCATTTCTGAGTATCTTACCCAGTTGTCTGGGTCTGATCAAAGGTGATCTTAAAATGCACAGTGTCCCCAACCCATGGTCAGGAGGAAGTATCCAGCTTGGATTGTGGTTGTGGACCTGTAGTCCCTGGACTTAGGCACAAGTCCCAAGCCCTTCCCTTGAGAATTTGTCCCTGATGTGCACATTTAAAATCCTGAGCAGATGGATGCAGGAGAGCTTGTTGGAAAGACTTGGAGGAGTCCCTTCTGCCCTGTCTGGGTTTATTTGCCAAAATAAATGACATGTATCAGGGCAGGGCATTGGTCCAAGCCTATTGAAATTCTGCTAGCAGTCCAAACAGTGATGGTGTTTCAGATTGGTTCTGTGAAATGATCAGGGTTAGGAAGAGAGAAATGATGTGTGAGCATCTGGCTGCTGCAGCCTACTGATGGGGACAGTCCCAGGGGCGGACCTGGGGCAAGGGGGGGCCGCCTGATGGACCCCCTAGGACATCTGCCATTGGCAAACAGGGAAGAGCCATCCACTGGCAGCAGGCGGTCTAGTTTAAGCTCTCTGCTGTTCCTACTGGCTATGTGACCTAAACAAGTCCTTCCTCTTCTCTCAGCCTCCCCCCGCCACTCCATGTATAAAATAAACCCTGGATTGAATGGTCTCCAAGGGCCTTCTCTGCTCGAACATTCTGTGACTTCTCTGACACTGGTTTGATTTCTTTTTCTCTGTGGTGGGAGAGGCCCACCCACCCACCTGCTCATCTGTAGTCTCTGTGTTCTCACACTGACCTCTGCTGGCCACTATGAAAAGTGTCACTAATAGTGTCTGGAGAAAAAAAACAAAAAACAAAAAACAATCCATTCCTGATTTAGCACTAAGCTTCAACAGTACACTGGGTACTAAGACAGAAACCGTGTGCAGTGGAGATAAGCAAAAAAGACCAAACCGTGATGAGCCACAGGGTAAGCATATCTACAGATGGCTGACAATACAACCCATTTTTTCTTGGCCACCTGTTTGTTGGTAGTACTCTATACCACACTACATAGAGCACTTCGATGGGAAGGCTCCTTGTCATTATCAAATCCTATGATTCCTGACTTCAGAAGGGCCTGGTACCACAGTGAGGAGGTAGTTCAAGACAAATAGTGCCTAAGGAGCCTCAAAACATGCCCCAAGCCCTACTTCTAGATCTGAAGTCAATCTGAGGGGTTTGAAGCTAACTTGTTCACATGCCCACCATCCTGAACACCTGGGGGTTGGCCCAGAGGTCCATGTTTCTCCAAGTGGTACCTTTTCAAATGCCCCTTTGAAAAAAAGAGTTCGAATTTTTTTTAAAAAAGATTCATGAGGTCTTCAAGAAACTCAATTTCACCTTTGTGACTGGAACAGAGGAGTCCACAAATTTAACGTGCCCACCCAGCTAAGGAAAAGGAAGCAGGCCATGGAACCCTGCCTTTGCTGGTTGGAATCAGAGTTCCTGTTAAGTCCAGCCCTAGAATCACCTCATCCCTACGTCTTCCTGTTTCTCCTGGGTGTTGCCCTTGTGTTGTCAAAGGCGAGGGAGCAGAAGTGGAGTATGCCAGTCCATGTGTCCATGCTGGACACTGCTCAAGCTCCACTAGTGGTGTGAGCAGGATGGAAATTGGGCCCACTCTCTCAGTAGGTGTCCAGTGGCTTACCATGCTTTGCCCCTTGCCTCCCTTGACATGGGAAAACTTTTGGCAGGACTCAGAATTGGGTCAAGCATTCAGTGCCCTGACTGGGTCTTCTCTGCTAGTAATAACATGACCTCAGCAAACCCATCCTGATCCCATCCTCCCACCAAGCAGAGTTTTCCTCCTCAACAGCTGGTTCTTATCTGCCTCCCTTGTTCCAGCCTCAGGCAGGCTGCCCTGGCCTCCTGCTGACACACACATGTTCTCCAGAATGCTCCTTGATGACTTTCAGCCCTGAACACTGCTTTCTTCCCAGATGGTTCTCTATATCCTACCACATCAACTCTCCAACTTTCTTGCCTGGATTTCCAGGCCCACTTCAGCTGGGCCCTTTTGGTCTTCCGAATGTGGCCCATGACTTCCCCCAACCATAGGCCAAATGTAAGCATTCCTCAGACATCTGTGGCCATTTTCTCTTGTGTTCCTATAGTACTTATGCTCTTTTCCGGAGCTGTACTGTTTGTGATGGTTTTGTGTATAGTATTCTTTTCTTAAGTATTTTTGTAGTTGTCAATGAACCTTTATTTCATTTATAAGCAGTGCTGACAATCGAACCCAGTGCCTCACACGTGCTAGGCAAGCACTCTATCACTGAGCTACAACCCCAGCCCTGTATAGTACACTTGAAACCCAGAGTTCGACTTCATTCCTCATTCTCAGTAACATCCCAGCACAATTGCTTTAAAGTATTGCTCTTTCTCTCTTTTTTTTTTACAGATTGGAAATAAAGTTTATTAGAAAACTATAGGAATCACACAAGTGTGATTTTAGCATAAAAGTACATGTAAACAATAAAGTCTAGAAATAGATGCACAAATGTATCACCAATTGATTTTTGACAGAAGTACTTTTTCTCTTTATACACACATACACACATATTGATTGTATGAAAATTACAAGAATATTAAATTACAGAATCATTGTAAAGAAAATTCCAGCGATGGGAGGTAACATCCTCAAGAGTGAACACTAACCCCCTATCTTCATCATTACCAGAAGTAAGCCTGTGAGACAGTTTTTAGGCTACTACCTTTTGTAGCCTGCATGTTGGGTGTTCTGAAAGGTTGAATGGTCAACCATTCACAGAGAGCCACAGAGAAATGCATCTTCTTGGGCAGAGTGTCTTTTACTTCTTTCATGAGCCCTAAGTCTTCATGGGCTTGATTGACACAGATAATTATACTGAAAAGGACCAGCACAGCTGCTGACCACTTGCATATACAGTTTGTGACTTTAGCCACTGCATAAGGCATCCATCCTATTTGGGGTCCTTAAAAATAAACCTTGAAAGTGAAAAGTAAAGGGCATGATTAATGGCCTTTTGCCAGAGATTTTCACAGATTTGTTTGAAATTGCAGACAGTCAGTAAAGAGGCCGAGAGGTGGAGATGGAAGCTTTATGAAAATAAGCTCTCTACCTGATATGGTGTTGTGTTTTCTGAGAGGTAATGCACATTAGTAATGGTTTTCATTTTTCTGCCAAGAAAATTCAGTCCCCACTGGGATTTGTTCTAAATGATAGTCCAGGCTGCCTGTATTGTACCCACTGGGGTTAATTCTCAGTCACAGTCTGCTTTAAAATGTCAGCCTGAACTCTCAGACTTAATTGTTACAGACATTTTATAACCAGGGCATTCTAAATCCTCAGGCTGCTCCCTCTTGCTACAATAATTGATGCTTAATAAATATTCTCAGAGTCCTTGCTTTTTACACATTCAACACTGTTCAGATTGGGGGAAGAGGAAAGGAGGGAGAATAGGAAGAGCAAGTAAACAGTGTGTGTGTGTGTGTGTGTGTGTGTGTGTGTGTGTGTTCCCTATGAGTATCTGTTGCCAGATACAGCAGTGGGATCCTGGGATCAACCAAAGATGAATTCTGACAGGTTGGTCAGCTCAGAGGTTTTTAGGTTCTCCCCCTTTGGCCCCCTGGGGCAGTATTGTTTAGGTCTGGCCATTTCCAAAATTCACTGCTAGCTTGTGGCTGGCCATTTGGATGTGAGTTTAAAAATGCCACGATGTTCTCTGGTGTTCTATTCTTTCACTCTTTTGACAATCTGATGGATGGTCTGGCATTCACTGGGAAGAAGACAATATTACCCAGCCTGAATAACTAATCTCCTAAGAAGTACAAAGTTGAAGGATCTTGGTGCACATGAATCTTATTAAATGAGCTTATAAAATGTGTTCTATCCAAATAAGCTTAGCAGCCCCTAAAATAGCATTTTCTGATCCATGTCTGGAACTTTGGCATGCCTCAGAGATCTGTAAGCCAAAATTATTTAATGAAGTGGTGACAGTGTTCTTTGTGCATGGGAAAATGGAAAGTGTTGATGGTGAGTTCTGTGTTGACTAATTGCACTCCTTTTGACCATCTTAGGGGCGACCTGGACCAATTGGATTTCAAGGTCCCACAGGTCCTGAAGGATTTGCTGGTCCTACTGGTTTATCAGGGTTGAAAGGGGAAAAGGGCTCCCCAGGCCCTCTGGGGCCATATGGACCAAAAGGAGATAAGGTAAGATCACCAAAGCTTGCTTTTCCTGTCATGGGACATAAGCACTAAGACCAAAAATTGTCAATCTCAATTCTGCTCAATTATGGAAATAATACTTAGTGAATTTCTTCAGTGAATAAGAGATGAGATGGGGGATGGAGTTGTGGCTCAGTGGTAGAGCACTTGCCTACCACATATGAGGCACTGGGTTCAATCCTCAGAACCATATAAAAATAAATAAATTTAAAAAGGTATTGTGTCCATCTACAACCAAAAAATATTTTAAAAAGAGAAATGAGATGGGTCATATGCTGCTGATGGTCCAGCCCATTTCTGGAGAGACTCTCATGGCAAGCAAACTGTAAAGTGCATATGTTACCTATTTGCCAAACAAGTGGACTCACTGTGGTGAGAAGTCATGTGGGTATCAACTGGGCACAGATCAGAAGTCCATTCGGCAGGACACTAGAGAACAAGAATCCCAGAAAGGAGCCTGGGAAGCAAGAGCTCAGAAGGCTTGGAAGCAATCTGTGCCACAAATATAAGAAAAGATCTACATGAAAGGAGAGTGATAGTATCGTGGTGGCAGGCCAACTGAGTTTAGCAGCTCAGTTTATGTTCCCTGCCTAGTTTAATCACCTCCTATTAACCTGGTTGGTGAGGAAGATATTCTCACACCAGAATAATGGGAATGGCTGAAGACATAACACCTAACACTGAACAGATGAGATCAATAGCAGTTTATTAGTTATATAGACTCAGATCAGGGGAGGAGGATACTGCACACCATACAAGACCACACAGATATTGCACTCAGGAAGAGTAAACTAAGAGCCTGTAAGGAGGCAGACTTTATGTATCAAGAGTCCTGGTTCCTGAAGGATGATGTGATTTGATTTGTTTGAATAATTCATTCGTCCAGCAGGGTATTGAAACAGCTATTCACGGATAAGCAGAAATTGCACCTGTTCCATTTGATAAAGATGGTGGTTTGGCTACAGGACTTTATCTGAAAGAGCAGGTGGGAAGAGAACTCATGGTTAGGCATCTCAAAGCCCTCCTGGGTTTCTCCAGATGTCAAAGCAGCATGTGATATTCAGCATTAATTTTAAGGCTTAACACTATACTACATAAGGATGATAACTCATCTGAGAGCACAGACATATCCAAGGCCTTAGGTAGAAGTAAGTGATAACTTGGTACTGAAGTAAGGAACAAGGCCACACAATGTGGCGAGGGAAATACAAAACATTTTCTTAACAACTTAGGTCTGTGATTCACATAAACAAACCTATCATATCTAGCAGATATACAATGAATTGTCTCTTACATTCCTCTGCCTACTCTTTTTTTTAGGGTCCCATGGGAGTTCCTGGCTTTCTTGGCATCAATGGGATTCCAGTAAGTGTCCATGGAAGCATTTTTAATATCATCCTGTAGGTTCTACTTCATAGCTGGGGTACTTTGGCCTTAACAACATTCTGTATCATGCAAGCATGCTTAGGGTCAAATATTGAGATGCATGTGGTGAGATTTGAAGGGCAGTGGTCACAGTTACCCTTGGACTCAAGTACAGGAAGCTCTAAGTCAGACTGTTGAGGGGTGAAGGGACATGTGCATCCATAAGAAACCATTAATGTTTTAGACCAAATGAGTAGGGTCTTGTGAGTTAAGGGGAGCTTTGGAGATGAGGGACTGTTTCTAAGGTGCAGAGGCTGAACCATATTAAATCATATACATGATCATTATAGGAGAATTGGGAAGGTACATGAAAATTAGATAGAAGAAGTTCTTAATGATATCTTGAGATATTTTGTTTCAGCATGTTGTTCTTTTCAGTTGTACTTCATTTCAGAGTGAATTTCCCTTTACATTTTACAAAGATCACTTGGACATAGACTCTTGCATTCATCCTGTGGACCTTTGTTTTGCTACATATAAATAGTATGGTGGGAGCTTGCAGATATCTCATTTTCCATTCCATACAACCCAATCCCATAGTTTCTCCATCTTTGCCCTATATCTCCATTTAACCCACTGCTGGAGATTCCATGGTAATATTTCCCCAGCCTTTAAAATCCTATTGTATTGTGTTTTTGAACTTACTGGCTACCACATTTTGGTTTTGCCCATAGTCACTTTTTTTCTATATTCAATCCTTAGTCTATTGAAATGATTTTCAATCTTGTTTAAGAAAAGAACAGATCTTGTGCAGGAAGTTCAGCATATAGAGCAAAAAACAAAAAGTGAAGATCCTCCAGTTGAGGGGGCCCTCGAGCCTGCCTTCATCCTTCCAATAACCTCTAAGGAGTTCTGATTCATATCAAAACATGGATTGGGAAGCCCTAGACTTAACAGTTTCTTTTGTTATGCTACATAATCTAGTATTAAGGAAGAGGTTGCAGATCTCTTTGCATTAACATGTAAGAATTTCATGATCATCTGATATGTTCTAGTACTATACTGTGGAGATATAGAGGAGGCATATGGCTATGGCTTTGCCCTCAAAGATATTATTATTTGGTCCATTTTCTCCCAAGATCTAATAGACATTTGTGGATTTGGAGAATAGAAGGTTTTCTTGTATTTGTTACACAAATCAACAAGTCAGCTCTCACATTTCTGCATTCTGTTTAATTGCAGTGTCTGAAAAATGCCCAGAAATAGGCCAGTGGGAAAATAAAGCAGATGGGAATGGCCATCCTTTCATGACATCTCCTGGCATTTTCTTATGGCCTGTTCCTAGAGTCACGTTAGCCAGCCTCCCCTCAGAGTGTGTATATTCTGGGAACCAGGGGTAAGAGAAACTAGGAAACTGGAAGCAGCCTCTACTGATCATTCAACCTGTGGACTTGGTTTTGCCAGAGATGAGTGGGGGATTTGAAGCTTGCAGTGTTAACACACCCTTTCTCCTGCAATCTCTTTTTAATGGGAGGTAGAATAAAGTAAATCATTTGAGGCCCAGACCATTCCCGAATTGGAGCTAGAACCTGTCTCCAGGTCCAGCTGGACACTTCTGACTTCAACTTGTAACCAAGAGAACTTAGAGCTTGCAGGAGTTGATCACTTCTATTTGGATCTTCATTGTCTGGGAGAAAAAGTTGCAGCTGTCCAGACTCCCCCAGTGAGCTTGCTGTTCGCAGTAGACACTGCCACTTCCTTGACCAAAAGTTGACTGTGTTTTCTTTTGACTTGTGAATACTCTGGCTTCAGGTCCCAAGCTTCATTACTCCATGAAATCCTTCTCCCTTATTCCTTTCATCTCTTCCAGCTAATTAAGAAGTATATATTGAGCATCCTTTGTTCAGTACTTTCTTATTCCTTCCATCTTGAAGGTCCCAGGAGACTTTGGTGAATGTCTCACATACTCTAGCCCCTCATTACATACAGCCCCATGGTAGTTATTGGTTCTCCTCTGTGATAGTCTCACATAGCTCTCTGAGAGCACAGATTAAATCTTCTGCTCCTCCCAGAGGTTCTGGAGGCCTAGAGTTGAGCCAGCATCCCTCAGGATACCTAAAAAGATTTAGAGGACTGATTCCAACCTCTAGGACATATTTTTTTCAAGCAATAATTCTCAGACTGGCATGTCTCCTTCAGACAGAGGGAAATACAGATTCCATAGGCCCAGTCAGACTTTTAATAACTTATTAAGTGATTTGGCTGAAACCAACAGCGTCTCCAACACAACTTACTGAACAGGATTACTGCGTGGATCTGGTTTCCTTCTTGATATAGGCTGATCATTAACATAAGTGTCACTGGTTTGGGTCTCAAAACTCTATCTTTGTTGTCATGTGGGCAATTTCAATATGATTGGGTAAGTAATCATTGTAAGATAATTGGAGTCTTTGCACCAAGGGGCACAGTGACCAGTGAAGAGAATGAACAAACAAGTATTCATTAAAATTTTCCACATTAGAAAAATGTAGACTGAGGATAGTAGGGCTGTGGCTTTTAATGATGTCTCAGCTGTGAGTTGGGTCTGTTGGTACCCATAAGAAATAATCAGGTTGGAGGGGTGGGGGGAGAAAAGAATGGAGGAACTTTAGATTACATAGAGAGAAATGAGAGGGAGGAGGGGATAGGAGTATGAAAGATGGTGGAATGAGACAGACATCATTACCCTGTGTACATGTATGATTACACAAATGGTGTGAATCTACATCGTGTATAACCATAGAAACGAAAAGATGTACCCCATTTGTGTACAATGAATCAAACATGCAGTCTGTAAAAAAAAAATAAATTAGAAAAAGAAATGTATGTTTGTCAAATGCTTGCATTGAAGTAAGTTGGGAACAGAGGCTTTCAAGTTGTTCTTTTGCAATTTATGTTTATCTTTTCCCATGAAATCAACCTCAAACATTTCCCTGCCTGGAGACTTGTAAATGAGCACACTAGATTTACATCCCCAAAGTGGACACATACCACTCACCAAATGGAAACTTTGAACCTGGGTTCTGAGGAACATTTTTTTTTCTGAAATACAGCAGGTATTCCTAGTCTGTGTGCTCAGTTCCTTATGGCTACATTGAACTATGTCTGCCCTCCTTGAAGAGTTACACTCTCTTGGAAAACTGGCACACATGTATGTAAAATCATTACTTATAACCAGAAAGGGCAAAATGCCAGAAATTCTGTGGCCCTGGGAATTAAGAGAAAGGTTGAGCTTAGCCCTGTGGCCCCTTGCTGAACTTGTCTGAGAAAAGACTTTATCATTTATTGAGCTCCTACTTAGTAAACTTAATCCCACTTTATTTTGACCAGAATGCAACAGGATAGGCATTAATCATTTTTAAAATTGACAGCAACCCTACAAAGTAGGTGTTACTCATCTCAACGTTGCAGCTGGAGAGAGGGCACAACTCTGACTGGCTCAAAATGTGTACTATCCACCATCTCATAGTATCAGCTGAATGAGAAAAGGCTGGAATGTCTGAGTTAGAGATCAGAGTTTAATTCTAGAGAATTCCACTAATGTAGAAAACAGTGAACAGATACCTTTAGAATCCTGCAGGTAAGAGATGTCAGGAATTAAGTTGACAAAACTATTAAAGAATTGAGCCCAAGTAAAAATGAGAATACTAAAGAGGGAGAATCCAGGTAAAGAAAAATTGTTGTTGAACAGAATCAAAAGTTCCAGGAGTAAGGAAAAACCCTGCACCAGCCTGTTGTCTTGCCTTAACTATCTTGCTACCCAGCTGAGAGATAACCCTTAGTAAGTATCTCTGAGACATTTTACTTTGGTGATTAGGACCCCAGCAGGAAGTAGGAAGTACACCCAAAGAGTATAACTGAATAGAGTTGAATAAAGAGTATATTTAAAGGATGTGGGAGGGATTAAGGGAAACAATGGATGGTAAATTAACTAACTCAAAGCTATTTACAACCTAGACCCAAAGGGGAAAAATGGAATTGTACTACTGGAACCCACTGAGACCTGGAACCATGAAATAGCTGTTGCCCAAGAGGACCTAAGACTATAGAGAAATGTGGCTACTGCCAGGAATATAGCCAGGGAACAAGGGCATGGGGGAAATAGATAACCTGTGCTCAGTCTCCTCTTGCTCCAATATGCAGCCTATGTCTCCCAGTGAAGACTCCCAGAATCTCTTCTTGAAGAGAAAATACAGTTCCCTAAATGAGGCAGTAACCTGACATGTGGTTGTGATGAGATGAGATTGAGAGTGTGGTTCTTGCAGGACTTGCTTATTTTGGGTCAAGCAGATTTCAGGAGTGGGGACACTGTGGGAATTGCTTCTGCTCTGTAGACCAAAATCCAGCATCCATTCCCATGCAGAGTATCCAGTAGAGAAAGCATGCCAGGCTTCCCAGTATCTGTCTGGTCTAAGGAATCCCAAGGCCTGGCATGATTCCCTGTTGGGAGCAGTTCAGCTGCCAGACTACTAAGCTCCACTTCAGTACATCTTTTTACCCAGGGAATGTAAAGTTGTAGTACCTTGTGTATCCCATCTGTTTGTGCATGATCCCTTTAGTTTCAGTTTCAATCCTATTAAAGTATTGATCCTTTGGGGAGAGGTATCTTTGAGCTGTGATTAGATACATGTACCTGAGGCTAAAAGAAAGATATGACAGCATATGTGATGAGGTTTAAGCAAGTGGACAAGGAACCAAGAGTTTAGCAGCATAGTTGACTTTTCTCACTGTGGAGCTTTTTGGATTAATTGAAAATCCTGTGGCTGACCTGATCCCTTCTTTTCTATTTGAACAGGGCCACCCTGGACAGCCAGGCCCCAGAGGTCCCCCTGGTCTAGATGGCTGTAATGGAACTAAAGGAGCTGTTGGATTTCCAGGCCCTGATGGCTATCCTGGGATTCTTGGACCACCTGTATGCTGCCAGATCTTTGCACTTGAATTTAAACAGCATTGCTTGCCTCCAAATATGCTCTTTTTCTGCTCATCTGGAAACCTCATTAAGCTTCTTTGGGGTAGTGCACTGCAACCCCTTGTCCAAAGCTGGAATCTGTGTTGGCAGCACAACAACAGCAGAAATCTAAAGAATACCAATTGCAGGGGGCTGTACACAGGCCACGCTACTTCACTTTGCTCTTTTAGTGTTGCTTTTGGAATTGGCAAGATTGTTAAAAGCTTATAGTACATTTCAGAGCAAAATACACACTTGGGCTATCTGACATGTTCTCACATCAGTGGATACTGGGAAATACTTGGAAGGCTTACATGCAATCATAGAAGCACTAATGAGAACCCAGACGCTTGGCAAGCTTGGTATGTACCAATGGTACTTAACCAGGGTGATTTTCCCCCTCAGGGGACATTTGGCAGTTGTTACTGATATCTTTGCATGTCACAACTGAGGGCACAGAATAGCCGCCCCCCCAAAAAAAAATCAAGGAATCCTTTGGCACAATGTGTCAATGGTGCCGAGGTTGACTACTCCACATCATAACCCTTGATTGTAGGGTTGATAAGGTATTTATTGGACTCCAGTGTCACCACTTTTACTTAATTCCATTCATCCAGATAGGGCTCATATATTTGGATCTAAGGAATCTCTAGTACATACCATGTTCTTGCAAAGCTAATTTTTTTTAAAGAGACTGGAAAGAGAAAATAACAAATTTCAAGCCAATTTTTAACCTCACTTGGAAAGAATCTAAATTAATAAGGGTTCTTATGTGAGACTTTTAACTAGAAACCACACTATCCATTAAACAGTTTCATAGCTACAAGAATTAATTGGCATTTCAATAGAATAGTATCACCTTCAGTAACCAGGTTGTGGGTGTATCTGTGAGAAAGTGAGATAGACAAACAGACAAATCACAAACCCCAGATTGGCAATAAAGGACCTTGACACCTAAAGACCAAACCAACATATAGCCAGAGGAGCTGTAGAAAAAGATATATTCCTAACATGGAATAATCTGTGTGCATCACAAAGGCCTCCAAACATTGCCATGGCAACAGGGGAGGAGAATAGAATACTTCTGTGGTGAGAAAGGAAAGGAAATTCTGCCCCCAAGGAGAATTGAGATCCTGAGGTAATAAAACATTCCCTGTTGAACAAAGGACAGGGTAGAAACTTAATCCTGTCCCTAAACCTCACCTTAAACCTAAATAGGAATTTGGGAATGTATTTTACTAAGCTGAACCTTACCCCCTGCTGAACACCCAGGAATCTCTATTCAATCAGTTTCTTTGAAGCATCTTTGAAAAGAATAGTGACCACAAGAATAAGGGCAAACAAGCAGTGTTAGGAAAGAAACTGGTTTGTGCTTCTGGGACCATGTTGTTCTTTTATAATACCAATGGTCCCTGCTCTCAAAGAATCCATCATTCAGTCAACACTTAAGTCCCAAAAAGCTTAGCCCTTCTCTGCCACCCCCACCCCTGTACTAATCCTGACTTCCCCTTAGATTTAAGGACATTGATTTTCCCCAGGAGGACAAACTGTAGAAGATCTTGGCCAGCATCTGCCACTGAGACAGCAAAAAAAAAAATCTGATTCAAAAACTAGGATTGGGTACTTTGAGCTATTTTCCATGTTAACAGCAAGACACAGCAGCCTCTTACACAGGTATTGAAGTGGAGGTTGTGTAGTAGAAACATGGAATGAAGATGGTTTTATAGGTATTTTTAGGCCAGAGTTCTACCAACTGGCCCACAATGGCACTTGGCCTATAGCCTGTTTTTACATTTGAAAGGTATTTTTAAAAGAAAGCACAAGAAAAATATAGGACAGGTTCCAGATGTGACCCACAAAGCCTAAATTACTTAATATCTAGCTCTTTACATAAAAACTTTACTAACCTCTGTCCTAGACAAAGGCCCTGTGTCTTATACCTATTGGAGGTAGAGTATGAACTCTGGGCTTATGGATTATGTGTTTGTTCAGATCAATGGTATGAATAAATGTAAAGTTTTCTTCTGTCTAACCCCTATCCTTTTGACTTGGGGAATGGAAGAATGGATTTCCACATTTGAGACACCAGCACCTATTAAGGGGGCATGATTTGCCACTTAGCACAGCCAGTTCTGTCATAGAGTAAACCAAATAATTTCAGGCTCTCATTGTTCCATCCTCCATCTGATCAGATCATACTATTAATAAAACTATGCATGCATGCATTTCTTTACAAGTTTCTCTTGTTATTTTACTCAGGGGCTCCCTGGTCAGAAAGGCTCAAAAGGGGAACCTATTCCTTCTCCAGGCAGTTTTGCAGGAATGAAGGTAAGAGTCTCTAAGCCAGCTGACTGAGTAGGTTGTAAGCTGGGCTCCCCAGGACTGGGCCCCACCTCCAATAAAAAGAATACTTCTACAACTAGCATCCATGTTTCTATTTAAGGAGCAGACCAAACTGGATTTAAAAGATTCTGGAGCTTTTGTGGTGGAAACATTGACAGAATGTTTGCAACCATACTGCCAAAGAGATCTGCCTTATAGGATCTAGACCAAAAATAAGAGACACAACAGTTTACATGGGTATAATTATCTTTGACAAGTTAAAAAGTTTTCTACAGGCAGATATCTTTTGAATATCCTAGCATCCTTGACATGTGTATATCTTAGTTTGAATTCATGTATGCCTGCCCATCTCAGTGTGGCCGCCAGTCCAGAATTCTGGCCTGGCCTTCACTGCCTCTGCACACCATTCTATCACCCTAGCCGGGCCCTTGGATGTGTGTAATAGCATGCCCATCAGCTCTGCAGCTGGATGGAGATTTTCATCTCTTGTCAAGAACCTTCTTTTTTCTTGTGACCATACTCTTGGTATATGCTGCCTGATA
Organism: Glaucomys volans; assembly: GCA_020662805.1. Taxonomy (NCBI): domain Eukaryota; kingdom Metazoa; phylum Chordata; class Mammalia; order Rodentia; family Sciuridae; genus Glaucomys; species Glaucomys volans. The sequence goes on from JAJEJO010005699.1 coordinate 343,665, forward strand.
TCCTTGTGGAGTCTCAGTAAACACTGCTTCATCCACATGATTGACCCTTTTTGTTTGCAGAGTAGGAAAGGAACCCATCAGTGCCCTGGTAGCAGATGAGAATCTAAGGGCCCAACATCTCAGGGGAAGATGTACCAAGCTCACCCAGCTACTTGATGGCCCTTTTGTGACTTCCATTAGTGCACAGAGCCAGGGACACTAGAAACTACTTTGGAAGGCAGTGATGGAGTTGGGTAGCTGGAGAACTAGAGATGATCCAGGGTTTGGGCATATTGAGTATAGGTGTCATAAACAGAAAATAGGATGTTAGAGATGGGAAGGACCTTGCGATTATCAGCTTTATATTGCTCACTTTACAGATAGAAAAACTGAGGTATACTGAGGCTTTGTAACTTGCTCAAAGCCACAGAGCCAGTTCACCAAAGAGTTTAACCCCAGGCAGTACTATTTCCATGCTACAGAGAGCTGATTTTTGACTGTAAGCCAAGTGGGGTAAGACTAGTAGGTGTCAAAATATAGCTTTGTCTTAGCAAACATTGATTAAATGGTTTTGCCCAAAATCAAAGAGACCCTAGATCCAGTGGAACACAGCAATTTCCACAAGATAGTTATATTACAGATTCATACAGTGACTTAAGATGCTGCAAAGTAATTAAAACGTAATCAGAGACTGTATGCTCTGTTGATTTTCCCTTGAAATGTCTGATTTGCATTGTATACATATGGGCCCAGATTCTCTGGGGATGAAGGCACACGGGAAGGTAGCTTTGCCTTCCTCTAAAAAGAGCAGGAAAATCACCAGCCCGCAGAAGCAGTTTCTAATTGATAAGTTCCTAGCAAAGGTGAAAATTAATTAATCCAAGTAAAATATGAAATCCTGTTCAGCCAAGGCTATAATATTTGTTTTCAAGAGTCCAGATTTTTCATAGGAAAAAAGTAAATGGTTGAATATGTCCAAGTAATGCATTATTTACAACACGAGATATTGGCAGAGGAGGCTCAGGTTTTCAGTAATGCATTTTATCTCCATGAATCTTAGGTTAGTTGTCTAAAATACTGCAGGCCTGATTGATTATTCTCTTCAGTGCCATGCCTTTGTCTGTTTCTCAGGGGGATCCTGGCCTACCTGGACTGGATGGAATCACTGTAAGTTGTTATTTATGTATTGAGCTTTTTTGTTGTTTTGTATGGTGTTTTGTCTGGTCTTCATAGAGATTCTTAAGGACAATCCAGAGAGTTGAGGTAGAACAGGTCATACAATTCCCATTTTCCTGATGAGCAGGTACCGAGAAGATGAACTGTTCACCTCAAGTTTTACAACAGACAAGCTTTCAGACATTAGGCCAGTGACCTATGTAGCCCCCCCTTTATCAGTGGGAGATACGTTTGAAAACTGTCAGAGTGCCTGAAACCATGGGTAAAACCCTCTATATACACTATGTTTTTTCTTATATGTACAGACATTTGATAAAGTTTAATCTGTCATTTAGACACAGGAAGAGATTACCAATAATAAAACAAAACAAGTATATACACTGTAATAAAAGTTATGTGAATATCCTATCTCTAGCCCCCTCTGTTTTGCTTTCTCTAAAAATACCTTATCACACTGTATTCACCCTTCTTTGAAGATATGAAATGATCATAATGCCTATGTGATGAAATGAAGTGAGGTGAATGACTTAGGCACTGGGATATAACGTTAGGCTACTACATAAGGGTTATTTGAGCATAAGCACTATGATACATTTTCCATTTAATATTTTCAAATTGTGGTTGATTGGGGCTAACTTAAAGCATGGAACATGAAACTATGGATAAGGGGGGATTACTGTTTTCTCTGGGATATATTAGGAAAAATATTTTGCCTTTCATTCAGCAAGCATCTACTAAGTATTCAGTGCTGTACAAAAGAAGTAGAACACGCTTATTCAAAAGTTATTCCACACAAGAAATTCTTTTTAGGGACTCTGATAATTGTTCATGAAAAGCCTTAAGTTGTTTTAAAAAGAGCTTTGATTGTGGGGTTCAATGGCACACACCTGTAATGCCAGCAACCCTGGAGGCTGAAGCAGGAAAATCCCGAATTCAAGGCCAATCTGGGCAATTTAGAGAGACCCTGTCTCCAAATACAAGCTAACAGGAGCTGGGGAAAGAGTTCAGTGATAGGATGTCCCTAGGTTCAATCCCCAGTACAAAGAAGTGCATTCTTTTTCCTTGAAATTCTACATAGTTGTCACTTTCCTTTGAAGTAGCTTAAGAATTGCTCCTTATTTCTTCCTTCTTTCCTGTATTCCTTCCTTCTTTCCTTCCTCTCTTTTTCAGTCCTCAACAGATATTGAGCATCTCCTAAGAACAAAGTGCTATGAGTGACCCCCCAAAGCAATATAGACACAGTCCCTGCCCCCCAACCCTGTGTAGAAACTAATAGAAGGAATGTGTTGTAAGAATTCCAGAGCAGTTACCAGACTAGGAAACACTGCTGTGAAAGATAATTTACTGTTCTAAAATATCAGTTAAAAATAAAGGTTATAAACAAAAGAAAAATTCCACAGCAACTTAGAAGAAGAGGTGCTACTCACCTAAAAATGCATCAAAGGAGACTTGTATCTTAGAGAGAAATGGTGGCTTCTGACAAGAATGGATAGTGTTTAGTCTTGCAGGCAATGGGAGGAGGCTTTAGGCAGGAAACTTGAGGTATGCAAGCCTACACAAAAACAAAGATGAGTAAGGACCAAGGGCATATAGGTCCCCTAGAGCTACACAAAATAGGTTTAAATGGTGTGTTCATTACGTTTATAGAATGCTGTACACTGTTTTTGCTACATAGCTACTCTTAGGGATTTTTTCCCTGTCCACAAAGATACGGTGTCTATTTACTCAGACATCAGTGCTGAGATTTGAGGATAGGGTGTTTAATAACTGAACAAGAGATTTGTGATCAGTAAAGAGAAAACAGGCTATTCTTTTCAAAGCAATGTTTATACTATCATTCATTCTTAGGGACTATCCTTGAGCTCCTCCTCTTTCTTCCTCCTAATCCTGACCTGTGTTAGCCTTGGGATGGGGGCAAAGATTTGCTGGGAAGGGGCAGGAGGGAATTTTCTGATTGATGTTCATGTTCTATACCATAATAGTGGATTAGGTTACATGGTCCCCATTGGAACTAGGCCTACATTTCTCCAATCTTTCACTTCATTTCTCTGCCTTGCCTTTAGAATTGGTATTCAGTTCTAAACATTTTCTAATTTCCCTTCTGACTTTTTCTTTGACCCATGGAGTATTTAAGTGTGTTGTTTCATTCTCAAATATTTGACAGCTTTCAAGGTATCTTTCTAACGATTTCTAGTTAGATTTCATTGCAGTTAAGAGGGCATGCTCTGTATGATTCCAGTTCTTTTAAACTTACTGAGGTTTAGTTTATGGTCCAGCATATGATCTATCTTGGTGAATGCTCCATATGTGCTTGACAAGAACATGTACTCAGTTGTTGTTGAATATAAACAGTATCCATTAGACCAAAGTCGTTGACAATGTTGACAATGTTGTTGGGATCTTCCATATCCTCATTTTTTTTAATTCTATGAATTATTGAGGGAGAGATATTAAAATCTCCAACTATATCATAGATTTGCCTACTTCTCCTTGCAGTTCTGGCAGTTCGGGCTTCACATACTTTGAGGCTCTGCTAATAGATACACATCTAATATTGTCTTCTTCATGAATTAACTTAATTATCATTGAGAAGTGCCCCCTCTTTAATTCTGGCAATTTTTTTAAATCTATGGAAATATTCTTTGTCTTTCCATTTACTTTATCTGATACTAAGTAGCTCTTTTGCTTTCTTTTTAGTTTTTTTTTCCTTTATACTGTGTTTTAGAGCAATTAAAATATAGAGTAAAACTGAATGAACTTTTCAGTGAACACCCATACCATTAATATTTGTTATACTTGCTTTATGTCTTCTCCATCCATCTATCCATCCATCAATTCATCCTAATTTTGATGCACTGCAAAGTAAAATTATAGACAATGGAACACTTACTCCTAAATATATCATATTATTATTAATCTTCAATATTTGTTTGCAGGTTTTCCTTTTATTTAAAATTTACATACAATAAAATTCACAGATCTTGCATGTACATTTGCTGAGTTTTCACAAATGCATACTACTGTGTAACCCAATCTCTATTAAGGTATATAACATGAACATCACCTCAGAAAATTCCCTCCTGCCTCCTGCCTCCTGCCAGTCATTCTATGACCCTATATCAAAGATAACCACCATTATGGTTTTTTCCATCGTAGATTAATTTCTGTGTGCTTTATAACTTCATATATAGGAAATACTATAAAGTATAGTCTTTTGAATGTAGTTTCTCTCAGTACAATGCTTTTGAGATTCATCCCCATTGTTTCATAAATCAGTAGGTTGCTACATTTTATTTTTGAGTATTTATTCCACTGTATGGATGTATTACAATTCATTTATCCATCCTTGTATCAATGGATACCTGAGATAGTTCCATTTTTTTTTCCTTTTATAAATAAAGTTGCTATGAACATTCTTATAACATTTTTGTGGACATAGATATTTTCATTTTTCTTGGAAAATTCTCTTGCTTTTTTACTATAATAAAACCTTGCTTCTCTAGGGCCCACGTGGACCACCTGGATCTCCTGGAGATTCAGGATCCATAGGACTACCAGGATTACAAGTAAGACCAACTTAAATTGCATATATGATCACATAATTGACATGACTGTTTTCTTTACCATGCCACAGATTAAATGTAAGCCTTTGTATCCAGGCCTTCTTAGTGGAGAAAGACAACTTCCCTTCCTGGAGGATTAAAATAAAACATGGTCTTGCTAGGAGCTATTGGTTATCTTTATTTGTCAGAGTCTTTCTTACCATCCAATCTGTAACTCCAAAGCCTCCTAGTCTAGCTCATTAAAGTGTAGCCCAGGGATGGCAGATACGTGTCATATCTTTTGCTATGTCCTGATCCCTCACCCAAGACAGACATTGCTAATCATTCATACCACCACTTCTGTCACATACCCTGAACACTGAGGAAGCTTCAAAATTCTTCTCAGTATTGAAAGTTGGATGGCTTTACCTACCTATTTTCCTGATATCAAACATATGTACCACTTGTGTAGGAAAAGCATAGCCAATTCACTGTGGTTCTGGGAAAGCCCTGTCCCCAGATTGTTCTCTGCAGTGCATTCCATTCCTCTGCTTATGACTTTGGCTTAGATTCATCGAGTTGTCATTTAAAATTTTTGGACTTGTGGGCCTGGGGTTGAGGCTCAGTGGTAGAGCACTTGCCTAGCTTGTGCGAGGTACTGGGTTCAATCCTCAGCACCACATAAAAAGATAAATAAATAAGATAAAGGTATTGTGTCCATTTACAACTTTAAAAAATCTTTTGTTTTTTAATTTTGGACCTGTTGGGAAGAATGAAACATGAGGTCTTCATTACCTTAGCATGAATTTGGTTACCAGGTCAATTTGAGAGATTTGACAGATTAAAGAAACTGTGGGAGAAGGAGCTAGAATCTGCTATGAAGGCCAGCCTTCACCAAGTCAGGAGGAGGACTTATCCCCTGAGACTTCCAACATGCCCATATTCTTTTTTGCTGAAATTAACAGGTGCTAACTTTGTTCTTATAATCTAGGGTCCTCCAGGCCCCCCTGGGTTCCCTGGTCCTGATGTAAGTATATGTTGTCTTATGGCATTTTGTCTTCTATTATTTAGTATTCTGGTTTCTCCAGAGAGATAACTGGTTTGGTTGAATCTACTTTCTGGTAAAAGAAAAAAAAATACTGCATTTCAATTTAAGTTCTTGGAGCTCATTTGTAATTGATTTTGTTTTTCCTTTCCTGTACCCCTGTGCCCCAGGGAAATATGGGGTTAGGTTTCCAAGGAGAGAAAGGAGTCAAGGTAAATAGATTTTGGAAAGTACAATCCGCATTCCATATGCTCCAAGAAACATCTCTGGTTTCATGGAGCACATGCCTGCTTGTGTAAGGGGATTGGTTCATTTTTATGTTATAATAACTTTTATTATAATATGTTTTTATTTGTTCTTTTTAGTTATACATGACAGTAGAATGTATTTTGACATGTCATTCATACATGGAGTATAACTTCCCATTCTTGTGTTTGTACATGATGTGGAGTTTCACTAATCGTGTATTCATATATGAACATGGGAAAGTTATGTCCCATTCATTCTTTCCCATTCTCATGGCCCCTCCCTTACCCCCATTCTCCCCTGTCCAATCCTGTGAACCTCCACTCCTTCACTGCCCCTGTTGTGTGCCAACATCCACCTATCAGAGAGAACATTTGGCCTTTGACTTTTGGGGTTTGGCTTATTTCACTTAGCATGATAACCTCCAGTTCCATAGAGGATTGGTTCTTCACTTAGGAAATGGGCATTTCCTATCCACATAGATTTCCCTGATGGGATCCCTTGAGGGCTGCATGTATACATGCCACACATCAGTTTTTGTGGTTCTTTTTCTTTCAAAATACTGTCATCTCCCTGCTTCTTATCTATCTTAACAAACATAATCTCCTGAAATAGTTCTTCTTTTCCCTCCACCAGGGTATTTTCCTGTGGTTTTGTATATTCTATCACCTTCTCTTTCCTTTTCTCTGATTCCTCCCTTCCCTTAATGCTTCCTGCTCCTCCTTCTCCTCCTCTTTTTCTCTTCTCTCTCCCTATCCCTGTCTATCTCCTGTATCTTAACTTCTTTTTCACCATTCTATTTTATTTCTCTCCTTCCCTCATTTCCCACAATATAAACTGTATGGTGATTTGAGAGTCTCTACCAAGACTGGGAACTTGCCATCCACCTCTTCCTGACTGGCTCTTATGGATAGCACTGCTTGGTGAAAGAGCAACTGTAGCCTTCAATGCCCCAATAAACACTTCACTGCCTCTGTTTGGGTTCTTGGCCAACATTTGTACCAGTTAGAGTCAATCATTGTTGCCAAGAGGTAGCTGTTCACCTTGCTCAAATGCCTTTGTGGTTCTCTTCTAAAAACCCTTTTGTGCATGGCCATGGCAACCATGAATCTGTGGACTTCTTTTATTTATCTTGCTTCTTCCCTCTGCAGTGCTGGTACAAAATTCATTTGGTCAGGTTTATAATGCTCACTTCCTTGGCAATAGCAGTTTTGCTTCCTCTTAGATGCAAGGATGAATCAGTCACAGTAATGGACAGTTTGTTTGTGAATTACATCCAGAGGACAGACTCACCCTCTGGAAAAATAGTCTGCATGGTTTAGCCTTTCTTTAATGTTCCCTTTGATTTTACAGGGGGATGTTGGCCTCCCCGGCCCTGCAGGACCACCACCATCTACTGGGGAACTAGAATTCATGGGATTCCCCAAAGGGAAGAAAGGATCCAAGGTATTAAAAACCTACAGTAGAAAAAATTAGCAATCTCTTTCTTATTGATACCAGAATTCATCTCTAATATGAGACTATTCTGAAAAATGGAAGGTTTATGTAATGGACCTTTGTTTGGAAGTGAGAGTAAAGTCTTCTTTTTTTTATCTTGTGAAAAGCTTTCTAAAAAGCCTGTGGCTGTTTTTTGGTGTGTAGGTGTGAGTGTGCCCATGATTCCTGATATTCACATAAATGGTATTTTCTCTGTTTCAGTCCTGCATATCCAATTTTTGATATGATGAATAACTTAAAACAAGAATTAAATACTTGGGATTTTTTCTTCTAACTCCCAAACATCTCTATACTTAGGTTGTCCCCAAAGCATTGTGACAGAACATATAGGGTAGAAATGGTAGATAAAAGGTAGAAAACCTTTTAACTTTTTTTATTTGTTCTTTTTAGAATACATGTCAGTAGAATGTGTTTTGACATATTATACATACATGGAGTATAACTTATTCTAATTAGGATCCCATTTGAGTTATATTTTTGAAGACATTATTTGCCCTCAAAATTTTACACTACATTAGGATGTACTGTCACTAAATGGTAATAGATTTCCTAATTCACCTGATCTAAACTACCAAAACCTAAACTGTAATGATGTTTAACTGAGATATTTTATAATCTATATTTTTGCATTTGTGAGTGTATACTGTGTTCATGGTTAGATTTGAATGTCTGTATTCTGTTAAGGTGTTCAAATATCTTTCATTAACCTACATTCCCTTCCTTCCTAGGGTTCCTTTGAGTTTTATGATTTTTTTCTATGGCTAAAGGGCCCAGGCTGGCAAACATGTTTAATCTCACTTCTTTAATATTGCCTGTATGGAAACAACAGCTCCAGAACCTTCCAGGTTTACAGGAAATAATCATTGATTTGGGAAAGTCTGGGAACATATAAGAGGCTGTCTGCCTCCGTGATCCTTTGCACACCTTATGGAGCCCTTCCATGGAACCTATAGATAAATTAGCAATTAGGGAAAGGCGGATTAGAACACTTTGTGTGCCTATGCAAATTGTCATTGTTATCCTGTTCCCAAACCATGAACTTATCTGCACCCTGTATTTTGCTACAGGAAATCAAACTGAAGAGTTTCTTCCACAAGAAAGAAAATAGCCATTCTTTCTGTCTTCCAAATAGTCAGTGCATTTGAGATTCTGGTTTAGGTACTCATGGGCCTTGATCATTCCCACATGGCAAAGGGTTCCCTAAACCAAGACATCTTGATGCAGCTGCTAATCAGGCAACATGGGGATCTACACCACTCTCTGATTCCCCAATCCTGACATCCATAAGTTCCTCACACCCCAACCCAAATACTTTTTGAAAAAATATTTCTTTAACTGTTGGTGGACCTTTATTTTTTATTTATTTATATGTGGTGCTGAGAATCAAACCCAGTACCTCACACATGCTAGGCAAGCACTCCATCACTGAGCCACAACCCCAGCCCACTCAAATACTTTGAGGGAGTCATCATCCTTTGTGTTTGCTGCTCTCTGCTGCTGCTTACTAGCCTTTGGTATATTTTCCAGGGTGAACCAGGACCTCCAGGTTTCCCAGGCATGAGTGGCCCTCCAGGGTTCCCGGTAGGTCTTCCTACTTGGTCAACGTGTATTCAAGAGATGGTTTGGACAAAACCTTTAGTACTAGAAAACTAACAGGAAGACTTCTCACAGTGGTTATGGAGAATGCCACCATTCTCACTATTATAAGGCATTTAAGGAAATGTTCTTGATTCTTGAACTCATGGGGACATTAACATGATTCTCCATGAGTCTGTATATTTTAGAGGTTATCAGCTCAATCTCTAGAGTTAGAACAGAATCAGACTTGATTTTTGGTTTCATCAGTTTCTAGATTTTTTAAGAAGTTTCTTAACTTTTCTGAACCCTAGTTCCCTAACCTACAGAAAGAGAGAGAGAGAGAGAGAGAGAGAGAGAGAGGGAGAGAGAGCCTAAGGATTAAATGAGATAATATGCAATAAAAATACTTTGTGCATACTGGGCACATATCAAATATTCAGTAAATGGTAATTACTCTTAGTAATCCTTTCTTTACATTTGGATCTGCCCTTCTAGCTTAGATTCTTCCACTCAGCAAATTCCTTTTGGGGGCTCCTTTATGCCAGGTATTCTGCAGAACTCAGAGAATGCTTTAGTCAGATATTTTGCTGCTGTGACCAAAAGATCTTAGAAGAACAATTTTAGAGAAGGAGTTTATTTGGGACTCATGATTTCCAAGTTCTCAGTATATAAACAGCCAACTCCATTACTCTGTGCCCAAGGTGAGGCAGGACATTTCTATGGAAGGGCATGGAGGAGGAAAGAAGCTCAGTACATGTTCACCAGGAGGAAAAGAGAGAGAAAGAGAAAGAGAGAAAAGAGAGAGAGATGAGAGAGAGAGAGAAAACTCCACTCAACAAGGGAAAAATATAAACCCCAAAGGCATGTCCACAGCAACGTGCCTCTTACACCACAACCTACCTGCCTACAGTTAGCATCCAGTTAATCCTTTTCAGTAAGATGAGCTTTTGGGAGACAGCTCATATCTAAATCATAAAAGAGGTTACAACAGTGATTAAATAAAAGTTCCTGTCCTTGTGATTGTATTCTAATAGGAGTGATGGATGATATAGAAAATAAATGAGATAAATCCCTAGCAAATTCAGGGACTGGGGGTGTAGCTCAGTGGTAGAGTGCTTGCCTAGCATGTACAAGGCCCAGGATTCCATCCCTAGCACTATAAAAAAAGAAAGTTCATATATCACCATATAAAAGATGGAAAAAGGATAAAGTGATCAAATGTGGATGGGGAACAGGGTGGACCACATGAGACAGAGTCTCCAACAAGGGACTCTCTGAGGAACTGGTAGGTGGAAAGAGACCTGCATATTATCAGAGAGGAAGTCATGAAAAGATAAGAGAGTTTCAGATAAAGAGAACCATAAGTACCAAGATCTTGAGGTTGGAAAAAGTTCGTCACTTTGAAGGAACAGCAGGGTGAGTGGGCAGGACAAAGTAAGCCAGGACAAGAAACAGTCAGACAGCCAGGAGCAAGAGTATGGCCATCTTTGCAGATCCAATGTGGCTTTTATGTTTAATGGGAAGTCATTGGAGGGATCTGACTTGTATTTTTTTAAAGATCCCTCTGGTTGGATGGGAGAGAGAGGGGAGAGTGTAGAACAGTAAACACAGGCTATTGCAGAAGTCCAGGCAAATGATGATGGTGGTGGCTTGGACTCTGGTGATAGCAATGGAAATAGAAGAAGGGGATGAATTCAAAATGTAAACATGTTACATTTTTTATTATGGAATATTTCAAACATACATGAAAGCAGAGGGAACGCCATAATGATCCCCCTGTGTACCCATCACCTGGCTTCAACAATTAGCAATACATGGAAAATCTGAAGCTCATATCATTTCATCATAAATACCCCTGTATTTCTAAAACTGTGTTGAAACATAATGACAATATCATCATCACTAGTTAATGATAAGCAATTACTTGATGTCAGTAAATAAGACAAAAATTCAAACTTATGATCATTACATACGTAATTGCAGTTGCATTATTGGAATGAGAATACAAATAAAACCAATATATTACATTTGGTTGATATATCTCAAATCATATGATATGTTTTGAAGAAGCTGTCAATATTTTCATGGATTTGAGGTAGAGATAAAGAGGAAAATGGATGAATCGAAGATAACAAGGCCTGCTCCTGCTTGCTAGCACAATGGGGATAGATGGTTCCAGTCCTTCCCTATAGTACTTTGAAACACTATGGGTCTCTCTGGATGGCCAGAAAGCAAAACCAAGCGAGCCAGGTTGCAAGGGACACAGGTTGCTTCCATGAGGATTCCTATTACTCCATAGAAACAAATGAGCATAGAGAATCATTTGTTCAATGTCCTTGATTTTAATCAGCTCTGCAGCTAATGAATCAGAAAACAGGAGAATCCTGGTGTTGAATACAAACAACCAGTCCTTACACTCAGCTCCAGCTTTGGGACTTTGGCAAGTTGCTGAACCTCTGTCTATAGATTTGTAATATGGCAGTGGTCATATTTACTCTTCTGGGGCTTAGCTCACAATATATGTGAAGTTTATAAAACAGAAAGCTGTGCTGTCCAATAAGATAACCAGTGGCCACATATGGTTACTGAGCTCTTAAAATAAATATGGCTGATCTGAGCCAGGCATGGTGGCACATACCTGTAATTGCAGCAGCTCAGGAGACTGAGGCAGGAGGATTATGAGTTCGAAACCAGCCTCAGCAAAGGTGAGGTACTAAGCAACTCAGCAAGACCCTATCTCTAAATAAAATACAAAAAAGGGCTGGAGGTATGTGTCAGTGGTTAAGCATCTCTGAATTCAATTCCTGGTACCAAAAAAAAGAGAGAAATATGACTGATCTGAAATGAGACAATGTACTTATAAAATACACATCAGATCTTAAAAATTTAGTATGAAAAAATAACGTAAAATATCTCTGAAACAATTTTAACTTTGATGGAAAATGATAATATTTATTGTATATATGGCTAAATATGATATATTGTTAAATGGATCTCTGTTTTACATTTTAATGTGGCTACTAGAAAATTGAAAATATACAACCAGAGAAACAACAGCTGTACCCCATTTGTGTACAATGAATCAAAATAAAAAAATTAAAAAATAAAAAAAATTGAAAATAACATAGCAGCTCATATTATATTTCTATTGGAGAGCTCTTTGCAAGTGGGTTTGGGAGTAAGGTTTGCACCTTTCTTTGTAGAGCATTTCACATGAATTCTAGTCACCTTGCACCCTGTGAGGTAAGCAAGTTAAGCCCAGGTTTGTCCCTCATACCGATGAGGAAACCATGGCCTGAACAGATGAAAAGTCTTATCCAGAGTTGCAGAGCTAGTTATTAGCAGAGCTGAGATTGACATTCAGCTTTGTTGAATTCTAGCCAGTTTAGGGCTTTTTCCCCATACCATACTGCCCCCTACTGTTCAGTTTATTCTAGTCACTGAGGTGGTGGTATTTTGGTCTCTTAAATCTCTAAGAAAGGATTTTATGATCTGCTCTGGTATACTATAGGATACATTCGGTCACGCTCATGCCTTTTCTTCAGTTGGACCTCAGAAGGTTTCCTCTGCTGCAATTTCAATCTGGTCCCTTTTGTCCTATAAAATAAAAAGAAACTGACTGATCACAATGTGCAGTAATAAATTGCAACACCGTTTCAACTTCGATATTTTCAGTATTTCACAGTGCAGGCTGAAAAATGGAAACCCCAATTGCAAAGACATCAAAGCTGGAAAACACCTCCTTTTACATAGAACAGCATATTTTCATAGTGTGGAAACAGAAACCAGAGTTCTTAGCCCACTTCAGCACAGATTCAATCAATGTTACCCCAGCCAAATCATGTAACTGCTTAGTTCCTAATATCTCTATCTGTTTAATAGGAGCATTCATAATCACTTTATGTGCTTGGCAGAAAAACTGTGAAGAGAAAGGTGGTAACATTTGGGGTATTCTGGGCTTTTCATGCTAAACACACTTCTCAAATCCAGAGTCCTCACATCAGCTTTCAATTATCTATGTTCACTGAAACACAAGGCATCGCTGAGGATGGAAATCTCTAGGGAATCTAGAATGTTCCCTTTAATCATTTGTTTCCTTTCCATATAAGCCGAAATTTTTGCAGGAGACAAGGTACCCAATCTGACAGATTTAGACCTCCTTTTCTTTTGCTTGCCACCGGCCCCCAGTGACCAAATATCCCCAATTTTCCTGGCTCAGTTCTAAGTTTCCATATCCCATCCTATTGTCCCCAGCAGCACACTCACACTTGTAGGCCACAGTTCCTCCTATGGAGGTTGTCAGAGGAATCGTATACCCATGTGCCCTCTATCAAAGAGGCCAGCAACCAGAAGGCAAACTGGAAGAGATGAGGGGAGGCAGAATAGCAGAAACTGTCATGTCCTGAAGTGACTATTGAATGGATCTGAGGTAACTAATGGGTAGGTGGGCTTCTGTTTCATTTGTGTCTCCCTGGAACTTAAAAGCATCGGGAGCCCAGGGTCCAGGAGAGCAGGAAAGAGCAAAGCTAGTGCTCTAATGAGACTTTCCAGGTCACGGGTGAGTGGGAGTGTGGGAGCAGCCATTGCAGGACTGCTTACAACAAGCGCTGGCTGTGATGGGCCAGGTCCCAGGACATCTTGCTAGAATAGCTTGTTCAGCAGGATCCCTGAACAGTGCCTCCCTGTGCTGGGAGACAAGCTGAGACTACAGCAGTGTCTTGCCAAGCCATTTATCTTCTAATGGCTCAATTCCACATGCACAAATTTCTTTATTTTTCCTTCTTACATTTTTCATGTATTTATTTTTGTTCACACTGTAGCACGGGCTCTCAGTCTCTCTCTTTGAGAAAGCAAGAATCCTGAGGCTTTCTCTGCTTTTTAAAGGAGTACAAAGTCCCCTTACATTTATAACTGTGGGCAAGATAAGTGGGGGGGGGGGGCATGAGACAGTTCTGGACATTCTTTTCTTCACCCCTTGCCACAGTTTTATTCTCTTGGTCATTATTCCATTCAATTCAACAACTTTTTAAACCAATTTAAAACAAGTTTATTCATTAACCAAGCCTTCAATTCAGCAATCATTTACTGGACTACCTTGTATGTGTTCAGGCAGCAGTAACTATGCCTTGGAGGGAAACAGAAGAGAGTGTGAAAGAGGCCTTCTGCTTACAAAACTTTCATACATAGCCAATCTTAGTGCTTTAAGATTTCAGGGCAGCACTGGCTATCATACCTTTCATGGAGAGGTCAGGGAAAACTGCTTGAAGTGTTCAAACTCAGAGGTCCATAGACACATTCCACCAGGTGGCAGCATGCAGTGGTTTCCAATTGGAAATGTAGAAAAACATTTCAAACACTTCAAAGGAGTTTGTATTCAGTTTGACCCACAGTCCTTTAGAATTAGAAAATCTATTCAGCATAAGAGCTGAGCTGTTTGACACACAACTGTAGCTATAGAAAAGAGAAAAGGCAAGTCGGAAGCAAAACCTGCTTTGAATTGGACCCTTCACAGCCACAAACCCTCCCCACAGTAATAAAAACCAACAACGACAACAACAGACAACCCACATTAAAAAAAAATCCTTAGACCTAGAAAGCCATGGGGGTATTCAGCCAGCCTTCAATACCCTTGGGAATGTACTGAGTATGTAAGAGGAAGAAAAAACTACAAATGGAACTGAATTCATGCCCTCGCACCAGCTGAGCCAGGTCACATCAAGTGGACAATAGGAGATGTGCCATTACAACATGTAGTGTCTTTTCACAAGTTTCCATGTGAGAAAGCTTCATTGCCTTCTTAATTCTCACAATAGACCCAAATGTTATTTGCCAAAATCTATGCTCCAAAATATACAATTTCAAACAATGATAACAAAATGGCCCCAGTTAAGTTTTCCATTAAAGACTTTATTCAGTTTGGTAATGAACTCTTCTATATCTTGGGGGAACAAATGTTTTCCTGATACCCAGAGGGAAGGAAGTTCTCTCACCTTCAGTCTGCTTCTTGGAGTCCTTGCTTGTTCCTAGAGAATCCCCAATTCATGCCCATCGTACAAGCCCTCACCTTTGGTGAGCAGAGCAAGAAGGACTGGAGTCCATCTTAACAGTTCCATTTGCAACACTCCTAGGACCTGGCAAGAACCCTACAGTCCCAGTATGGAGCTGCAGAGTTATGGACTATGTCTGCTTACAAATAATCCTTCTTACAGAAAAGGATGTTGCAGTAATCATGCCTCCAAAAGGGAAAATTCTTTCTTCTAGTTTCAACCTACTGACCTCCAAGGATTTGCACAGTCCTCTGTCCGTCAAAGAGTCAATTTTCTAGATGATAGAACACAGCTGATTCTTAAGGGAAAGGACCCAAAAATGAAAGTCAGAAAACCTAACCTTCTCACTGACTCTTAACCCTTCCAGATGTTAATTTCTTGGTCTCTAAAATCAATCAGATTTGGTATTTTATTATTCCTGTGCTGTTAGCTCATGGTGTTATAAATACATGTAATAGTGATTTAGGGGAAATTCTTTACTTCTAGAACCAAAAAGGAATGTTGAAGAAATAGTCCAAATTATATTTGCGCTTTTCAGGCATTGACAAGAGAGTCAGCATAATGATTAGCCTCCTTAATGAAACAGTAGAGCTGACTACCTCCTTCTTTTGAATGGAGCTTGGAGACCTAAGAGAAGCAGAATGTCATAACTTGTGGTTTCTTTTTTCCTCTAGGAACTTGGATCTATTGGAGAAAAGGGAGAAAAGGGAATCCCCGGTTTGCCAGGACCTAGGGTACAAACCTGGAATGTTGCTTTCCTGGGTCTATCAAGTCACCTGATCCATTTTCTTTAATGTTTGATCCTTTATGTTATGTACTTGATAGCCACATAAGTCTCTCTTGTTTGTCTTCCTCAGTCGCCTGATAGGTTCCTCCTCTCTACTTAGCCCTACTCTCTTGACTAAATGTCTCCCTAGAATTGCTCTCCTTGCCCTCATGTTAAATTATCTTCTGAGTTAAAGAAAAATGTGAGTGTTCTCGTTCTTTCATTCCATTGTATTCCAATAGAATGTAGATGGGGGGTTAGCACAGGGATGGAAGAAAGAGGAACAAGTACAATCTTTATAGGACAGAAATAAGCTTGGGAAAATCTAGAATGTATTGATGCTTGGAGTCAATAATTGACAATAAAATGTCACTTTGAATGGAAAATTAACTATCAGCCTATGTGATCCTAGCTTCAGGCACTTAGATCTTTCAGCTATAAGCAGTTGGCCAACCTTAGTTAAATTAGTAACATTGTAAAGAACTGTATTTTAAGTTTGTCCATACAGTTAGTTAGGAGTTCTTTTGAGTATTTCACAATATTCATTCATTAACCTGTCAATTCTTTCTCTACCTTTCTGTCTCTGTTGTCTTGAAAACACATAATCACCAACAAAGAACGTGTTTGAGGTGGAAGACAAGAGGCTGTTCCATAATCTATTTTAAAATCCTCTGGACTTGGAAGTAATGCAGACTAAGTATAATACCACACAGCCCTTCTACCGAATTCCACCTACTACTTAAAATGTTTCCATTTATTTAGCTCTTAAAAATGCTCCATGTGACTATTCAGCCTGATGGATTAGTGCTTAGAAAGAAGTCATTAAGTCAGGTCTAGGAACATTCTCTTACCTGATTTTAGGAGCCACTAAATCCTGAACTCGGTTGGAGAGCTTTATTATGTAAGTCTAGCAGCTTTTTCCAGTGTGAGCCAGTAATCATTCTAAGGTGTGGCTATTCTCTTTACAGGGTCCCACTGGTTTAGAAGGAGTCCCAGGCCCTCCAGGGACACAGGTATTTTGGTTGATATCAGTAAGCCTTAGTGAACAAAATTCTAATCAAAAGCCCCCCTTGTTTACTTAACATGGCCAAATGGAGACATTGCTTAGAAAGAAAAGTGACCACCCACCCTTAACAATGTGTCTTAGTCAATCTCTTTGTTTTCACCTAAGAGCATGGATGGGTATCCAGTGTCACATTTGGTGCCTTGCCATGCCATTATGGTAATACATCTTTGGCATGTTATCAGGGACTAGCATGGCTAGCCTGCTTGTATCCATAGCCTTGTGACCTTTGTACTTCCTAATACGCAAGTTGACCGCCTAGTGCCATATTGCCTTCTCTTCTTCCTGAGTCAAGTAGAAGACTTACGTACCCTGAATGCCAGCCAAAATTCCTGTGCAGTTTACCCTGGCCTAATTCAAAGACCAGCTCCTTTTATCCACTTATTCTTTGAACTCAGTGATAACTATGTTTCTGTCACAGGGCATGAAGGGGCCCCCAGGTTTTCCTGGGCTGAATGGATTTCCAGGAATTAAGGTAATGTTGTTGGGAAGTGAAAATGTAGGGTTTGGGAGGTGGAAAGGTGAAGAATTACTATAAATACCTACATATGAAATGAAGTATTTTTAATATTGATATTTCAGATAGCATTTTTTCCTCCAAAAATGCATGTTACCTACTTTGAGCACACCAAGCTGATAAGCATTCCTCAGAAACTACCAACTTTTAGGTTTTATTATAATTGTAAAATTCTCTACAGACTTGTATCCCCTGTTACCTGCACCTGGGGCAGACATTTGCCTACCACCTATCCTGGGTGTTCTACTATATCTTATTCTGGTGCTGGAGTTCCTTTTTGGGGAAAGTTAGGACTCCTTCGACTATCTCTATCTGACATCATCCACTAAAAAAGATAGTGACATTATTACAGTCCCAAGCCTGCTGAGAGTAGAAAACATTTTTAAATTCTGCTCCCTCCTTAGCAAATCTTGGGTATGTCCATGTTGTCTATGCCTGTGATGTATTTCCCAGGCCCAGAAGCAGAATGACCTTAAGTAGTGTTGTGAAATAAAATTGGGATTCCTTGTCCTTGACAGGTTTGCAATCGAGTGTCAGGCCTCTGGCCTGCCTTATGTCACCTTTGACTTAAATTTATTGGACTTTGAAATTAACTCTGGACTAGCTGGCCCTGGAAATCAAGGGTCTGAGAAGGAGGAACATTTCATTTTGCTAGGTATCGGCTATGAGGACACATAGATCTTGTGTGATGAGGTCAGAGAAATATTTGTGTTTAATGTATTTAATCTCTGCAGGGTGAAAAGGGTGGCATTGGTCTGCCAGGCCCAGACATTTTCATCGATGCAGGTGGTGCTGTGATCTCAGGTGCAACTCTTCATTGATTTGACGGGAGACGAAAACATAGGACATTAAATTCTACATCTTCCATAATTAATAATAGGATATTTTGCCAGCCACTGGATTGCTGACACTACCAAGGGCCCCTTGTAGGTCCTGAACTTGGGAAATGAAACTGATTCCAGTCTCTCAGGCAGAGAAGCCAAGCCCAGCCTCCCATTTTTGTGTTGGGTCCATCAAGAGTAGAATTTGTTCAGGTGTGGTGGCACATGTCTATAATCCCAGCAATTGGGAGGCTAAGGCAGGAGGATTCCAAGTTCAAGGCCAATCTCAGCAATTTAGCAAGACCCTAAGTAACTTAGTGAGATCCCATCTCAAAATAAAAAAATAAAAAGCACTGAGATATAGCTCAGTGGTAAAATGCCCCTGGGTTCAATCCTCAGTACAAAAAAAAAATAGAATTTGGGACTGCCTGGGCATGAATTTCATGAAAATGTTTCTCCTAGTGATGCTTAGGGAAGGATTGATATCCTCCTCCATATGGGCTGGTTTTAGCCCAACACTGGAACTCTCAGGGTCTCATGTAGATGATTCCATGCATGCTTGTGCCTGCCAATGTCATGGTTAGGGGAGCAAGTTATTGAGAACCCTCAACAGCATGTAAGTTTGTCTTCATTTCTCCTTTTCCTAGTTACTGTGTGTTCAACTCTTCCCTTTGCCTTTTTCAAAGATCCAGATGTCAAGTGGCTCCAGCTACGTCTTGCTCCCTCAAAGGTTTCTGTTATGGTGCCTCTTCCACCTAGGTCTCTATATGTACTCCTTTGTTCTCATTCTCTCAGTTCCATGGCCTGTCTGATATTAATATACAGCATAGTAAACTATATAGTATAGTTTTGGTTTGTGATATATATATATATATCACAAATAGTGGACTTCATTTTAACCTAAATGGTAGACATTTGAGGCATTACAGGAGATTAGTAGCAGTGGAAGAACCCTCCTAGTACTTTCCAGATCTCTTCATGGAAGGAAAACCCTAATCAAATCAGTTCTGAATCCTAGTGGAACATTGGCTTCAGTAGGCCTATTATTATGTGAGGCCATTAGCATCTGGGAAACCCAGAAAGGTCAAGAAATGGAATTCTAGCCCCATGACAGTTCCCCACAAGTTTTCTTGGGTATTTTGTGACATTTGTGGGCCTCCACTGTGCTTGTTTACTCTTTTATTTTTTGTTGCAATGCCAGGTTATCCTGGAGACCCTGGTGTACCAGGCCACCCAGGCCTTAAAGGAGATGAAGGCATCCAGGGCCAGCGTGGCCCTTCTGGCCTCCCTGGTCTCCCATCTTTACCAGGTGAAAAAAAAAACCTAACCATTCCTTTGCACAAATCAGTCCTCTGTCCACGCTGGTTCCCAACATCCTTTTCTAATACCTCTGGGTCTGGGCACACATATAGCCAAGGTCAAAGGTAAGGTATATTACAGTCAGTAGGTTCTCCCACTGCCGGCCCAAAGCTAGTGTATGTGGAAGTAGAACCTCGGTGAGCAGATTTCCTTTGACTTAAATGATGTACCATATGGACAGATAATCACAGACTGTCAATGAGGTTTGCATAATCAAAGGCCTACCTCTGACAGTGGGAACCCTATCACTCTTCTGTGGAAGTGCCATTCTGGCTGATGCTTGCTAAGAGAGTCTAACAAAAACCCAAAGGCAAATTTGTACCCCAACCCTGACTTCGGCTTACCTTAAGCACTAACTGGTCCCTGGATCCTGTGGGTGCTACCCCTGCACCAATCATCAGAGGAGCATACTCATATATCATTCTATAATGGCAAGAAGAGAAAGAACATGCTAGAGTCTGGGAGGGGAGAGCTCTCCCAGATATAAAACCTCAGACATTACTTTTAAACTCATCAGTTCCCAATTTCCATGGGGATGGTCCTCTCTAAGGATACCTGTGCTTTTAAAGCAGCTATGCAGAGGAAGTACAGTTGGCCCCAGGCTCAAGATGGAAATAACTAGAAAGTCACAGGCTAAAGACTGTTTTCTTCTAAAGTTTGCCACTAAGAATTGCTCCTGACCATGTTTCTACTCTCCTTTGGTTTTTAGTTTCCTGAAAGGCTAGGCTCATTCATCCTCTAGGGTCTTTTCAACTCTGATGCAAAAAAGGGCAAATGATTTCCCAGTTTCTTTCCTTGAATTGTTTACCACATATGCCACTGATCAGAATACCCCAGAAAATAGGGTGATGAGAATTTTTGTGTGGGCTTATCCTTCCAGGTGTGCCAGGTGCCCTAGGACCTCAGGGATTTCCAGGCCTAAAAGGAGACCAAGGAAACCCAGGCCCCACCACTGTTGGAACAGCTGGCCTTCCTGGAAGAACTGGTTTGCCAGGCCTACCAGGTCCACCAGGCCCACCTGGTAAGTTGTTCATTTCTTTCTATGGTCTTAAGGCTGGATTGGGTGTGATCCAGACTACAGAAGAGTCATAAGTTTTGAGGAAGCATCTCACAGGTGAAACAGCTAAGCCAGGACACATGATAACTACAGAGGGGCAGTAATGAAGGCTTCATCCTGAATCAAACATGCCTCTACTGGTATCATCTATACCACAATGTTCTTCATCAAGGAACAAGCAAGCTAGGGCCATCTTGATGATCAAAAACACCTAATGCCTTTCAACTTCTATAGATTCCCTTTCCATCCTTCACTGTTCTCAGCCCTCAGCCCTTAGGCTTTTCAGCTCCTGGAGGAGTATCACTGGCTCTTTTGAGCTTCCTCTGATTCACAGGGCTCCAGTGGAATGGGCTGAAAGACTCAGGAGAAACTGTGCCCAGGTTCTTAAGGTGGCTACTAAAAAGCCTATGCAGGTAGGGATGAGGGTGTACCTTGGTGGTAGAGCATTCATTTGCCTGGCATGCCTGAGGCCCTGTGTTCCATCCCCAGCACCAAATGAATAAACAAATGAATGAATAAATAAATAAATAAATAAATAAATAAATAAATAAAAGCCTGCACAGGAGTCCCTTCTTCTTAGATATTATACCTGAATATGGGATTCCAGATTCTGAGAGAAAGACTAGAAATGTTCCCCAGCATGTTTCTTTGTGCCTGAAGAGCTCCTGACCATTGCAACCTATAGCTATTTCCTCTTTTGTCCCAAGTGGGCTTTCTGGGTTACATATTGGGACTGCTGAGTTACTGAAGTCATCTTGTTCATCCCTGAATGCCCAGTGCCTGGAACAGAGTAAACATTCTGTTAAGTATTAGTGAAGTGAATTGAGCCAACGGAATTTGTTAGCTCTTTGCCTCAGACTTGGAGGTCCCTGTCTTAGATATATTTGTCTCTACTCTGGGTGTTGAGCCTCAAGGACCCAGGCCTTGGTGAGGAGGTTGCTGTGCCAAGTCAGGTGAGTTCTATAAACTGCTGATCTTTCATGTCTCTTTTTCCTTCAGGTTCACCATTTAAGACTGGAACCTTACATGGCATAGAGCCGGGGATCCCTGGTCTCCAAGGAGAACGAGGTCCAAAAGGAAACCCAGGTTTCAAAGGATTAAAAGGTGATTTTGTCCCCTTGAGTTTCTTTGTCCCCCAAACTTCTTAGATAAGGCTTTATGGGGAATAAGCAAGTCAACAGCCTTGGGAATCTGAATGGAAGCAATCTTGACTCTTGAGAGGGGCTTTGATCAAAACATTATTGGATGTGCTTTAATTAGGACTCTAAGACCAAGGCTGGCAATTGAAGTCACACAGGACAAAGTTGTGTGGGCTGCTCTTCCCTCCACCTGTGAAGCTATTGCTAGCTGTCAGGGTATTAACCAACCCAATGCCTCCCAATTTGCAAGAGCAAGACTGGAAGCCACTTATCATCATCTTCAGCCTGAAGCAAAGTGCTCTGAACCTGAGCTTGAATAAGCTAACTGACTCCAGGAAAACAACCCAAGTCCCCACTGATGCTGAAGAGCTGATCAATAAGCCTAGCCTTCCACCACACTGCTTCTCTCCATCTTCTTTCTGCCTTTGGGTCATTTCCTCACTCCTTCCTCTAAGGGGAAGAGGCTTAAATAAATCAAGTCATTACGCTTGCAACCCAGGCTTGGGTGGCAGAGGTTTAGGGATGGCCTAGGGGCTTCAAATATCTGAGACCTCCCTCTTCTTTCCAGGAATTAATGGCTCTCCTCTCCTTTTTCACTGCCCAATCATAAAATGTCACTGCCTAAGTATAGGAGCAGTGACCTGTTTCAAACTCTCAGGTCTTGGCCTAGTTCAGAAATTTCAGAAATATTGATCCCTATTATTCAGACTCAAGGAAGACTAAGAGAAGGCAAAGGTCACTAAATTGCTAGTCTGAACTTAGGGTATTTATTCTGGCCCTTCCCTGAGTCTCTGCACAGCTGGTGTATTTCTCAATACCATTCTCACTCGTAAAAGAGGAACAACTCTAATGCTACCCTTTCCAAATTTCCATGGGGCCAAAACATTTTCTCTAAGTCTAGAAAAGTGATAGTGATTTTCAAGCATCATTGCACACCAGAACCACCTAGGGCAAGTTATTTTAAAAAATTATAGTCTTTTGTCTTACCTTCTAAGATTGACTGATTCATACTTGGACAGAGCCCAGAAAGCTGCCTTATAAACAGGTGACTCATGTGGGAGGTCCATGGATCACACTTGAGAAATACAGATGGAGTATCCCTTATTTAAAATGTTTGGGACCAGAAGTGTTTCAGATTTCATAATATTTGGATTTTGGAATATTTGCATAGATCTTATGGGTTGAGCATCCCTAATCCAAAATGCCAAAATTAAAAATAAGTTTTCAATGTCAAAGCATTTAAACTCAACCTATACTAATCTGAAGAACAAATAGTTTTCTCAGTTTCAGGGTTAATCATTTTTCTGCAAGTAAAAAGCAGGCCTTCAGGATCTTAGGGAAACTCAGAGTCACCTATGTTATTGCTAATTCTCATTCTCCAGACTCTAAGCATAGATAAAGTGTAGTAGGCTGGACTTTGCCCTAGTGACTCCTTGATTCCTCAGCAGAAGTGCTTTGCTGGAATCAGTCTATTTAGCATTTGTCTTATGTGCATATATGTACAAAAGTCTGGGAAAAAGAAATTCTAATGAAAAGAAAATTGAATGGCTTGGATTCCAGACTCTCAATTGGTTAAGCATAAGTCAGTGGTTCTCAACACTGATTGCGCATTGTGCTCAAGGGATGACTGATGTCATCCCAGACCAGTGGAATTTGAATTACTAGCATAGATGTACTTTGAGGGAGAGTAAACCTAGTTCATTTGAGTGTGTTCTCTGCAGGTCTCTTGATACTCTCCCAGGCAAGTTGTTCAAATCACAAATAACCAATATCAGGTCTTTCTTCTTGTATAGAGGGCCCACTTTATTTTATGTTGTCTGTTTTTCTCCCAGGGGACTCAGGATTTTGTGCTTGTGATGGTGGTGTCCCCAACACTGGCCCACCCGGAGAACCAGGTCTGCCTGGGCCACAAGGTCTCATGGGTCTTCCAGGCCTTAAAGGAACCAGAGGAGATCCAGGCTCAGGGGGCACACAGGGCCCAGCAGGGGCTCCAGTAAGTCTTGCCAAAGTTTGACCCTGAGGGAGCAATGGGAACTTTCAAGTGCCCCTCACTCCTCACCAATCACTTCCCTAAAGCACATAAAAGAAGGGAATAAAACAAACCTTTGGGGTTTGTTCTATAACATGAAGAAGTCTAACTAGATGGTGTCCAAAGTCCCTTTCTGCTTCAACCTTCCCTCCCTCCTTTCTTCCCTTCCTCCCACAAAATTATCTATATTTGCCTAGCACCATGCTGGGCCCTGAAGGCAAAACAAGAATTAAGATGAAATTTCAACTCTCAGAGATTTCAAAATTTAGAAAGAACACAGAAAAGAGGGGCAGTTATTACTCAAGATGTCAATGTAATCAAGTGCCCAGAGAAGGGCCAAAATGTACCCAGGGACCCCTTAGGTCATATGTGCCAGAATTCTATGAAGTCTGTATCTCCCAATTATTCCCTTTTGTCTGTTGTCAGGGATTATTTGGGCCTCCAGGTCTTGTAGGTCCCAAAGGAAAGAAGGGTGAACCAACTGTCAGTACTGGATCTGGCATGCAAGGGGAGAAGGGTGATCCTGGCCTCCAGGGGTTCCCCGGTCTAACAGGAGCCCCAGGCAAGGATGGAGTACCAGGTTTACCAGGTCTGCCAGGCTTTCGGGTAAGTTGATCGTTCCTGGGTGATTAACTGTAAATTCTCACACCTGACTTAGGGGTGATCTGATGGCTCCTAGACCAGGAAACAGGGCAAAATTGAGTTTGGAGCATCTTGTCCTGGCCCTGCACTGACATTTTTGGCTCTGTACTTTTATTCCTGTAAAACGGGAATCTTTTTCTCAGAATGATCATTGTCTCCTTTGATAAATGTTAGTAACAATTGACCAAATCACTTGAAAACATTTCGGCTTCCCAGTAGCTTTCTCCTTCAAGTAATCCAGCTGCTTTCTATGACCTCAAGGGTTGTTACACTGCACATTACCTGCCCTCTCCTCACAGGAGAAAACCTTTTGAAGTATCAGATCACACAGAATTGAAAGACCTTTCCCACTCACTAAACTCAGAGAAGGTTGATTAGTACACTACAGTCATGGAGAATTTTAGCAAAACACAAATCACTGGTAACATTGGTTAACTTTTTCCTATGGTTAGAGGACTCTCCAGGAAAGTCTCTGAGATAGACTTCCATTCTTTTTTGTGTTGTCTAGGGTGATGGTGGACAGGGCTTCCCAGGTGAAAAGGGGTTCCCAGGACTTCCTGGTCAAAAAGGCCATCCTGGTCCAACTGGCCTTCCAGGAATTGGGTTACCAGGACTTCCTGGACCCCGTGGGCTTCCTGGAGATAAAGGAATAGATGGAGTACCAGGGCAAAAAGGCCTCCGTGGACCTCCAGGTGAGTCATGGAATCAGATGGCTTTGGACTTGGAAATTCAACCCCCATAGAGTAACTATGACTCAGGTCCATGAAATATGTCATAAGAAGAGACTAGGTTGACAATAATCACTACTTTTAATCCTCTTAAGTGTTTTTAAGTGAGAAAAGGATAATGATTATATTGTGACAAGCTTAGAAGGCAGAATAATATGGATTTCAGCTCTCCTTAGTGAGAAACAGAGCAGTCTGAAAATGTCACAGAGCTGCCTATGGAGGTTATGAGCTCATAATCCCAGGAAAAGTTCAAGGAGAAGCTGGATGACCATTTACTGCAAATGTCATCAGAGTAATGAGTGGCGGATTAGACAAGGTGTCCTCTAAATTTTATGGTAATTTCATCAGCAGAGAAGATCCTTTCTTTAGTTGATGGAATCTTGGATTGTGCAGAGACTATTACATTACTTAACAAATTAATTTCTTTTTGTAATTTCTTTTCCTACTTGGATTTCAGGATATATAATAGTGACAGTACTGCTTACATATTATGAAGGTCCTGTGCTAACATCTTCTTTCATACACCCAGAACAGCTCTTCATCCAAATGTGTACTCTAGTCCACAAATTGTCTGTTTCCCTTAGTGGTATCACACTTTTATTTTTAACTCTTTTTTTCTCCACATTTTTATTTGTGTATTATGTTGCACATATTGATGGGATTTATTGTTACATATTCATACATGCACACAATAAATCAATAAAATTTGGCCAATATCACTCCCTAGCATTTCCCTCCTCCCTCCCCTCCTTCTACCCCGCTCCCTTTCCTCTACCGATATACCTTCAATGTTGATGAGATGCCCCCCCCACCTTTCTTTTCCTTTTTCCTCTTTAGCTTCCACATATGAGAGAAAGCACATGACCCCTGACCTTCTGTGTTTGGCTTACTTCGTTCAGCATAATGTTCTCAAATTCTATCCATTTTCACACTTATAGTCATCAGAAGTTTGAAAAATTGAGGTTGTCTCTTTTTCTTTCTTTGAAATGCTTCTTAAGCCAGGCGCAGTGGCGCACGCCTATAATCCACGCGACTTGGGAGGCTGAGTCAGGAGGATCGCGAGTTCAAAGCCAGCCTCAGCAACTTAGCAAGGCCCTAAGCAACTCAGTGAGACCCTGTCTCTAAATAAAATACAAAATAGGGCTGGGGATGTGGCTCAGTGGCCGAGTGTCCCTGAGTTCAATCCCTGGTTCCAAAAAAAAAAAAAAAAGAAAAAGAAAAAGAAATGCTTCTTATATTCTTCCTCTTTTGCCTCTAAATTCTTACTATCTTGTGCCTAACTTATCAAATACCTCTATACTTTTTGGAATAAATGGATGGTTGGTTGGTTGGATGTTGGATTGATGAATGGATGGATGAATGGATAAGTAAGTGAGTGAATGAAAACAACCTCCTAAGTAGTTTCTCATCTCTTACCTCCAGACTGCCCATTCAATTATACTATAAACACTGTTGCCAATTTAATACTTGTAAAGTGCCAGTGTCATCAAGTTACTGTCCTGATCCAAAGCTATGAATGATCTCTACTGAGTAGAGAATAATTTCAAAACTCCTCAGCCTGGAATTCCCAAAAGTCTTCAAACATGGACACAACCAATATTTTCAACCTTATCTCACACTCTTCATGATAAAAAAAAATCTTCACTGTATTCAATATAAATACATTCATTTCCACTCAAATATTTTGCTTATGTTTCCTTTTTCTAGAGTGTCTTTCCTCTTTTCTCTATGTGGTCACATCATATCCATCTTTCATAGTTCAACATAAGCTCTACTTCTTCTATTAAGCTTTCCCTTTACGTCTACTGTATGTCATTGCTACTAAATTGTGTATCTCTTTTCCTTAATGCTTTTATTTTCCCAACTACATTGTAAGTCTCTGGATAGTAGGAGGGTAAATAACAGTTCTTAGTTTGTCTCTACCTGCCTAGAATTGTACAATGTTCCATAGGAGACTAATATTTAGTTGCAGAATAAATGGTCTTCCCAACCACCAATGGGCTATTTCTTAGACCAATTTCTCTTCTTTCCACCATGTCACTTGAAGATTTTTTTAAAAGGACAAAATATCAGGTCCTGTAATATTTTATTCATTTTAAAATTTATTTTTGTGAGCTGATGCAATAAGCATGATGATAAAACTTGATCATTTGTGATTCTTAAATCCAAGTCAGTAGTTCATTTCACAAATTCCTATAAAAACTATGAGGAATGTTATCGAACAATACTATTCTGATTTTTGAAAGACCTGATATCAGCCAAGACTTTTCTTCCAGCTCCATCTCCAAAAGCAATATTAATAGTGATTTTATTCTGCCAATTATGGGTCTTAACTCCAAGTCAACCTATTTTCCAGGCAAGTAGGTTACGAATGGAGTTATAATAACATGGCACCTATAAAATTATTCACCCTTGGGATTGGGAATATAGTTCAGTGATAGAGCACTTGCTTAGCATATTCAAGGTCCTGAATTCAATCCCCAGTACCATAAAAAAATTTATTCAACCTCAAATCTTCTGGATAATAGCAACACTCCAATTGTTTGAAAATGTGCTGAGTCAACAGGAGGAAGCTCATGGGATCATTTCTATCCCAAGCTTCACTAGTTCCTGGACACAGAAAGTTCTCAAGAGTATAGTGCTATACTCAGTTTTATCCTGGAAGACGCCTTTTACAGAAAATGTCCTTGTCATAGTACCAAGACTTTCAAAAGAATTACTTCATTTAGAGCATCGGCTTTCTTATTCTTTCTGTGGTAAGCAAATATAATTCCTCAAACCTGGCTTTCTTTCTCATAATTTTAAAAACAAATAACCTGTGGGCTTCAGGCATTTGCTTACAGCCTTTTCTGTTGCCACAAAAGTATTAAAATGCCATTCCTACATTTACCCACCCCTGCCAGTGATAGCCTGGGCTAAGACAGCTGCATTGCCAAGAAAGAGAATGTGGTCATCCGAAGCCTTTCAACCTAGTAGTGTGAATTATTACAAACCCTGGGCAAACTGACAACTGGCCGTTTCCAAAAAGACTCTGGCTCCAGATGCTCATAGTAATCCATCACCCTGATTATTACTGAAGCGGCTACTGTGTGCTTGATCCTGTGTGAATGCCAGCATTCTCTACTCATTCCAAACAACAAATTTGGTTGGTGGGCATATCTGGACTGCAGACAAGTCTTCCCTTAGGCCTCAACGAACTCCTGTCTTGCTTTAATTTCTTCTTTACTTGATTGGTCTAGGTGATTGCTGCTGCAGGGAAAAAGTTGGTAAAGGAGACTTAGACACAGAGGGAGGTGAGAGCTAGCTAAGTCTACAGGTACTGAGACACCACTATTGGCAAATGGCCCCTTCCTTTTTGTTCACTTTTGTTTCTGACACTCAGTATGGCCTGAGCATCACACTAGAGCCCCTGTTTGGGGAGGGCTCATTCTAAGGCTGGGATGCAAAGGCTGACACTGACACTGGCACTGCTTCAAGGGCTCCCTAGCACATAACTCCTGGGGGAAGTACAGAAGTAAATGGGCATGAAGTTCCTGAGAGGGGCTGATACCCTTCACCATGCATGTTGATGGCTTGGCTAATCTCGGACTTAAACAACTGCATTTTCTGAACTTTAACTGGAGCCGTACCTTGTCTACGAAGGTGCCTTCAATCATCCATGCATGCCGATCTTTATTCATTGAACCCAGAACAAATCAAGATATTAGAAATATTTATGACCAGAGGTCCTTTATATTCTAAAGATGAATTTTGGCATTTGTGTGAAAACGTGGAATAATTTGATCATTTGTTGCACTTACAAAACAGAACAAGCGTACGACTGATTCTGCTTTGTTAAGAATGTTTTGAATTTAGGAATGCAGAAGACAAGATGTAAAGTAAAAGTTAGCTACCAGTATGATGTGAAGTCTTTACTCTCTCACCATTTTGAACCCATGTTTTCAGTACACAAGTATAGTGCAGTGTATATGATTGGCCTGGGGCAAAGTTATGAAGGGAAGTATATCCTTGATTTCCTCTAGTTTCTATACACCTTCCCTTTATCTTTATTTTTTCCTGTGCAAGAACAGATGCCTGTCTTCATCCCCATCTTTTAAAGGCTTTGTTTTGATCTGGCTGTCACAGGTGAAAAGAAAAGAATCTGTGAAACTGATTTCACAAATTGGGGATGGATGGCTTCATGTTTGAACCCAGCCCAGAGATATTTATACCTTATCCAGTTTGTTTCTTAAGTCATACATAAAGCAATAGAACTACAATGGTTATGAGTTCAGCACATTGGAGTTAATGGACTGTTGAGATGGTTGTGGGCAGAAGAGTCTTCTACACGATCCCACTCATGACACCAGCTATGGAGGCAATTCTTCAACTTGGTTCAGAGGACCCAGGCCTGAGCAGAGCACAGGGATAGATGTCTCCTCTCAGTGAAGCAGCTTACCATGTGGTGCTTGTCTGTAGAGTATATTTCCATAGTTGGGATGTGATTCTCAGACATAGCTCTGTCATCTCAGTATCTGACATGCTGGAGGTGGCTGTGACCACCTGTGGAAGAGGATCCAGTCCTAAAGCCATCCTCCCACCTGTGGAACTATGAATGTAAAAGCCTAAGATCTAGAAGGAGAAAATTGCTTCCCAGGCTACAAAGTAGTGTCACTAGCCTGACTGAGGTAAAAACCAGGGGATAGCCCTGCAGGGGCTCTTCTTCTCCTTAAGTATATGACAAGGATTTTTTTTTTTTTTTTTTTTTGCAGTGCTGAGAGTCACTCAGGGCCTCATGGCATGCTAGATTCAAGGCAAGCACGAGGTGAACTATTATTCATTGAGCATATGCCAGGGTGCCCGGCACTGTTCTAAGTGCTATTTGCAGTTTAATATGATCCTGACAAAACACCATATAAGATATGTAGTTCCTGTTTTACACATGAGGCTAGAGAGGTTTAGCATCTTGCCCTCATTGATAGTTATTAACAAAACCAGGATTCCAGATGAAGTCTGTCTGGCTTCAGAATTCAATATAACCAATATATTATAATGTTCAATTCCCAGTCTTGATGTAGGAATAGAACAAGTGGGATAAAAATACCAAGACTTGGGGCTGGGGTTGTGGCTCAGTGGTAGAGCGCATGCCTTGCACATGTGAAACACTGGGTTCCATCCTCAACACCACATAAAAATAAAGATATTGTGTCCATCTATAACTAAAAAAATTTTTAAATGCCAGGGCTTCATGTTGGAAAATAGAAATGGAATCAGAAGAGGAATGCCAGCCAGTGAGTAAGCAGTCTCAGTCATAGGCTATATATACATATTAGAAATACATTTTGTGATTTATTTTAAATACAGGCAATGCTATAGCAGTTCATTACAACTATTGGTCCTGTGGTGTAAAGCAGACCTTGGGGGATTTTTTTTAATGAATAGTCAAGGTTAATTTTAATTAGCATAGCAATTGTTTGCAAATAGCACTTGAGGGAGTTCACAAACAATTTTTTCACCAGTATTTTATTAAACCTTCCCTCTGTGATCTTATGGAATTTTTTATTTGCATTATGAATAAGCAAGAAAGAATTTGCTAGGGTAAGGTTATGCATACCAATTTCAACATCTTGAATATTGAAATTGACTAGCCCTCCTCCCTGAGTATTTGACAGTTTCACATAAGGAGCTGACAGGGGAGTGGGGGTCCTAATTTGTCTGTCATGACCAAGAAAGTGGTCTTTGGTGTTTGACTGGTACAGACATATGTGTGCATCTGACCAAGAAAAATCAATGGGCTTCACTAGATCCCAAATGAAGGGTTATTAAAAGAACTCAATTGTTTGGGCAAAGCTTCATTTCAAGAAAAGGGTAGTTGTGAATATGAGGATCTTGACTTCAAACCCTCCAGTCTAGTAATGTAGGCATATTGTACCCTCAGCACAAACCCCAAGAAACCATCCTGGAGAGGCTCTATCTAAGGCGGGGTGAATGAAAAGTTACCATTTGCTGCTCTATTTGCACAGGCCACCTCTAGCAAACCTTGTTAGGTGATACATAGGTGACTGCATAGGTGACTGCTTGCCCACTGGACAGCAACAGTTTAATAAGTTGGACACTAAGGGAATTCTCATCTATAAGCAATTGCACTGGTAGTAACTCCCAAGAGCTTCTGATGCCAAGATGTTTTGTGAGGGCTTCTACTCAGTGGGGAGAACTTGGTTGTCCCATTAAATGGAATGAAAATAAAGGAGCCTGCTAGGGGGAAATCTTCCCTGATTCTCTGGGTTCACATAATACATACGTGTTACCATTCACAGGGATCACCTTGCCTTGTATTATTCCTGGGTCATATGGTCCATCAGGATTCCCAGGAGCTCCCGGATTCCCAGGTATGGAATGAGGCCAGAGAAGGCCACTGAGAACACTTTGCAGGACATGAGCCAAGGGAAGCACAGTCTAGCCCAGTAACATTTGAGGATTAACATTTCTCCTGAGGGATGTCTTAAGGATTGAGGGAACAGAATGTCTGCTGGAGAGGGTTAGTGTGGGGAGGTGAGAATAGAAAAGGTCATCCAGGAGACTGGGATTCTTGATTGATCATCACCAATCATACCCAGGCACACTGACTACCCTCTTCCTCACTACTTACATTTGGATTTTTAGGCCCTAAAGGGGCCCGTGGCCTCCCAGGGACTCCAGGACAGCCTGGATCTCGTGGAAATAAAGGAGAGCCCGGAAATCCAGGATTAGTTCACCTCCCTGAATTGCCAGGTAAGGAAAAGAGCTTCTTACTTGCTTATTCTTTGTGTGAGTGTCTGTTCAGATTGTGGCCACCCTTCACCAATGATGGGAAGCTAGGTTTGTTCTCTGGTATGGTCGGGATGGTTTGATCTCACACCCAGACAAGTCAGACCATAGCGCCATAGAGTGTCAGCATATCAAAGCAATAAGGGCCATTTGAGATCAGTTTGAACAACCCCTTATCTTTCAGATAAGAAAACTGAGGCCCAGATGGAAAGGACTTGCAGAGATCACAAAACCACTGGTGACAGGTTGACCACTGCCAGGTTGTCTACTATAGCATTTTCCTGGGTCAACTTCTCAAAGGTCAGAGAAAGAGATCCAGAGCAATCAGAGGGAAGTTATCTATTTCTGTCCCTTTTCTCATACCCTGTTATTCTGACATGAGCTTCATGAGGCTATAATGCACCAGTGGTTCTCAAACCGTGTTCTCTGGACCAGCATCTGCATCAACTGTAAACTTGTTAGTGATATCAGTTCTTATCCTGTCTTTAAGACCTATTGATCAGAAACTCCAAGGGTGGAACCAACAATCTCTGTGTTACCTCAGGTTATTCTGAACCCCTATGCTCCAGAGCTTGGGGCCACCTGTCCCAGAGCTTATTGGTACTTCACTCCTCCCCACTATCCTCTCTTCACCCAAGAAGAAGGAGGTATGACAGCAGAAGTCAAACAACTCCCAAAGAGACTGAGCTTGTGCTAGGAGGCTTTGGGTATTATCTGTGCTTTTCAGCACCTGTCAAGATCAAGGAAGCAGGTTACTGAGCTTTGCCCATTGCCAACCTTATAAAACTAGAACTTCCTTCAGGTCACTTAGTCCAGTCCCTGCCTCTGCACAAAACTCCTAGGAACAGAGAGACCCACGATCTTTATCAACATGTTACCTTTTAGAAAAAAAAAAACTGCCTCAGAAATATCTACCCAGAAAAATCACTTCTAAACATGCATGGCCTTTTATTTTTGCCTCTTTACACTTAGGATTTCCTGGACCTCATGGGGAGAAGGGCTTGCCTGGGTTTCCTGGGCTTCCTGGAAAAGATGGCTTGCCTGGGAAGGCTGGCAGTCCAGGTTTACCAGGTTCCAAGGGAGCCCCTGGTGTCATCTTTGGTGCTGAAAGTGGAGTTCCAGGGGAGCAAGGCCTACAGGGATTACCCGGGGACAGAGGATTTCTTGGAGACTCTGGCCTTCCAGGACCCAAAGGTGACTCTTTTTGCCCCACTTATTTAACTATCTACAGAAAGCCTTAAAGTAGCTGGTATACTTGCATGAATACTTGCATGAATCTGAGATGATGGGTTACATAGGGGGTTAAAATGAAATATCATTTTGTTTGTTTGTCTTTCTTATCTGGGAAATTTTCCTTAAATAGACTGAGTCCATTTTCCTGCCTTGGTAATTCCAGAAGTGACCATAATGACTAGTCAGGTTTCTTGCAAAGACTCTAGTTTTCTGCTGGGAACAGCAACAAAGCTGGAGCAGACAGTGGCACCTAAGATGAATCCTGGGCCAAGCTCTTCTGCTGGAAGTTGGTTTGTTGATTCAGTCTTTGATATAGATCCAGGCTGTGATTATCTGTCCTCCTCCCTTTTATTAGGTTTGCATGGAAAGTCTGGCTTGCTAGGCCCCAAAGGTGAGCGGGGCAGCCCTGGAATACCAGGACAAGTGGGAAAGCCAGGCCCTCCAGGGTCTGTTGGTCCCTATGGCATCAAGGGCAAATCTGGACTCCCAGGAGCACCAGGTCTTCCAGGTACTTCAGGTAGGTTCACCAAAGAAAGAACTGACAGACTTCTGTTAGGCCCTGGGCCCAGGTTTTGTGAGAGGCAACAGCATCCATGTGACATGTTCAGAACTTAGATCTGAGACTTGATTTTCCTGGACGCTTAGGTTTCAAATCTCAAGGTTTCCCGGCAGTGCCAAGAAGAACAGATTGCTGCAATTTAGCTTCAAAAATATGACAACGAATCACTTCCTGCCCCATCTTCCATGACTTGATGCTCCCATTTTATGTGTCTGCCGGCCTCTTGCCTTCCCCAGTTAGAGAAGCCACCTGTACTGTACAGGTGGATCTAGTGCATCCCACTACCTTCGCTGGGGCTGTGGGGAGCCCACTTCAGGTTGAGGAGGAGCTTGAGCAAAGTGTGACTGACAAAATGTGGCTTTCACTCAGCAGTGGGGCCCCACACCCCCTGCTTTCAACCTACTGTTTGCAACTTGTCTTTTTTGTGCACTTTCTTCCCTACACTGCCTCAGTGACCCTATCATCCCCCCTTGCTCCTGGCCCAGTGACTGAAGTTGAGTTATTTGCAGAGCCATTAATATCCTTTTTATCCCCTTTGTCCTTCTGTGTTTCTGGGGTCTTCGCATAGGCTGCCTAGGTGAAAAAACACAGCACACAAGCTTAAAGACTAAGATCCTCACCAGGGATTTATCTGATTATACACTATAACATGCCCTTGCTTATAAGGCCAGGGATCCCTGAGCTCATGCTGTGGGGTTGGCTCCCATTGAATTTCCTTCCCTTGTTGAGGAGTCCCCTTCACAGCCTCCCATTGGAATCCTGGGGCTCCTAGCTACTTGATGTTTTTCATTCCATAGAAAGCTAAGTCAGCCATTCATTTAGGTCCTTGGGGGCCCAAATACCTCTGTCGTCATCGATTTAATCCTTTGGTTTTTTAATTTCCTTGCTTTGTACCTGAACATTCCACTTTGGCAGCAGCTCAGGAGGTTAATCCCATTGACCAACTTAAAGCGTGGTAAAAGACAGCTCAGAATACCTCGGAGATCAAATGGGCCTTGTAGGTTTCGACAGTACTTGGCACTAGGGGGTCTTTCAACCATAATGCCAAGGAACTGGCTGACTTAACTGCTTGCTTGAGGGATTAAAAGGGCAGCCCTGCATCCAGGGCTCCCTGGGAGGCTGAAACAACAGCTCAGCTTTAACCTCTACCTCACCGATTGGCTCAGGAAATAGCCATTGTGAAGTGATTCAGACTGGAAGTACCAGGGAAACTGGAGGCTGGTTGCCACTCTGACTTCCCAGAGATCCATTCAGAAGCAAAGCATGAACCACATTCATAAAGGGAGAAGTTTAAATCACAAGGAGGTTGTTCCCCCTGCCAGCTATTGTGCCATGCTAGAAGTAATAGCCATTTGGAATGGCACTCTGGGTGGTAGGTGGTAATGCTCCAGCCAACTAAGAACTCTAACTGCCTGTTAGCAGCTTGCATATGTCATTGTTAAATGGCCATTTACAAAACCCCACCAGCCAACCAACCAGAAGCTATGGGAATGGGCAGAGGCCCAAATCTGGCCAGAGCCTTGCTTAACAGCTGTCATGTTTTCTCTCCTGTGCTGATTCAGGATATCCTGGAAAGAAAGGTCAAAAAGGCGAGAAAGGTCATCCTGGATCAACTAAAAAAAGAGGTCTACCTGGGACAATAGGCCTTCCTGGATCTCCAGGGCTAATTGGCTTCTTGGGGAGCCCAGGTTTGACAGGAGTCACTGGATTGCCAGGTCTCCCAGGCCTAAAGGGTAAGTGAAGTGATCAGGAAGGCCAGTGAAGTGACCAGTGAGTACCAGCTGCCCAGCTTCGCCTCTCCTCTCTGCCCTGGACTGGGGAACACAGAGGGAGGTGGGCAGGGCTTCCTGTGAAAAGATAGTTGGAAAAGGCTATTAGTAAATTAAGACTGCCTAAAGTGAGTCACAGACGGCTTGCTGGGTGCAACACTGGGCTGAATATCATGGTCAGAAAAGCCCAGGGGCAGGGCTGTAGCTCAGTGGTAGAGTGCTTGCCTAGCATATGTGAGGCACTGTGTTTGATTCTCAGCACCACATAAAAATAAATAAATAAAAGATATTGTGTCCATCTACAATTAAAAATATTTTTTTAAAAAAAGAAAAACTCGTGGCAGTAACAGCCGCAATGAAGGTTTTCATTTGCATGGCCATGGAACCTGATAGCTCTTACTTCCATGGTTGCCTTGATCACTGATTAGATAGGTGACATCTCTGTTTTAAACAGAGAAAAGTGGTCCAAAGGCACACAATTTATTAGCATCAGAGGCAGACTAGAGCTCCTCTCTCCACCTCCTGGCCCTAGAATTTTTTTTTTCTGTGCCACGCATGAACTCTAACTTGATGAATCATAAGAGCCACCTGCTTCATTCGTGTTGCTTAGTGCTGCATCCCCGTTCAAGGGAGTAAAGTGATATGTAATGACTAAGAGCTTAGTAATGAATGAGACTTTGGAGTTAGAGAAACCTAGATTTGATTCCTTTCTGTGAAACTTCTTAGCTGTGTGACTTTGGACAAGTAATTCTACCCCTCTGAGCTCCACTGGTTTCCTCATTTGTAAAACAGGGATAATAATAGAAGTTCTTGTTTCTCAACAGGGGAGAAGGGGTCCACTGGACTGGTAGGTTTTCCAGGAATGCCAGGTCTCCCTGGTATTCCTGGTGCGAGTGGATTAAAGGGGATTCCTGGGTCACCTGGAAAAATAGGAACATCCGGACAGGTTGGGAGTCCTGGTGAAAAAGGTGAGAGGAAGTGAATGCTGGAACTGCCACTCTTCTCAATGTTCATTTTGCTTGTTGACTTTGTCACATCTCTAACTTACACCAACCCTGTGTTAAGTAAGAAGATTTGGGACTTCTGAATTAAGTCCTTTAAACCAAAAGACTTCTGAGTTAACACTGCATATCAGAGGCCATGTTACTTAGCTTTCTGTTGCCATACAAATACTGGAGAGAAACGGCTTATACTGGGGAAGGGTTTATATTGGCTCATGAATTCAGAGGTTTCTGTTCTTGGTCACTTGGCCCTGTTACCTTTGGTCATGTGCCTTAGCAGAATATCATGGCAGGGTGCATATGGTAGAGAAAGCTGCTTACCCCATGGTGGCTGGGAAGCAACAGAGAAAGAGGAAAAGGAAAAGACCAGAGTCCCACAGTCCCCTTTGAGGATATTTCTCCATAACTTCCTCACACTAGGCCCCCACCTCTCCAAGTTTCCACCACCTCCTAGTACACCAAGCCTTCAATACATGGGCTTTAGCATTCTGCCCCCAGTCCTGAAAGACTCATGTTGATCGTGTGGTACAAAATGCATTCAATTCATCCCCAAGAGTCCCCAAGGACTTCACAGTTCCGGAATTATTCACAAGTCCAAGTGCAAAGTTTCCTCTGAGACTCAAGGAAAACCCTTGGCTGTGAGCTCTGTAAAAATCAAAAGAACAAATTTCATATTTCCAAGACACTGGGGCACAATAACCATTCCTACACACAAAGGGGAGTAGGGGCAATGAAAGAAAGGATCAGACTGAAGCACGACCTAAACCCAGCAGGACAAATATTAAATCCTGTAGCTCTGTGTCTGGCATTATGGATGCACTGTGGTAGAATGTGGGCTTCCAAGGGCTTGGGCAAACCTGTCCCTACAGCCTCAGGAGTTGCCACCCAGCAGGCCTCTCTTGGGCTGGCTCTCCTCACAGCCTGCAGCTTCCCTCATCAGGCATTCTATGTTATTGGCATCTCTAACTTCCTGGGGACTCCACTGCAGCTTTGGTTTCACCCTTACAGCTTTGCACATCACCTTGTCAAGGGTTTCTTGCAGGGTCTCTGATCCTGCTTGGCCTCCTAGACTTTCCTTTGAAATTTCAGTGGAAG
Source organism: Glaucomys volans (assembly GCA_020662805.1). Lineage (NCBI taxonomy): Eukaryota > Metazoa > Chordata > Mammalia > Rodentia > Sciuridae > Glaucomys > Glaucomys volans. Next base: position 381,339 of record JAJEJO010005699.1, read on the forward strand.
CCTCCATGACACCAAAACTTTGCATCCTGCATGCCTGCAAAACCAGTATCACACACACAATGCCAAGGTTGGCTGTTGGAGCAAGCTGTAAGCAGGCTGGATTCAACCCCCATTGTAGCAGCCTGTGGACTTGAACACAGGGAAACAAAACCTGGGGAAAAAATTCCCTAAGTGACCCTGTTTGAGTAGGTACTCTGGGACTCTCTAGAAGGAAAGTCATTGAAATGAGTTTACACTTTTACACCTTTGCATCTGTGATGGGTGATGGGTGGAGACTTGCAAATTCATAAGATGCCCTCAATGCATCTATCAGTTGTCCTGGTACAAGGTACTGGCTTCTTTTTAATGGCACAAACTAATCAATTTAGCAGTTGTGTCCTCCTTGGCAGCATCTTTAAACACACTCCTTTTCTGACCAAACTGCAAGTTTTTCAAATTTTTCCACTCTGCCCCTCTTTGCTCCTGATTCTTATAGTAAATTTGGCTAAATACAGTAATATCCATACCACTGCCTGAGAGCTTTGCTGTCTTGACATTTCCGCAGCCTCCCACAAAGTCTCAGGAGATTTTTATTTATTTATTTTGCCATGATGTGACAAAGGTAACCTCTAGTCCAATTCCCAATAGAATCCTCATTCCTATCGGAAACCACATCAGCATAGCTTTTATTGCCTTCATTTCTATCAGTATTCTGGTCTTCTGAGCTCCCACCAAAAATGCTGTTAAACCCTGTGTTCTAGGTTTTCTCTAGCCCACTCCTCAAAACTCTTCCAAATTCTTTCTGTAAGCCAATTCCAAATGGTTTTCCATATCATCTCAGGTACCGTCACAGCAACAACTCCATTCTTTGTACCAATTGTCTGTGTTACCTTCCCATTGTTGTAACTCATACCTGAGATAATTTATAAGTTTATTTTGACCTATAGTTTTAGAGGATTCAGTTCATGGCCATCTGGTGACCTTGCCTTTGGGCCTGTGATGGTGTCCAGGAAGCAAAAAGGAGAATAAGAGAGATCAGAGTTCCATAGCCCCTTTGGAGGGCATGCCCACAATGACTTCTTTTCCATCCACTAGGCCCCATTTCTCAAAGGCTCCACCACCTCCCAATGCACCACAGGCAGGGGACCAAGCACACATGGGGGCTTTGGGGGATACTTATCTAAATTATAACAAAGGCTGCATCCATACATCTCCCTGATGGTACTTGGAGAAGGGTTTTGCTATGGGTCTAAAGTTACTGATGGACTTTGGGTTTCTAGAAAGAGATTTGCATTCACAAAAATGCAAATTTGAGGAAATAGGGGTGGAGAAGAGGAATGAACGTGGCCCAGGAAGAGGGCTGGGGGTAGCATGGAAAGAAATGATATGAAAGCTCTGCCCCTGTCTGAGTCTGTATCTAAACTATCACTCACTCTGATTGCCTAATGTTCATCCTTGCAGGAGACAGAGGTGATCCGGGTCCAGTTGGAGTACCCAGTCCAAGACCTCCAATGCTGAACCTATGGTTCAAAGGAGACAAAGGCTCTCAGGGCTCAGCCGGATCAGATGGATTTCCTGGGCCCAGAGGTGCTGGTTACAAGAAATCCAGAGGGAATGGTTATGAGAAATCTCCAGGAAAGGGTTTTACAACCAGACTTGGCTTCCTTTCTGAGAAAAGGCCCCACAGAGCAGCAGTTTGAATGGCAGCATGGGGTCCAAGGAGGCTGACTTCCTTGTGGCTAATGGTTGCCTGGACTTTGAGACTGCCATTTGCCATTGCCACTGTGGAGCTAAGGCTTTGAATCACAGTCTCTGGTATCCCTGGAAGAGTTTGGCAGACAGTAGGGCATGGGCACTGAGCTACTTGCCCTTTGCTGGATTGGAGATGACCCTGATGGTGCCCCATAAGACTAGAAAGCACCTCCTCCATCACACCTCCCCTCCCCAAACCAACATGCCCCCCCATGCCTGTGTCCCAGGGCCTCTGCACCTAGATGAGCTGGTTTTCTCTTATTCAGAATATTTTCCCAAGCCTTTTTCTTTCTTTTCCAGGTGACAAAGGTGAGGCTGGCCGTCCAGGGTCACCAGGCCTACCTGGAACTCCTGGTTTCCCCAGCACTGTCAAAGGACTTAGTGGGAGGCCAGGCCCACCTGGATCCATGGGACTACGGGGCTTACCCGGCCTGAAGGGTTCCCCCGGGATCACAGGTTTCCCAGGAATGCCAGGAGAAAGTGTAAGTGTACCCAGATCTTTGTTTCTCCACCACAGAAGGGCCTCTGTATAGCAGGACATGCCCCCAGTGCCTCCCTTAATGATCTCAGCCCACTTTCCAGCCTCTTCCTCCAAGAAATCCTTAGACAAAACCCTCTTCTGACTGACAGGTCTTCTCACCCTTTCCTGAACATCCCCTCCATTGTGTCTTTGCTCAGATTATCTCCTCCACAAGGCAAAGCTTCCTTGTTCCTCTGCATTTGCCAATACCTGCCTGCCCCTTAGGCCCCAGCCCAGCACCATCTCCTTAGGAGTCTCTGAGCTCCTGCTGTGCTGATACTCTTCACTTCTCACTGCTTACATTGATCTAGTTTGTTCTGTGGGGAATCTGACTTCCTCAATGAGATTGCCAGGGCTTGTGAACAAGAACAACCTTACATGCTTATTTTTTCCTGCACCCCACTGTCAACATCCCATGTTGAGTCAGGCACATTGTAAGAATTCAGTACAGACCTCTTGATGTTTTGATAGAAAGGTCTTTGAAGCTCCACAAGGGACAACAACTAGCAAAAAGTTAAGTCTGGTTTCTCTGGACTCTTACAAGGTAGAGTAGAGTAGGCTAAGCAGTGAGACAGACTAGAGTGGATCTTGCCTCCATCACTTATTAGCTCTGTGATCTTGTACACATTGTTTCATTTCCCTGAACCTCCCTTTCCTCCTCTGTAGAAAATGAGAATAGTACTCAAATTTGTTTTAAAAAGTAAGAGGATTAGGTGAGATGCTACAGGTAAAGCACTTAATAGTATGTCATTACGTGGTAGGCTCTGCAAGAATAACAATATCACAGGGTCACAATGAACTGGACATAACACCTCTGATCCCTGCAGGTGAAGCCCCTGTCCTTCCATAGTGTTGGTCCATCTGGCAGAGAGAATTCACAGACTTACCTAAATGTGTACCCATACAAAAAGAAATAGTTCTAAACTGAATAGTCCTGACTACTTATAAAATGAGGAGGCATGGAAACAAAATGGGAAGCCATTCTGGAAGGGATCCCAGTGTGAGCAGAGGCTTATAGTTAGGAGTAACTATGGCAATGTGCCAGATGAAACCAGGTAAGGAAACAGGCAGAATGAAGGGGCATCCTAGGTAGTGGTTCAGTGGGCACAGTGACCCAATCTTATACTCAACCTGCTGCCCAAAGCACTGTCATATGTCTTTACTGGGTACATATCCAAATGAATCATAGCCATACTAGGTACCAGTGGAAGAACTCTGTTGATAGCACTGATAGAACTCTGCTGATAGAACTCAGTCTATTAGACATTAGCCAGTGAAGGCAGCTTTTCCTGTGAAAATGATAACATTCATCCAAATTTGCACTCCAGCATGTGTACACACACAGCCTGCTACATGGTATCACAAACACTTCTTTTCCTTATGGAGCCTGTGGCAAAGGGCTAGCCCTACATGGTGCAGCAACACTTGTCTTTAATATGTAATGGTTTAGAGCTTTGACCAGAGTGGTGGTAGCCAACTGTTTGTGGAGTTGCCAGGCTTGTCATGTTCTGTATTTTCTTTCTTTTCTTTTTGGTACTGGGGATTGAACCCTAGGGTGCTTTACCACTGAGCTATATTCCCAATCCTTTTATGTTTTTATTTTGAGACAGGGTCTTCTAGGTTGCTTAGGGACTATATAAGTTGCTGAGGCTGGCTTGGAACTTGTGATCCTCCTGCCTCAGTCTTCTAAGTCACTGGAATTACAGGTGTGCACCATGCCCAGCATGTTCTGTATATTCTGAGACTTGCTAGAGCAGCCACACATGGATTTGCCAAGATTTCAATTTTGATAGGCAATGGGGAATTATGAATGGCAAGATAAGGATTAATCTGCAGATGGAATCCAGCCCCTACTAACCCTAAGTATGTGCCTTGACCCCTGGCTTTTCACCTTCCCATTTATAGAATGTATACCAGCCTATCCTGACAGTGTGTATAATAGACATTTCTTAAGCAATGGCTTGGGGACTAGAGAGGGAGTAAGATGGTAGGGAGCTCTGAGCTCTGGGCAGAAATGATGATACCTGTATTGCTTTGAAGGGTCCACAAGGTCTCATTGGGGCTCCTGGACTCCCAGGAGCATCTGGTTTCCCAGGCTCAAAAGGTAAGGACCATTTTCTCTTTCAATGTGTTTTTCCAGAGCAAGGTGGATTTCTAGCAGGCCCAGAGCTGCCTTGGGGGTAGACTCTGTGTTTAGGGGGAAATGAATTGGTTTACATTTTTCCATTGGCCAACCCCATCTACAATCCTTGTTTCTCAAAGATGATGCAACAGAACATGGTACCTACCAAGATCTCCAGGGCTTTCATGGAGCCAGATAGAGGGCTGTCCTTTGGCTTTGTAGTTTGACTCATTGACCTTCCAGATTCAGCAGCAGGGGAGAACCTCAGCTCCAGACAGTCTCTTCACCTGATGAACTGAGCCCATTAGGCAGCCATTACTGGCATTACTGTTGTATTCTGGTGATGTTTTCGGGTCCCACTTATCATCATCTCTGCTTAGACCAAGCCTACTGATATGTTTCCCAGTGGAGATTTGCTGCATGTAACAGCATTTCATGCCATTAGCCTGGTAGCACCCCAGCTCCTGGGTGGTGATTGATTATTCACCTTTTACCCAATGGAAAATTTTGTCAAAGAGCTTCTTTAGCTATATTGAATATAAAGAAAATGTGTTGAGAAGATCTCTTTGGTGCAGAATGATTTACAGTTTTCTCCTGATCATTTGAACAATGTCTTGATATTACCAGGAGACCAGGGCCAGACGTTTGAAATTTCTGGTAGCCCAGGACCCAAGGGCCAGCCTGGTGAATCAGGTTTTAAAGGTAAGTTTGCTATATTTTTGTCTCACGTGCCTCAAAGACTCTTTGAAACTGACTATTAGGAGAAATTTTTAAGACCTACCCCAACTTCTGCAAATTGCATCCAGTGCAGAAAATTTCTTACCTGTACATTCCCCAAGCAAAGCAACCTTAAGTTGCAAAGTCTAGCAAAGACCTTTGGGATAATAGCATCCCTCCCTTAGTGTATAGATTGTTATTTAAACTGTGTTTCTCAAACATTTCAATCCATTGTTTCCATTTCCGGAAGGTGCCCAGAAGAAGTCTACTTCATTCTCAATCTGTTGGTATTTTCCAAATGTGAAGATAGCCACCAGTGCACTTTTCAGAGATTTTGTTTGTTTCATAGTTAATGTTTGTTTTGTTTGTGTTGTTGGGTGTTCCACCACTGAGTTACAAACCCAGTCCCAAGAGATTCCTCATTGCATCAGGTTCCCTCAACAGTACAAAACGGCTTTACCTTCCTGTTCATCCTTCCCTACAGAGGATCACTCTGCCAGAAATGTGACTTGACCCCTCAGCATTTGTCTTGATTTCATAGGTGTGAAAGGAAAAGGTGGACTGGTTGGTGATGCAGGTTTTCCTGGAAACAAGGGTGAAGATGGAAAAGTTGGTATTCCTGGAGATGTTGGTCTTCCTGGCTCCCCAGGTACCATGCCACATGACAACCTTATTCTGATAAAGTTAAGAATAACTTTCAAGCCATGCCCCATTCTGAACTTCTGCCTTCATTTCACATTTAGGTCTTCCAGGGATTGCAGGTATGAGAGGAGACCCAGGACTTCCAGGTTCCTCTGGTCATCCAGGGACAACTGGGCTCCCGGGACCCTCTGGCTCATTAGGACCTAAAGGTATGTGTATTTGAGGGGCAGAAGTGGAGAAAAGTATCCTTACCTCAGTAAAGGATAACAACTACTTTATCTTAGAAGACAGTAGCTAGGAGCTAGGGTTAAGCCATTCCCGAGGGAATCACTGACTGGGCCACATAAGGAATAATAGAAAAGGAGGATGAAGATGAAAGAAAGTGGGCAACATGAAGGGGAAAAGAAAATCATGAGCTCCATAGAGAAGAGTTAGCAAGGGAGGTATTAGTTGCCCCTTACAATAATGAAATCCCTGAGGCTGGGTACTTATGAAGACAAGAAGTTTATTTAGCTCACACTTTTAGGGGTTGAAAGTCCAAACAGCATGGCATTGGATCTGGTGAGGACACCCCCTGGCTTTGTTACCTCATAGGGGATGACATCATGGTGGAGGACATGCAAGAGGGAGAGATCATGTGGCAAGACAGGAAGCCAGAGCTCTTTTATAACAATTCACTCTCAGAACTAACACAAGGTCCCATGAGAAATACCTTAATCCCTGCTGAGGGCAGTATTCTCAAAGACCCAATGAACTCCCACTAAACCTCACCGCTTAAAGGTCTCAACACCTCTTTACATTGCCACACTGAGGACCAACCTTCCAATACATGAACCCTTGGGGGTCATATTAAAACCATACCCAAGCCATAGCAGAAGTTGACTGCCCTGCAAATGTTGCCATTCCCTGATTTAGAGACTGGGCAGTAAATCTCTGGGAGCTGGAAACTTAAGGTCCTGTTATTACCACTTAAGTTTTGATGATGCCTAATTAGTTACCATCCTACTCTTAAAGCTGCATTTGTCTCTGATAACACTCATGAGAATCTAGGATGCATGGTGTAATTTAGGGGCAGGATATATTCCTTTAAGGTATTAATACCTTAAGAAAAACCAGGACTTAATTGTGAAGACTTTAAAGTGGCTTCGTGGGTAAGTGGATAACTCTTGACATTTCTGATGCTCTTTCCCCTTAGGATTGCCTGGACTTCCTGGTTTACGTGGCCTGAATGGACTTCCAGGCACCAAGGGGACCCATGGAACTCCAGGTAAGGAAGATCATCAAGGGCAAGGAGGAAGACACCAGCTCTTTCTGCAACCTGGCAGGGACTAGCTATGAGCCCTTGACTATGGTCTGTTCCATATCCTTGAGCTCATAGATCTCTTCACCAGACTTCAGTTTGTGGTTCCTTAATGTAAGCTGGGAAGAGGATGGGATCTATCTTTCTACCTGAATGAGATCTTCCAGAGCACAGATAAGTGGGCTAGGCATGAGGGCCTTATCACTGATGAGTTCTGTACCCTCCCTCTGTATCTCCTCCTAGGAGCCAGTATCACTGGTGTGCCTGGGCCTGCTGGCCTTCCTGGTCCCAAAGGGGAAAAGGGAACACCAGGAATTGTCATCGGTGCTCCAGGGAAACCAGGTCCAAGAGGACAAAAAGGTGGCCGAGGTAAGTGAGCCCATGTCAGGCCTCATAGAAGCTGAGTGAGGCCTTGCGGGGAGGTACAGGTTGGGGTTCATCAGGACCATATGGATTGTGCAGTTGAGTTGTGCATGTCTTCATCTGTGGGAGTCTCAGAACCCCATGGGGACTGCTAAGAAAGGAAGGAAAGGCTGTGCCTGTGACTTTCCAGTGAATTGGTCAAGGAGCAGTCACCAAGTCCCCTCCAGTCTCCAGGTTCTCTTTCATTCTTCCTTATTAACCTTAAGGCCTCTCTTGGTCAGAGCCTGGGTTTAGTGGTCCTACAAGATAGTGCTTGTCCACTTACTTAGCCAGAATTTCCTCAATGTCCAGTATGGGTGGGACTTCCAGGAAGACATCATGGCTACCAGAAGAAGCCTAAGGTTAGAATAAGTATCTTCCAATGACAGGCCCACAGCATGCACTAAATTAGGATTCATTGGGTTTACTGGAAAGCAGATTCCACTTGATCTCAGCCCTCACTCATCAGATTGCCTGAAGTCCATTTCAGAGCTTCCCTTTCCCCAAAGAAAAAAGTGAGTTCCATTGATCAACTTCCCTTAGGAATGTTCTGAAGACCCACATATGTCCCACTCACTGTAAAAAAGGAAATGAAATCAGTGTAGCATCACGGCTAAGAGCAATCTCACTAGCTATATGACCTTGAAGAATGAAGTTCCTTGTCCCTCAATCCCAAATGAGCCCCTACTTGTTCTTTTCTGTAAAGTGGATGTAATAATAAAATCTGCCTCACAGGTTTTGGGAGGAATCAGTGCTGGTCATTATGTTGTTGCATGTTGCCTGGGGAAATGAGATTTCCAAAACATTCTGTTTCTCAGCACTCTGGGAACTGGAGTCTCATTGCACTTAGTTTATGTTTATGTTCGCATAATGTTCATATGTTCCCCAGGAACTGTATTCACAAATTAATTCATTTTCTGCTGTGTTTTGAATTGGTGCATCTGCTATTTCAGTGTTTACTCTTTCCTTTGGTCTGGACCATCCTGTTCTTTTCTGAAAGCCAGCAGCTTCTCCAGAGGAAGCGATCAAAGCAGACCAGAGCCTACAGAGAGACTGTAGCTTCTTTCACAAGACAGAGACAGGGAACAGATAAAAGCACAGGGCATTTTCTTTTCTATTTGCAAATGTTGGCTGGGAATGATCATCAATTAATTTCCTTTAGCTGAGGTAATAGGACCACAATCACATAGTAAACAGCACATATCGAGATGGATACACTTGAGGAACATAACATTTAGGTGGTGAAAAGCATGTCACAAAGGGATACATTTGGTATGGTTCCATTGATAATTATTAAAAAAAGAGCAAAACAAACAATATATTGTTTAGGGATACAAATATTCATGGCCAAACTAAAAAGTAAGGGAATGAAGAACACAAAATTCAGGAGTGGTTGCCTCTGAGAGGGAGGGAGGTGGGTGGAATCTGTGGCAGGCACACAAGAATTTCCAAAGGTAATGCGATCTTATTTTTCCTCAAATGGGGTAGTTGGAACACAGGTGTGTTCATCATACCTGGATTATTCTTTACATATTTTTGATCAATATTGTGTGGTATCCTCTCAATATCTAATTAAAAGAACGTATTTAAAAACAACACAACATATATCGTACTCCCACCATAGGAACCTGTGATTTGATAATGGAAATCAGTCCAAAACAAGGTTTTACCCCTGAGAAAATTCCATAGAGCATTTCCTGTCCTTACCTTTAGCTAAATGACTTTCAATGGCACTGTTGTTTTCACTAAATATTTAGGGACTGAATTTGCATAAGGAGTTTCTTTGACACTGGAATGTCATCTATTGACACTGGAATGACTTGGAAAAATAGACCATTTTGCTTTTAGGCCTACTTATTAGAAGTGTTTCATTCTTTTTTTAAATTGCTATTCCTCAAGGAATAGCAAGGGTTTATTTTTTTTTTCTATTTTTACAGACTGCATTTTGATTCATTGTGCACAAAAGGGGTACAACTTTTCATTTCTATGGTTGTACACAATGAAGATTCACACCATTCATATGATCATACATACACATAGGGTAATACTTTCTGTCTCAGTCCACTATCTTTCCTTCCCCCACCGCCTCCCAACCCATTTTCCTCTACACCATCCAAAGTTCCTCCATTCTTCTCTTCTCCCCAACCACCATACTTCCCCTCATTATGTAGAAGTGTTTCATTCTTTCCCCCCCTTCCAGTGCTGGGGATTGAACCCAGGGCCTAGTGCTTACAAAGCAAGCACTCTGTCAACTGAGCTATGTCCCCAGCCCTAAGTGTTTCATTATTAATCAAAGAAATAGATGAACTTTTTACACTATTTGAAGTAAGCAGTGCCTTTATTTCAGATTTTATAATGAATTGCTGTAATTATAAATCAAGAAACAGGTAAAGGGCAGAAGAGGCTTCAAAAACATATGAAGCTAGGTGTGGTGGCACATTCCTATCATCCCAGGAGGAACTTTAAGTTTGAGGCTAGCCTCAGCAACTTAATGACACCCTGCCTCACAAAATAAAAAGGGCTGGGGATGTAACTCAGTGGTAGAGCAACCCTGGGTTCAGTCCCCAGTACTACAAAAAAATAAAAATATAAACTAGCATGGGAACTTTAATAATTGGTGTGCTGCCACACTGACTTTATTATATGTGTTTATGTGGTGTCCTATTAATTTTACATACTTTCAGCTGATATAAATATATTATCCCTCTATATACATGTATATTCATGCATTTGATTATACACATGCATTTGAATATTTGAATATCTTCTAGAATATGCCAAAATAATACATTTCAGGGAGAAAGTATACAATGTCTTTCTTTTCAGATATTTACCTCTGTGAAAAAGAAAAATACTTCAAATGTTCACCAAGGCATAACTGACAATGCTACAAGTAGCACCGACTGTGTGGCTTTGCAAATAGTTTTTCTATTTGTTTGTTGTTGTTGTTGTTGTTTTCTTTCCCAGACATGAAATTATTGAGTCTTTTCTCAAAATTTAGTTTTCATCTTTAGGTTTCTTCATGGTTTAATTAATTAATGCACTAATTTTAAGCATCTGAATTAGCCAATCTGCCATCTTTCTTCGTAAGTTTTCATGGATTTACTGTCATTTTAGAAGGACATAAGATGATAGGAAAGCCAACATTAACATTTCTGGATTTTCTTGTCACACACAAAAAAATGAGTCTCAACCACCAGAAGTTTATCAACTAGTTTCTCTTCATTTGACTCTCTTCTAGAATATGCCAAAGTAAAACATTTATTCAGTGTTACATGTATAAAATGAACTTCTACATATATAAACATAGCTTTAATGTGTTTTCCCATCGACATTATCATCTGTATATTTCACATGTTAATATTTAATAAATTTTATAAGAAGAAAGTTTTGATTTTGAACATGTAACAGAAATTGTTCCAAAAACAGAGAACATGTACAGGGATATTAAAATCTGCACAAACACCTATTCTATATCTACTCTAATACATGACTATTCTCTTTGACCAAAAAGGGAGAAGATTATTAGTATAGAGAAATTTGTTCTATAAGCAATTGCACAAGCATTCAGCTAATATTATGAATTACCTCTAAAAGATTGTTTTCCAATTTACCTAGAAGCCCCAGAAGATAGCTGAGAAACCTAGAAGACACAGCGAGGTGCAGCACTCTTGCCACCTCCATTCTGACTGCCTAGAGCCTGAGGCTTATCTGTGTCCATAACTTTTGTACAGGATCAATCATAACTGACTAACTTATGAAATATTGTTTGATGGGGACAGAAGGTTTAAGAACATGTGGAAAACTTAAACTCCAGCTGCTCAGTCATGCCTTCTTTTATTTCTGATTTGGAGGAAATCAGCATAAAATATTTCTATCACCAGAAATTGGGGAGCTAGAACCTTCCACAGCTCTGTCCCAATAAAATGAAGCTCCAGCTCGAAAGGGGGATTCTGAGCCTTTCTTAGTTACTTTTGTCTGTTTGCTGGGAAGGTAAGATGAGGGGAGAAGGGCCCTCTGCTGGCAGTGTCTGGTCTGGCTTCTAACCTAACCACTTCCATTTTCTTTGTGTGCACTGCCATTTTCTCTGAGACAACCTGGCCCTCTCCTGGGCACACAAAGCCCACCCAGCTCCATATATTTATTCTTTGCAGGTTTCCCAGGTCTCCAAGGCCCTGTTGGTTCCCCTGGTGCTCTAGGCATCTCCTTGCCCTCGGTCATAACAGGACAGCCTGGTGACCCTGGACCACCAGGTCTAGATGGAGAACGAGGTAAAGACAAGAAGCTCCAAAGAGAACCAGCTGCCCCATTTTGTCTAGCGTTTGGGAGGATCCTGTGGAGTTCTGGGCCTGTTGCTAGACATGCATGGTTCTGCTTGTCCTTATTTCCCTCCCTTTAGTCAGGGCACTGGGGTCTGAACTGTCTGTGTTTTGCTCTAAAGGTTTGGGAAGGTCTGGGCACTGGGACTCCACAGATGCCAAACATTCTCTGTCCTGGGAATGGGCTTTAACTTCCTGAAAGTCCACAGATCTTCAGCAGCGACTCCTTCCTGCTCACCCACCTCTCATCCATCTTCCAATATTATCCATAGGCCGCCCAGGCCTACATGGGCCTCCAGGACCCCCTGGGCCATCCTCGGATCAAGGTGACCCTGGATACCCTGGCTTCCCTGGAATTTCTGGCCTTCGTGGGCCCAAGGGAGACCAAGGAATTTCAGGTTTCTCTGGAGTCCCTGGAGAGCTAGGACTGAAAGGTATGGCTGCTTGGCCAGCTACTGAGCCCCTTCCCAGTTCACAGTCAGAAAGAGCCCCTTGCTGCAGCCCTGTGAGGAGAAGCTGACAATGCTTCTTCCTACCTCCCCCTGCCCAGTCTCCACTCCACCAGCATCATCATGCCAAGGTCTGACTTGCTTTTCTTTGGACTTTGCCAGGCATGAGAGGTGAGCCTGGCTTCATGGGGACTCCAGGCAAGATAGGACCACCTGGAGACCCAGGATTCCCTGGGATGAAGGGGAAGGCAGGACCAAGAGGTGAGTTGAGAGCACGTGTTGGGCTGAACCTAAGCTCAAAGTGGTAAGGTAAGGTTTGGGGTAAAGTTCCTTCAGGAGTCACTGCGGGTCATGCCAGGAAATCCTGGAGGCCTGAAGCAGCTGGATCAATCCCCACCCCAGGAGGTGGTTTCTGCCCATTGGGGAAACTCTGCCTCCATCTGCTCCCAGGAGTGAAGGTCACTGCTGCTTTGCCACCACAGATCCTACCCCCAGACCTCCTCCCCCTGCATTATTTCTTCATGGGGGGGCATTGGGTTGCATTCAGATCAACACACACTCATTTGCTCAGTCCAGAAATGAAGAACCTTCCTCTCTATCCTTTACCAGCTCCACCCTGACTCCCGCACATCCAATCCATTAGCAAGCCCTCAAGGGTGTAGCTTTTAAATGTGTTTTGTCTCTGATCCCTTCTGATCTCACTGCTATCCCAAGACTCAAGCCACCAACATTTCTCACTCAGCACTCTTCCTCCCTACCCTGAACTGTCATTTTTCACATAGAAACCAGTAAAAATCTTCCAGTAGCTGCTTATGCCATAGAAATAAATTAATAGCCCACAAAGCCCTATGTGATGCCTCCCATTTCATTCTCATGCCAGTCCTCTCCCTTTACTGCCCCTGTGTTCTGCTACACTGACCTCTTGCAGGTAACCTCTTTCAGGTATCCAAAACCACAAGCCTTTGCTCATGCTAGTTCTACTTCCAGAAAGTGCTCTTGCCCCTCTACTGTTCAAATGGCTAACTCCTTCCAATGTGTTAATGTTCCTACTTCTCAGAGGCCACTGGTTGATTGCTCAAACAAATTGCTGCATGCCATACCACCCTATGCTCCTCTCCACTGTCACTGCCTTCTTTGTTTCCTTCATAGCTCTTCTCAAAATTTGTTCAAAGTTTAAGGACATTTATCAAATTGTGCACTGTGCATCTTTAATCACTAGACCATCATCTCCATAAAGGTCTCTCTCATCCATTGCTCTATTCCCAGATCTCCCAGATGCCTGTCACATAGTAAGCAACCAAGAAGTGCTAGTAAGGTTGCTGGCTGGGGTCAGGCTCCTAGGCAGTGATGCCAGCTGAACCTCTGGGGTAGAATTCAGCCCCTTAGTGGCTCTATCCCTGAGCCAAGGCACAAAGATGAGTATGACCTAGTCCTTGCCCTCAAGGTGCTGGGTAATAAATGGGTAAAGAGGACACTGTCTGAAGGTTGGTAAGAACCATCCTTGTATCTAGTGGAGACTGTGAGGACAAACAAGGTAGAAAGGAAATCTGCTGAAGCCAGCCTGTCTTCCTTTTCCTCAGTCTGACAATGCTGTTACCCCCACCTGCCCATAGGCTTCTCTGGCCCCCAAGGTGCTCCTGGACAAACACCCATTGCAGAAGCTGTCCAGGTTCCTCCTGGACCCTTGGGCCTACCAGGCATTGATGGCATCCTTGGCCTCACAGGGGACCCTGGCATCCAAGGTCCTGTTGGTCTGCAAGGTAAAGATGACACCAGAGAGAGGGGTCTTCTTAGGAAGCTCAAATGATCTTGGCTGAGAGGGTGACATAACTGGCTTGTAACCTCAGTTCTGAGGGCATGCCTTCATCAAACATTTTCTTTGCTCCTTTATAAGGTCCCAGGCTTCTTGCCAAGGAGGGGAAAGGCCAGCAGGGTCAGCAGGGTAGTGGTTATAATTGACTTTGGAGAATGTGTGAGCAGAACATGGCCACTCTTCCAAACAGCTTGTCCCTCTCTAAAGGGTTACCAAGAGATTGAGGGACTATTGTGGTGGATAAAAGGCAGCATGAGACATTGGAGAAAGCTCAGGGCTTGGGGAGAGGAAACCTGGCTTCTAAAGCCTAGCTTTGCCTCAACTAGAGTAAGTTAGTAGTCTCCTGGGACTCAGTTTCCATATTTTTGCTAAGGGATGCTGGCAATTGCCCTGCAGACTTTTTAGCATTGCTGGGAGGATGAGAAGAAGGGAGTGTGTGAAGGGGCTCAGAAAAGCTAAGTGGAGAGCATGGCATCAGGGCAGAGCTGGCCCCTTGAATGAAGAACTAGCCCAAGCACGCTTTGACTCCAGTGCTCAGTGTGCACACCAAGTTGTCAGTGAGTCTTGGGCATGACACAATTCCCCATTCTCCAGGGAGGGCACCTAGGGATGCTCTACACTGAATCCCACCTCTGCCCCCATGGGCTTTCTCTCTTGCAGGTTCCAAAGGTTTACCTGGCATCCCTGGCAAAGATGGCCCCAGTGGGCTTCCAGGCCCACCTGGGGCCCTTGGTGATCCTGGTCTCCCTGGACTGCAAGGCCCTCCAGGATTTGAAGGTCTGGTGGTGTCACACCAGGAAGCAGAGGGTTTCTCTGAGGGATTGAGGCTTGGGGATGAGTCAGAGACTCAATTCTTGGACTTAATTAGATGCTGGTGGAACTTGACTCTATCAGGAGGCTCAAACTGTGCTGTTGCCCAATCACCTCCCCACCACCCCCCTGTGAGTCTGTGAAGGGGAGCCGTACATTGCAGAAGGGGAAGGATTGTTCCAAATCCTCTTCTTGGTTCTCTTCCAGATCTTCAGCCATAGGATTCTATACCACAGCATGGTCACCTGCCCTGTACCTCCCCTTTTCTACCCTAGAATTCTGCTATGGATAGGAGGGGGTGGTTCAAGGCATAACATTTAAGATGAGGTATGTCTGTCCATACCTCTGCTACTCACCTTCCATTTTATATCAAGGATTGCAAATCAATGTTCTGAGTGGAGAACACTTCTGAGGCTGAATGAGAACCTGTTGCAATCCATTAGCCAAATCCACCATGAGTGGGAGAGGAGGGCAAGGTTTATTCTTAACATTGCCTTTAATACCTCTGATTCAGCAACTACCTAGTCATCTTTTTTTGGTACTGGGATTGAATCCAGGGGCACTCAACCACTGAGCCATAGCCCCAGCTCTTTTTATTTTTTGTTTTGAGACAGGGTGTTGCTAAGTTGCTTAGGGCCTCACTAAGTTGCCAAGGCTGCTTTGAACTTTCAATCCTCCTGCCTCAGCCTCCCGAGCCTCCTGAACCACTGAGATTACAGGCATGAGCCAACCACATCTGGCAAAGCTTTTTTGTGGCACTGGGGCCTGAATCAGAGCCTCTGGCATGCTAGGCAAGTGCTCTACTGCCAAGCTATATCCCCAGCCCCAGTTATCTCCTATGAAGTTTTTTAAGGCTAAACCCAAGAATGATCACACATCACCCACTCATCCCCACTCATAGGGTGCTGAAGGACAGGTAGCTGGGAGATGTACTTTTTAAAATGTCAGCTCGAAAGCCAGGAACATCTGAACTGAGTTCTGACTCCATCACTCACTAGCTGTGGAAGGTCCAAAACTCAGCTTCCTCATCTGCAAATTGGGCTAATAATAGCACCCTCTCCTAGGGTGGTTGTGTGGATCAAGTGAATGACCCATGTAGACAATGTGCCTTGCACAATGTGTGGCACCAAGCGAGTAGCTGATGTTATCATTGGCTACACCATGCTTCCCTTTTCTGCTCTCTCCCTCTCAGGAGCTCCAGGGCAGCAAGGCCCCTTCGGGAGGCCCGGAATGCCTGGGCACAGTGTAAGAGTGGGCTACACATTGGTGAAGCACAGCCAGTCGGAACAGGTGCCCCTGTGCCCCATGGGGATGAGCCAACTGTGGGTGGGTTACAGCTTGCTGTTCGTGGAGGGACAGGAGAAAGCCCACAATCAGGACCTGGGTAAGTACTGGCTCTGAAAGCCAACCCTGGCTACCTGTCACCATGATGACCAACAGCTAATCTCTTCTCTTCTCCAAGCCCTTTAGGCCCAGTTTTGTGTAGCAGGTTACAAGCACCAGCTCTGGAGTCAAGTAAATTGGGGTTCAAATGCTGACTCCACCACTTACTTAGCCATATTCCCTGAATCAGTTATTCAACCTTTCTAAGCTTCTACTTCCTCCTTAATGGAACAAAGCTAATTCCAACCTAACAAGTAGGGTGGCGTAGGGAGCACATGAATCACCCAATGTAAAATGCTCAGAACAGCGTTTGGCATTTAGGCTTCAAGTATCAGTGATTAGTAGTAACAACAATAACATGGCCTGCAGGGTAATGATGATTACCCAAGAATTAACTGCATTATCTGTAGGTGTGCTAACTCTTAAATGTGGAATCAGTCTAGTAAATGCTGGTTTTACAAAGCAGATTTATTAAGGAGCAATTATTCAGTTTATAAAAAGATTCTCATCATTATCAAAGTTCCCTGGTGCATTTACGTACGGGCAGTGTCACAGGACTGTCAGGAGACAGCTGCCCTGGTCTGGTAAAGCATTTGGGTATAAACTCAAACCACCATCTAGTTCAATCCTGGTGGTGCTGCCCCTGAGCCATACCTTACCTGTCCTTGCCCAACTTCTCCTCCCAGGTTTTGCTGGCTCCTGCCTGCCCCGCTTCAGCACCATGCCCTTCATCTACTGCAACATCAATGAAGTGTGTCACTATGCTAGGCGCAATGATAAATCCTACTGGCTCTCCACTACTGCCCCCATTCCCATGATGCCTGTTGGCCAGACCCAGATTCCCCAGTACATCAGCCGCTGCTCTGTGTGTGAGGCTCCTTCTCAAGCCATTGCTGTGCACAGCCAGGATATCACCATCCCACAGTGCCCCCTGGGCTGGCGCAGCCTCTGGATTGGGTACTCATTCCTCATGGTAAGGCCCTGCACTGCCCCTCCCCCAGTGGAGAAGCAGAGGGTTGGAAGCCCTGGGAGGGCCCCTCAAGATTGGTTCCCAGGCTCAAGGAACACTGGGTAGAAAGTAGAGCTTTAAAAAAAGGGAAATGCTTGACCCAGGCTTGGATAAAACCAGAGATCTCAGTTCTGCATACAGTTCTGGATGTGGGGGAATATGGCAGTCTGTACCCAATGTTGCAGGGTGAAAAAAATGTATGAATTCCGAGCTAAGGCCCTACCATTTCTATGCCTACTTTAGTTATGCCGCCACCAAGGAAAGGACAAAGCACACTATAATCTGAGGGGACAGTGAGGGAGAGGCTGGCCCCACTCAGGGTCAGGATATACTCTCCCTGGTCTGGCTCAGCATGGCATGCCCTACTCTTGCACCACCCTCCAAGACCCATTCTGGCCACCGCTATTTCCTCCTGAAAGGCCCAGATGATGGCATGCTGTGTTTATATGCCCTCACTGACATTTTTAGTGCCTCCTCATTTTTGTGGGAAGGCAGTGGCTAGCTGTTGTGTCTTGATGAGAAAGAGAACATATGTAAACCCAAGGAGGCATCAAGTCACTCACCCAACATTCCATGAACACATGTGGACGTTTCATTTAATGAAAAGTCAGGCTAAGGGCCAGGACAACCCCCTAGGAAACCAGTGTGGCACCCACTGAAATGCTCTGCCTCACCAGAGCTTCTCTGCTGAATTACCAGGGGTGAAATGGTGATAGAGCATCTTTGAGGAATTTTCAAAAGTCGCAAGCTCCCTCATATTAGTGTACCCACTGGGGGTGTGGCATGTTTTTGTTATGCCTGGGTATAACATTGAGCAGTTTATCCCAATGTAATACAAAGCCACCTCACCTGTCATTCTGTTCTGTTCACTATGCAAACCAGGAAGTAAGGAGAAAAGGCCCTTAAGCTTCCACAAGAAGCCATACAAAGGCTATGTATTCAATTGCATGTGCTTGGCTCAGCCCTTAATTCAGAATCTCTTCACTCATATTTTACATAATTACAACATACTAGGATATTTGTCCTCTTAAGGGTAAAAGTTTGGCATAGGCCTTACTGCCTAGTAAGGCATCTTGAAGCAGTTATATAAAAAGGTGAAAAGAGAAAAATTCAAAAGACACCCAAGAATTGTAAAAACTGCACCTCTTGGTATGGGACCCTTTGCATGATTACCCCTATAAAAAGTGACATTTGCCATGTGTCATCTACAAAATTAAAAATACTCAGTGTCTGCTGTTTGGTAGAGAGATGTATCCTGTGTTTTAGCAAGTTTTCTATTAAGGGTCAAAATGAGGAAATATTGCTAGGCATGGTGGTGCATGCCTGTAATCCTAGGAGCTTGGGAGGCTGAGGCAGGAGGATCACAAGTTCAAAGCCAGTCTCAGCAACTTAGCAAGGTGCTTAGCAATTCATTGAGACCCTGTCTCTAAATAAAAAACACAAAATAGAGCTGGGTATGTGGCTCAATGGCTGAGTGCCCCTAAATTCAATACATAGTACCCTCTCCCTAAAAATGAGGAAATCTTTGCTGCTTCAGCTCTCAGGAAGTATCACTTGAAAGGCCACATGGAGACTTTCCCTCTCTCAAATTTCTACAAAGTAAGGGGTCCGACTTTGGCATAAGTCCTATTGGCCATTTGCTGAGACAGGTGTGTACTGAGCCTCTTCCCCGTCTTCTGGGGTCTGATAACAGCCCAGCTGTGGTAAAGGGAGAGTGGTGGGGTGTGGAGAGAGGTGGGGCTGCTGCCAGTGGGTACGTGACTGGAGACCATTGGCTCGTTTGTGGCCCTGGAACAAAATGCTGAGGAAATTCTCTGAAGTGAGGCCAAATACAATGAGGCCTTTCTTTTACTTGGCAGCTAACAAACACTATATGCTACCCTGAAGGGTGTGGCACAGATTGAAAACATAATTCTAATGGAGGGAACTTTGGGGTACCAGCTATTGATGGACATGCTGCTAAGGGAGGGGCCATGGTTGAAGCAGTTTGTGGAATATTGCATGTTCTTTCCCTTCTTACAAGTACAAGGTACAGTAAAGGCTTAGAGAACACTAGGGAATTTACCTTAACCCAGCCATTCTCAGATTCATTTTTTTCATGGAAATTGGTGGGGAGACACCTCAGCCACATCCAAGTTCAGAGTTTGAGAAACCCTGATTGACATGTAGTCATTGGCCATGCATAATGGGTTAGGAGGGAACTAAGGAGTTTGGAGGGGGACCCCAACCCTAAAGGCTGCTACGAGGAAGGATGGGCAGCCTCAACCCCTAAAACACAGTTTGGGGCATGTTGGCTAGAAGATAGGGCAGAGTCAAAGGACAAGTGCTTAGGAGTGGCACACACATGCCCTTCTGTGACACCTCCCCATGCCAGGCCCTGGCAGGCACAGCTTACCAAACAATCTCCTGTCTGTTTCAGCACACTGCTGCTGGGGCGGAGGGTGGAGGCCAGTCTCTGGTCTCCCCTGGCTCCTGCCTGGAGGACTTTCGGGCCACTCCTTTCATCGAGTGCAGTGGTGCCCGAGGCACCTGCCACTACTTTGCCAACAAGTACAGTTTCTGGTTGACGACAGTGGAAGAGAGGCAGCAGTTTAGGGAGGAACCCATGTCTGAAACACTGAAAGCTGGGCAGCTCCATACCCGGGTCAGCCGCTGCCAGGTGTGTATGAAAAGTCTGTAGGGTGGCATCTGCCACTCTGCCCCTTGCCCTCCCTACCCCTTCACAGTGGCCACCTCACAAACCTGAACAGTCTGAAGAAGAAAGGCCCGAGCCGTTTTGCCTATCTGTCAAGTTGTACATTGGAGTCTCCTTTGGGCTGGACTGATGGACATTGGCCACCCACCTTCAGCCCCAGCAGATGAGCCCACCCTGCTGAGATCTGCTGTCCCATTTCCATCAACCTGGTGCTACCATTTGATTTGGATGTTTGTGTGACTATTCACGGCTACCTCAGAAAGCTTTGCAGGGCCACCACTTTCTCAGACTGCTAGCTTTCCTCACTGTCTTGATCAGAAAATTCTTCACAATAGTTAAGAAATCACTGCTTTATGACCAGAGGTCACCACACATTATTTGTCTTAAACCAGAGCCCAGTGTTTCCACATTAATTTTTTTTCTGGCTGAACATTCATAGATGGCTGAAATCTGCACAGGACAAGCCTTCACTATTCAAGGCAGCCCCCTATGTCTAAGCAGGCAACAAAATTGGAATGAGGTGCCAGTCAGCAGCCTGGGGTGACTTTGGCTCCTTCCAGAGTGAGCAAGACTGGGCCCCATATTGCTTAAGGAGGCTTGAAGGCCAGCAGCAGAGAGGGGTCCAATAACTTCATAAGGTCCCAGACAAATCACTTCCTCCAGGCCGGCTGTCCCCTAGCCAGAGACAGAGAACTTGGCCTGGTCCAAAGTAGAGCAGAGGATGCAACAAATGTAGCCAAGCCCATAAAAGGAAATGAGAACCACAACCCTTTTTCCTGGGCCAGGGGTAGAGGGGTGGATGGATAAGGAGGTGTGAATTTTGCTTTTGACTCCAGAAACAAAAGGGTATATCCTGTGTCCTGTGTTCTCAGAAGTCCCTGTTTACTCCAAATGCCATCCAGATGTGTGCAATGTGGCAAATTGAAGCTGCAGTATTTTGGTTTCTTTGCATTCTGAAGCTATTACTTTCTGTTAAATTGGTCATCTGACTGTTCTTTCACAGGTAGCCTTTTAAACGATTTTAATATGTTTTAAAAACCTCATATAAATCTAGCACACTCCTCTCATTAGCAGTGAGCAGACTAAGCAAGCCTGAGTTGGCTATAAAGTATACTGTATACTGTTTGTGGGATTTATTTTAGTCATTTTTTTAATTATCAGTTTCCCAAAACATTCTTAGATATGTTGACATGAGGTAATTCCTTCCAGGTGATACTGTCTCCTTAAATATTAGGTAAACTGTGCCAATACAAAGCATAATCAGTATAAACTGAACTACTGTCACCTTCACCTCCTAGTTGAGTAACAAGCATAGTATCGACTTTGTACACAGCAAATAAAATAAATGAATTCTAAACATTTGACTCTTTTTTTTTTTTTTTTTGGTGGTGCTGGGGATTGAACCCAGGGCCTCATGCTTACAAGGCAAGCATTCTACCAGCTGAGCTATATCCCCAGCCCACATTTGACTCTTTTGACCTTCTTTGATGAGAACTTTTCTAACATCCTTTCTCACTAAACTCTATAACAAAATATTGAGGCAATAAAAATAAGAAAATTGATCCAAGTCAGGGTTGAAGGAGTCCCATGCTGGTCACCAAACTTCAAGATAAGCCTATGACAGCTTTTATCCCCATGACATGCTGGAGCTCAAGAAAGGATTTTCTGTACTCCTGTCCTCTCAGGATCTTTTATAGATAAATTAAAAATAGAGAATTATTAAAGTCATTAAAATCAAATCTAAGCTATACATGTGTATATATATGCATGCACATTTTATTTGTGCATATACTTAAGTATGTACATATGTGGATACATACATACATATTTTATATGTGCATATACTTCTGTATGTGCATTTATTTATATATGCATAAAATCCATCCTCTGGAAGGTTAAACAAGAAATTAATAACTGGGAGATTTCAAGGAAGACACCTAACCCATTGGAAAGGAGTCATGTTTCACTGAGTACCATTTTGCATCTTTTGAATTTTGAACCTCTGGAATACATTACCTACTAGAAAAAAAGAAAAACATGGAACCTTAAGAAACATGTGAATTGGTTGGTGGTAGTTTCCAAACCCCAGATGCTGGCCTCCTGTGGGACTCTGCTAAGGGTGGGGGTAAAATGCAGAGCATGTGAAATGCAGAGAGTTAAGAAGGCAAGGAACGGAAAACACGAAGATATTGCTGAGACTTGAGTATACTCACAGTTCAGTGGTTAGCAGAGCGAATTTGATGAATATGTACTTTAAAACTTAGTAAGTTACTAGTCCTGAAATGGTTTGGAAATGTATTTAATGCACAGATTAAATGTCACCACATGATTCATTCTTTCTACATATGGCTATCTACCAAAACAGTATAATTCAAACACAATTTATTTTTAATACCTCAAACATAAAGCAACAATTTAAGTGCATGGCAAGCTACAGCCTGCAGGCCCAGTCCAGCCCTTCACTTGTTTTTGTGAAGTTGTGCTGGCTTACAGCCATGTTCAGTTACATGCATATTGTCTAAGGCTGCTTTTGCACCATTGAGTACTTGTGACAGAAGCCACATGGCCTGCAGATTAAAATACTTACAATCTGGTCCTTCAGAGAAAAATGTTCTGACCTCCTATTTAAGTGATCATGATATGATTTAAGAACAAGTTGACATTAGACAAAAGTACCAGTAAGGATGGAGAGACTGACCCATCAAACAGCAAGGGTCCTCCAAATAGCAAGACAATCAAGAAGTGTACATTTGACATACTTTCTTTGACAAATGTGTGGATATATATTACGGTTACTTAAAATACATATTCAAATAATTTGACAAGAACTTTTTCTCCCTGATTCAGTTACTTTATTATTTGAACAAGAGAACAGATTGCTTCTTATTATTTAGTTCCATAGAGGTCACACCCGAAAAAGTGATGAAGAACAGTGTAACCATCTCTCATCTGCTGGTGCTTGAAGCAAGATGGTAGTTTCTGTCTGTCTTCCAAATGTCCTCATTTCAGCTACTGAAGACTTGCTGTAGCCACGTAAGACAAGCTGGGAAGCAATGAACTCCTAAACTTTCTAGACTCCATGACTGTTCTATTTCTTCCTGGGGAAGGGTTGTTGTCGTCATTTGTTTTTGTTTTTTTTTCTGAGAAATGGTAATTGGCTCAGTCATGATTGCTATTGAGTTTGTATGCTGCTGGCATACCAGGCACTTGCTGACTACAAAAGTTTTATATAACGAGTTCATGTTCTTGTGGTGCCAGATGGAAGACAGACCTCCAAGTTGAGTTCCTATTATTCTACACACTCAGAATCTCAAAATCCTCCTCCAGGTCAAAGTCCTCCAATTGTTCAGTAGAGTCAATGAATTCTATCAGAATACAAAAATGAGAAAGGAAAACTTGACACTTGGGTTGATGTGGTCAATTAATGACCTCAGTGTGATGGTGGATTTTTTTTTTTTTTTTTTGCAGTGCTGGGGATTGAACCCAGGGCCTTGTGCTTGCAAGGCAAGGCACTCTACCAACTGAGTTATATCCCCAGCCTGTGATGGTGGATTTTTAAGTCACTTTGCTGAAGAAAGTCTTGTCTGGAGGAGACTTACAATTAGGACTGTTGCCAAGTATGAGACATTCTCTATAAAGACAAAATAACTAGACTTGGTACTTTTTTCCCAGCCTGATCATAGCGATCTGGCTGAGGCTCTGCAGCCCTTCCTGATACCTTTTGAACCACCCATGACTTCTGATTTGCTGTTTCTGAACAAAGCATGGGTAATTCAAAATCTAGTCATCTTGAAGTTGCATAGAACTTTTTACACTGAGCTCATGCTCTTTTGTCATTCTTTGAACCTGGCAAGTATTGGCACATCAGAAAATTAAAATAATCAGCAACACTATTACCTGATCAGCCTAGCTTAGCAGAAATTTGCTTTCCACAGAAAGTATAAGCCATGGTTTTGGGGGGTTTTTGTTTTGTTTTGGTACCAGGGATTGAACCGAGGGACAGTCCACCACTGAGCCACACCCCCAGCCCTATTTTGTATTTTATTTAGAGACAGGGTCTCACTGAGTTGCTTAGGGCCTCGCTAAATTGCTGAGATAAACCATGGTTTTTTGTCTCATAAAACAACTCCTATGTGTGGGTCTGCTGACCTAAAACCCCAAACAAATCTTACCTGCCCCAGTGGTTGTCACTTCTGGTTTGGCTGGTGGTACAAAGGGAGGCCAGTGTGATGGATGTTTCTGAACTAATTCAAACATCCTTAAATTTTCCTTTAGAATTTCCTGGGGAAACAGAAACAGTTGTAAATACTGCAGTCACTATGTTTCTACCCAGTGGGCAATTTGTGACCCCAAACCCTAAGAGGTTGACAGGTGGGAAAAATGGCATAGCAAGTATACATATCCTCTACTTGAACCATCTGAGGACCTGAGCCCTCTTCAATTCTAGATATTGTTGGTCAGACAGAAAGGACATGGGAGGGAATAGCTAATGGACCCCCATACGCATTGCCCATACTGTATCCCAATGCCAGTTGCCTGGGACTAGCTCAATTTAGGGGTGAGGTGTTCCTGAACTATTGGCTCCAAAGAAATTTCATTTAATCAAAATAAATACGCTTCAAGAAAAAAAATATGCCCCAAGAGAATACTGGTGTATAGTGGCCTGGTTTCAGTTGTAGTCCACCATTTAAAAGTATATGTCCTTATTTAAATGGCATAGTCTTAACATAAAATTCTCACTCTGGCTTTTTATTCTTCCTTTTAGTTATGCATGACAGTAGAGTCCATTTTGACATAATTATAAAAGCATGGAATATATCTTGTTCTAATTCCTCCCCAATACCTCTTCGTCCCCTCTTCTCCCCCACCGCCTGCTCCCTTCCCTCTCTTCTACTGATCTTTCTGCCATTTACCATAGTTATTTTTAAATTAATTTCTTGTTTAAATGTGATACCAATGTAATTTTGCTGCATTCTGAAATTTAAATAATGCCCTGAAAAATAATTTTATATTATGTCTCAGAAAATTATTACTTGGGGTTTCAGATTCAGGTAGGGGCATTAGTGTTAATTATTCATTTACTTGTGAAGAAAAAAATCTTTCCTTCTTATGCTTACAAAGGCTCTGGGCTCCCATCTCTTGAATCTTTGGTTTTGCAGAGAGAACTTTTAATCTCCTGCCACCCCACCCAGAGCTCTTTTTTTTTTTCTTTTTCTTTTTCTTTTTTTTTTTTTTTTTGGTACTGGGGATTGAACCCAGGGGCACTCCACCACTGAGCCACATCCCCAGCCCTATTTTGTATTTTAGAGTCTCACTGAGTTGCTTAGGGCCTCGCTAATTTGCTGAGACTGGCTTTGAATTCACAATCCTCCTGCCTCAACCTCCTGAGTCACTGGGATTACAGGTATGCACCGCTGAGCCCAGCTCACCCAGTGCTCTTTAAACTACCCGGTATGATCTCCCTTCATTGTTTCAACAAGCATTTACCAATATCTTCCTTCTATGTGGCATGGGTTAGAAGCTGATGATGAGGGAGGCAGATACAAAGATTGGAGAGCCAGTGATATCATACAAGATACTAAAAAGAAACAATAACTTCATGTGGATTTCTACACATTGTGATTCCTTTAAAAGGTAGCATGTAAATTTTACATAAGCAAAGAGTTAATAGAGGGATAAGCCCTCTAAACCATGATGGAGTATTTTAAGCTATAAATGAACCACTAAAACAAATAGAAAAGTGTTTTAGTTTTTTTAACCATCTCAGTGTTATGAATAGAGTAAGGAAGAATTGAGGATTGATCAATATGAAATTGGCATTTTTAGGTTAAAATAATAGAATGGTAATTGAATATTTTGAATGACTAGTGGGCTTAATGGTATGAAACATTAAGTTACAAGCATGTTTGAGACAAAAGTCTTTGTTTTCCCCCAAATTTATATACAAATCTTCATATCTGATAGATTCTCTGTTGCTTAGTTTCTTTCTCTTGCAATAAAATTCTATTTATTTTACTATGAAAAACGATCTTTAAAAGGAATCAGATTGAGTACTTTTCATTTTTAAGACTAAGGAAAACATACATCTTTACCTTCTGAACAAGGTTACACCAGTTATCAAAGTCTTTTTCTTCTTTGCAGAAAAATCCCTTGGGGAGGGGGAAGCAAAAGAACACAACTTAGAATTGCCCTTTATATTACAAGATAAAGTTGTTGGCTGAGAATTAGGAGGTGAACCACTCTCTTGCATGTGTATTTCCAGCAAAAGAAGATTGGCTGGGCCTCTGTCTCCTAGTCCATTGCCTCACTTAGACACACACATTGGAATTCGTTTGCTCTCTCTGTTTCTCTTTGCTTCCCTGACTCTTACTCTCTCTTTCCCCTGTCCCCCCTCCTCCCATCCTGTGAGATATTTTAACCTGAAGATCAGTGTCCAAAGCATGGGGTGAATTTCATCACATGCAATGCACAAATATATACATCTTTAAAAATGTTCAGTGAAACCAGCAAACAAAAGCTAAATAGTACTTTTAGCTAGAGGCAATACTTAATAAGGTAGCTTTGACCTTCAAGAAATGATCTCTTAGAATAGAGAGAACCAGCACTTTCCTTCTCATCCCCAGAGCTATCCCACAGTAGTAAAAGAACGGTTCACAACAAGAGAAGGACTTTTTCAGCTGTTGGTCACTGGTGTTCTGACAGTTGGGTTAAAGGGGAACAGACAGGCCTATGAGTCACTGGTAGACACCCCTTCAATGCACGTTGACAGCAACCATGCTTCCAGGGAAAACCTGCAACTTCTTGAAATGTACACATCAAGAAATGGGCACTGTACTCCCAGGACATGTTCCCTAGCCATGCCTATATCATTCCTTGTGCCCATGTGATAATTTGAGGGAAAAGGACAAAAGATGATAATACTAATAACAACATTTATTGGATACTTTCAGTGTGCCAGGCCCTCTGCTAAGTGTCTTATACACATTGCACCTCATATAACCCTACAAGGAAGGAACTATTGTTTCCCTCGTTTTGTGACAAAAAGTCCAAATCTCAGTCCATATCTAGTATATAGCTGGGCCTGAATTGTAACTTGAGCTGTCTGGCTCTGGGGTCCTTTTCTTTCCCACTATATTACATGGCCTCATTGGGATGGTGAACCATGCTACCTAAAAACCTAAATAATTCCAGGGAACCAATGTGTAACAGGGTGTCATTTTATTTCACCCCCAAACCTTCAGATACCCACCAATGCTACAGAAGGATCCAAGTTCAAGATGTTCATTCTCTGTGGGGTCTGCTGGCAATGGAAAGTCTGGTCATCAACCGTTCCATTCTCTTCAGTGTCAACAAAGGTCTGGGTTGTGTGAGGATCCAAGAAGATGAGCTCATCACCTGTTTTGAATGAGACATGCTTAACATTTGAAAAACCACTGGTTCTGGTCTCACTGCTATCCTTAGGGAAAGGCACCCTAGTTCTCCTAACCCCTTTCTTGGTGACAATGAAAATGGAATGACAGAAAGCCTGAAGCCAGGGTGAGCATGCTTGAAAGAATCCACTTGTGCCCAGATCTAATTATTCAATGAGAAGACTTACCCTAGCATTTACATCTCCTCAAAGTCCAAGTCCAAAAATGGAAAGTTACATGTTCAGCAAAAGGTGGCAATGAGAGAGCACAGATGACATGGCAGGCTCTGTGAGCAGCAGTAGCAAAGAAGCCATAGTAAAGTCACCAGACTCTGAGCCCAGGAAACATTAGGGAACTGTCTGCCACTTTTGGCCTTGGAAAGCATCTCACTCTAGATGACCAGTTCTCAGATCTATGCTCAGAGAACACCTCTGGTAAGGGAACAGGCCTTAGCCTTCAAGAGAAATACTACCCAGACAGAAGGGGAATTGCTAACTCTGCTGAGGATTGCTAAATCCAGGTCTTGATTAGATAACAGGTTATTCTTTGTTAGCAAGTAGTTAAATCCTGCCAGAAAGCACTATCTTTGCCACATTGAAAGCAGTACAGATGCACCTCACTGGGAAAACTCACTTGGAGATGCCTGGCCTTTACATACAAGAGAAAATCCACAATGCGTTCATTCCATTGAAAAAGCCTAGCCCCCAAATGACCTGGCAGGAGTTTCAGACAATAAAATATCTACTTTTGGGGATAATAAAATATCTACTTTGACCTAATAGTCAAAGGGCTGAGGTTCTTCTAATGGTCATCAGCACCTGTCAAGTACCTTAGGCAACACCTAATCTCTCTCTCCAGGCCTGAGGGCTATCTGGGTCTCTGTCCTCGATTGTGTCAGGTGATGAAAGAGACATCTACCTGCATCAAGAGAATGAGGTGGAGAGGGATGTCCCAAAGACCTTTCAGGCATGGTATCCAGGAGGAGACATCTGTATGCTTCCATTGGTAAAGAATGTGTTTTTGATATTTGTTGAAAAGTTTGACTTTTCTGTCCAAAGAGAAATCATTTAACTCACTCTCTGTCCTAATTTTCTTGTTTTTTTAACTGGAGCCATTGGGCCTATTTGAATTACCTCACAGGATGTTTTAAGAACTAGATTTCACCTCTGTGAAACACATACAACACCATACCAATGCAAGGTGATCACAGAAGTATCTTTCTTCAAATCAAAAAAATTCCTCTATAAATATATGGTATCCCCCTCAGACTCACTTTATGAAAGTCAAGGTACATATTCCCCCTAGAGGAAAGAAGGGTGAGATTCATGGTATCAAAATAATCTCAGATCACACTAAAGAGAAACAACCAAGATGTAAAGAAGAAAGCCTATGATGATAGAAAAGTGAGAGGAAAAGGAAGTAACAGACAAGAAAATAGCCAAAGCTGGACTACAACCAAACTCTCTGCCACCAGAGTGCTTCCAGTTAAGGTGCTGAGAATAATAACAATGTGTCTGACTTGGGCCTGAACCTTAACCTTACCCCATAGGTGGTGTGTGTGTGTGTGTGTGTGTGTGTGTGTGTGTGTGTGTGTATGTGTGTAGTAGAGTTTTACAGGCTGCCTTTTATCTGATGGTACTCATAAGAGATACAGCAGATGTAAAAGAAATTCTAGAAATCATATGAGGAATGAATACCATTCTCAACTGAGGCCCAGGGAGAAGAGGCAGGTTGGTCAACCATCTACAGAGACAGGGCTAGCCCTATTAGAATTAGTGCTGTAGATCTCCAGGTAGCAACCTATCCCACGTGCAGAGAACAAACATCTCCTTCTCTCTAGGCAGGCAAAACCTGACAATCAGAGTCACCATTCTGGCCAGAGCCTCCCACTTTTAGAGCTTCTCCCAGCTTCCCCAGGCAGGGGACCAGAGGGAAGCAATGGAGTGTGGCAGGCCAAGATGACCCAACTGGAATGGAATCCTGGCTTCACAATGCTTTCTAGCTAGGTGACCTTGAAAAATAAGCTCTCTAAATCTTCATTGCATAATACATAAGATGAAAATGACAGTCTCTCCCCCACAGGGGTGTTGTGATAACAGTGACAAGAAAGAAACCCATGTGTTCAGTACAGACACGATTTTTTTTCCAAATATTTTTGACACCCCTATTGGTCAAATCCACAGATGTGGAACCTACAGATATGGAGGGCTGAATGTATATTTTTGTAACATTTTCTTTGACAGGAACCCAAAATCTTAGAAACAGAGAGCATCTTAAACTTACATAATTCCAAATGGTGGGTTTCATACTTAGAAAAATAAAAGTCACCATGGGCTCCAGATTTTCCATTGTACTGTAGTTCTTAGGCATGACCAATAGATGGCAGCATTGGAGAGAGCAGAGGCAGCTGCTTAGCAACCACCCTCTAGAGGAAGCTAGGAAGGATGGAGGTGTTGGGGTGGAGCCTTTCATTAAGAGCATACTATGTGCTTGACTTTTTGATGAAGGCTTTGCTGCAACATGACCTATTGGTGAGTCAGGTGTTAGCTTATTTCACAAAAGAACCTGAGACTGAAAAAGTCAATATCCTCTTCCTGTAGTCACACAGCTATCAAATGGGGGACTGGTGTGTAAAGTCAGGCATGTTTCCATCCCACCAAACTTTCCCAAATTTCTGAAGAGACAGGTTGGGGAGGATGACCAAGGCCATATCCACCATGTCCTATACACATCCTTTCATGTCATTTCCTTATAACTGCTCTGGCTCTCCTTGTCTAGTGACCAATCTAACTTCATAACCTCCTTGAAGTTCAGTCTCTAAGTACTCCATTCCTTCCAGAGGCATCCTATGCCAAATTTACCTGCATGCATGACTTCCTTGCTTATAGTTTTGAGCACTGACTGGGTATCTGGGCCCTTAGTACTCAAACCATGGTCTATGGACGAGCAGCATTGCACCACCTAGTTAAAAAAGTAAATGTTAGGCCCTACCCCCCATATACTGACTCTGCATTCTATTAGGTTCTTACAGTACCTATGTACATTCAAGTTTGAGAGGCACTGGACTAGCTCATTCTGTGTGATCAGGGCCTTAAATATCTCTGGCCACAGATAGTAAGGAAGATGGCTAGGTCTCCAGAGGTATTGAACTATGTAGGGAATTCCATGCTGCTCAATTAAGGTCCACATTAGGAGGTTAGTGGTTTTAAGTTTTAGCTGTCACTATTGGGAAAGAGAAACTTCTGTCTTTGCCACCTCTGATTTCCACCCTGTCATAACTCTAAACACTAAACCAGCAAGCCCAGCACAGGAAGTCAAAGAATGTTCCTCCTAACCCCCATAAGAAGATCAGCAAAGTCAAGGGACAGAAACCCTACTGGCCTAGACTCACAGGAAGGAGAGAGGTATTCTGGAGCAATGTTGTGACCTTGGGGATATCCCATGAGAAAGTAGTGAAACCATCTTATCAAGAGGAAAGGAAGTGGAAGTACTGAAAAGGAACCTGCTTTCCATCAGGCATATGGCAGCATTACCCTTTGTTGGTCAGGTTGAAGACAGAAGGAGCTGACCAGAGGTCAGAATATCCCTGAGACAGATGGGGGCCCACTTACTGGAACTGCCTGGTCTCCCATGCACACCTTCACCCCTACCCTCCCCTAACCCACGATGACTTACTTGAGATCCATCCTTTCTTACCTAAGAATCCTATGAAATAATAGGCGTTATTTGGCTTTCCTCCTAATGCCCCTAAAGACTGTGGCATCTTAAAACACTCCTAGAGGGAAAAAGAATGCAAGTTTCTCAACTCACTTGTGGACTGCTGCTCACGGATCTCTATGCAGACATGGCGGTGTGATGGGCAGGAAGCAATGGGCTTGGGGAAAGGAGCAACTTACTTTGAATGCGTCTACATACACAGGATTTATTTGGTTTATGCCCAGGCGAAGGGGTACAATGAGCAGCAGGGGTTTCCAGGCTGGGCTGAAGGCAGAGGTGCCTTTAGTGTGATTCGAAGCAGTCAGAGAATCAGAGAAGCTTTCATCAGCTGTGTCAACACTCAAGGGTAGGACACAGCACATTTTTTCTAGAAACAAAAGGCAAGAGAGCTGGGTAAGTAAGAAGTATCTAGCTCTAGGAGACCCTACACAGGTAAAACTAACAGGGACTTCACATGCTCCCTATCCTGCTTGGAAGGCCTCCGCCCCAGCCACCAGGGTCCAGCTGGCCTTACTTCCCATAGTAAACTTGGACCATTCCTTCAGTTTCATGCTCTTCTTGCTGGCCACTGAGCATTTGCTTAGCTCTGTACAGGGATTTTGGGCTCATTGAGAGAATCTCATCTCTCAACTAGCCCCTCTCAAGGGCCTTGACAGGGACATTGTCTTTGTGTTTCTCTAAACCCCATGGCCTGGACAAGGGTGGGCCTCCATGAGACATCTACTGGTAGTTTAATAGATCATACAGAGTTTGGTTCTCCTGCAGGGAAGGGAAGTGATATTTCTTGATAGGCAGCAAAAACCTTCTAATGTTTTTCTACCATTAAGAAAGCTAAAAAGAAAGAGAAGTGGAGCCCTGTGTTCCTCTAAGGCTCGCGTCCAGGTAGAACAGGCCAGAGAATCCCAGATTTTCAAATGGTGAGGAACAAACTCATCACCCACTAACCAGGCAGGTAGGGCTAGGGAACTCACTGATATCTTCAATGACCACTGTGTTATCCATCGAAACATAAACAGCCAAGGAATTCCATTCGTCAAATAAAGCAAGTTTTCTGCAAATGAACATATAATGAGTCACAACTGGGGAAGATGAAAATATCAGGAAGCAGTACAATTTATGCCCAGTGTTCCTGAAGTCACCAGAGAGGGTGGTGTTCGAGTTATCTCTGGGTCCTTTGACAGAGCTCTGGAACATTCCATGTCTAGGGACTGTATCTGAACCTCAAAAAGAAGGCTCCACTTCACAGCATGGAAAAATCCATCTCACAAAATGATGGGACTCCTACTGAGTGAAAAACAAAAGTTACCTATGTATCTGCCCCCCAAATACCAAGAGATTTTGTTTTCTTAAATAAGGACATCCTGAATTATTTCTTATCTTAAAAAAGGAAATGATTCTGTCATTAAAAAAATATATATGTATGTATGTATGTATGTATATATATGGGGTACATATGGGGTGTAGGTCAGTGGTAGAGCACTTGCACAGTATGCACGAGGTCCTGGGTTCCATCCCAGCACCAAAAATATATAGTTTGGGAGCAGAGATAATATATATAATGAGTCCCAGGAAAGAAAAAGAGAGAAAGGGAGGTAGAGGAGGGGAGAGAGTGAAAGAGAAAAATGCATTCTACTCCCTTCTCCAGCTACACTGAGAATCCCATTCAAGGAACTTAGACCAGATGACTTGGGTGTGGGGCCTTACTAGTCAGTGGCTGAAGAGAGACAATGTCAAATTGCATGACTTCAGGGAAGATTAGTAAGAAAACCCTTTTAAAGGAGAGATTATCTGAGGCCTATGTAAAACACCCTTCCAATTTTTCCCTTACCTCCTTCCCTTGCCTGTTTGAGAAAAGACATGTCTAACTTGGCTACTTCTGGGATGTGTGAGTGAAGTCCAGTCTCACTGGACAAAATAAAAAACATTCTCTCTACCAAAGCAGCTTCCAGGAAGATGTTTGTTAATTAACATTACACCTTTATTGCATTCATTTTATTTTTTACTTATTTTAATTGGTATATTATAATTATACATAATAGTGGGGTTCATTATATCATATTTATACATTATGCATTCACTTTTTTTTTTGGTACCAGGGGCACTTGACCACTGAGCCACATCCCCAGCCCTATTTTGTATTTTAGTTAGAGACAGGGTCTTACTCCATTGCTTAGGGTCTCTTTTTTGCTGAGGCTGGCTTTGAACTTGTGATCCTCCTTCCTCAGCTTCCTGCGCCACTGGGATTACAGGCATGTGCCACCATACCTGGCTGCATTCACTTTAATGCATTATTTTTCCCCATAATAATGATGATGATGATGATGGTATAAGACATTCCTCAACTTATGATGGTTTGACTTAAAATTACTATGGTGCAAAAGCAATGCACATTCAGTATTGGGATCTTTCCCCAGACTAGTAATATACTACTTCCTACTATCTATTATTATTATTTTGGTACTAGGGACTGAATCCATGGGGTACTTAACCATTGAGCCACATCCCCAGCCCTTCTTATTTTTTTTTTTATTTTGAGCCAGGACCTTGCTAAGTCGCTCAGGACCTTGCTTAATTGCTGATGCTAGCTTCAAATTGTGATCCTGCTGCCTCAGCCTCCTGAGTTGCTGGGCTTGTAGGCATGTGCCACCGTGTCTGGCACATCTGATAGTCTCTTGTGATGGTGGGCAGTGGCAGTGAGCTGCAGCTCCCAGTCAGCCACAGGATTATAAGGGGAAACAACCCACACCCTACAGGAGACCATATTGCGAGGCAATAATGTTCAATCAGTTCAATATATTCACTGTGCTTTTTGACTCATGATATCTTCAATTTACAACAGGTGTATCAGGCAATAACTCTAAGAACATCTATATTACTGTTGATGATAACAATCATGTTGAGTCAGAGCCCACATAAATTATGTGGGCTAAATTAAATTATGTGCTTCTATTTGTTTACTGTTAGGAACCTCAAAATTCAGAAGAAAAAAGGGAATTCCAAAGGAAGTCATTTTAAAAACTACTATTTCAAGCCGGGTTCTAGGCTCTGCACACTTTTACACTTTCTGCCCTGGGTTCCTACAGCAGTTCCTGAATATTGCCAGTTCCTTGCTCAGCTAAGTCAATGATGCTCAAATGACACTCTTTTTTTTTTAGTTATTGATGTACCTTTCATTTTTAAAATTTATTCATATGCAGTGCTGAGGATTGAACCCAGTTGGCTCGCACATGCTAGGCAAGTGCTCTGCCACTGAGCTACAGCCCCAGCCCCCAAAATGACACTCTGGACTAAGGAGAGAATGTGGTCCCAAGGAGAACTTATGATATGGTTTTCCTAACAGGACGGTTTCCTTTGTCCTGTTAGTAAAAGTACATTATAAGTTTTCCTTAGGTCCCCAGAAAGCCCAGACTGCTCCTGACACATGCATATTTCCAAAGCATTCTAGTTAATTAAATAGTAATGGATCAATTGCTCATAATTGAAACAGGCTCCCTTCTATACTTTTCATGTGGTGGCCCTGCCATAATGCCCAGGAATTGAAATACACTATACCAAAGGAGGTCTGATGGTTTTAATCTTCTCCCTAAATCTGGCCCCAACTTCTAGCCACCATTTTCATTCATTCTCAAGCATTTATTGAGCATTTATATGTGCATGAATTTTTATGTGCTAGAGTTGCAGAGTGAACAAGAAAAATCCAGCCTCTGCTCTGGAGTTTTCATTCAGGAACAAGTTGTCAGGAAGGAAGGAGGGACAAGAAGAAAAGTGGCCTGCAGGCATAGAAAAATCTGATGCCCCATTCACTTCCAAAAAGTTGGCCCTGACCTTTTCTCTTACACTGGGAGGCAAATTCTGGAATTTAACAGGATAACTGTGAAAGTACCATGCTGTGCTACCTTGAGTTTGCTGAGGGATTCCAAGACTCCCTAGAGGATTTCACCTCCAATATGTGGTGAGTTCTTTGAGGTGAGTACTCTCCAGTTTATTCCAGCAATTAATATAGGAAAGGCACCAGCAAATGATAAATGAATTAATTAATAGATTTTTAAACTATGGAGCGGGGAGTCCATTTCTTGCTTGGGCTGATTAAGTCTCTACTACTTAATCCTTTCACTTCACAGAACCCCCAGGCTAATAACTCCCGGGCACAAGCACATCAATCTGTAGGGTGAGCTACTACTGGATGAATCCTGAGGTATGGCCACATATACTGATACAGTAGATATAACTCTGATAAGCCAAGAAAGAGGTCCACATGTACACATTTCAAAGAACTGTCTGAGCAAAATGGTCCAGGTGTTTGATGGCTTAGTGGGAGGGGTGGCTTAGTAGGAATGCAAGAATACTTAGGTTGATGGATGGTTTAGTTGGCTGGGGAGGGAAGCATAGGAAATGGTAGAATAGGCAGATGCCAGACTCTTTTACTTACTTTAACACCTGTGCAACTGTAT
The DNA here is from genome assembly GCA_020662805.1 of Glaucomys volans. Taxonomy (NCBI): domain Eukaryota; kingdom Metazoa; phylum Chordata; class Mammalia; order Rodentia; family Sciuridae; genus Glaucomys; species Glaucomys volans. The sequence goes on from JAJEJO010005699.1 coordinate 416,828, forward strand.
TTGGTCCAAACCATTCGCCAATTGATTTCCCTTCTCCTACACCCATTTGTGCTGTTTTTATGTGGAAAAAATTAACATGTTAGCAAAATCTCTTCCAATGAGCTACAAACTCCTAAATTTTTGCATAAATAATTAAGCAGACAGACAACTTTCTGGAGTCACTTATATAAGGCAGGAGAAGAAAAAGATCAGGCATAGGTATTCCTTTCAAATTACTAATTAAGGATCTTACCCATTTGATGGATAGAATAGCAACAGTCTTTTCTATCTAAGAAGCACTGTAGAATCCGTTGATATTCTTTGGGTTGTTCTTTTTGTTTCTCCCAGTTCCAGTCTTTTGAAAAAAAAAAAGGGCTGAAATCATTATTATAACTGTTTTTTTTACCTCTTAGCACTCCTATTGTAACTACAAATTAGAAGGAAAATAAAGGTTTAACATCTAGAAGAGAGAAATGATGGAGTTAGAACATTCCCAAGTATCTTTCATCTGAATGATAAAGCCATCTGGAAAGTGACCACTTTTCAAAGACTTAGTGGATATAAAGTAAAAGTCAAACAAGAAGTTGACCAAGGAATTGACTTAATGAGACGGCTGGAGCTGGAAAGACATTATATAAAAATGGTATCACAAAAGGTCTTTTTGGCCAGCTACTCTGAACGGGAAGTCAACAAAAAAATTGGCAGTGTATCCATGTACAACCCAGATGCCATAATATCTCATCTCCACACGGACAGCAAAGGCTTTTCCCTTACGTTCTGGCAGCATCACCAAAAAGGTCTCATGGGGGGAAGTGCTATTCTGACATACAGCAGTTTACAGGGAAAGATACATAATTCACAGCTGAGGAAGCTTTTAAAAAAATTGCATGCTTCCATTTTTACAACACCTTTTTAAAATCCATGCTGACGTTTGAAAAAACAAATATCTTTGCTATCAGGTGTTTGAGGTTTCCTTAAGACTGAAGCCAAAATCACTGCATATGTAGGGATCCCATCTGTGCCTTAGGCACAGCCCACCCCCTCAAATCCTACGTAGGCCACTTAGAACTTACTGACAACAGCTGCAGAAATGCTATACAATCACTGTTATGGACAGGATACACTACTCCCATTCTCTCCATTCTAAGAATTCTGTCTAAGGGGCAGACTTCTAAGGCTTAGTTTGCTTCCAAGACATAAATTTCTCTCCTGAGATTTTAGAGAGAGCTTGAATTAACAACTGAAATACACTTGAAGCCAAAGACCATTATCTCCAGACTCTTCAGCTCCCTTTTGCTTCTGATGTCTATGAAACCAAAGTCTTAAACTTTAGATCCAGTACATCCTGCAGAAGGTGAACCACATCCAACTTTTTCTCATGAGCTACTGAATTATCCAAGTCTGGGGAAATCCTAATTAGCTGGCTGCTGAGTACCATTAAGTATTTGCTGATGACAGTGCTAAGTGAACACTGCATCTCCATTTTAAAGTGACTGAAAAGGAAACAATCCAAAAGACTTCTTTACAAAATTACATCTTTTCGGGGGGGGGGGGTACCAGGGTTTGGACTCAGGGGCACTCAACCACTCAGCCACATCACCGGCCCTATTTTATATATTATTTAGAGACAAGGTCACACTGAGTTGTTTACTGCCTCACTTTTGCTGAGGCTGGCTTTGAACTCAAGATCCCCTTGCCTCAGCCTCCTAAGCCACTGGGATTAAAGGCATGTGTCACTGCACCCAGCAAAATTACATCTTTTAATTCACCTTAACTGTAAGGTTTCTTTCCAAATGTTTTCTGCTACTTGCTTTTATATAGCAATGATTGAGGTTGTTGCCTGTTGCTGCTCCCCACTTCCAAAATTTAACTTCCAGAAAAATCATCTTGAAGTATTCTATAACTGAGGGAAACTTAAACAGTAAGAATGGATCTGTACCAAGAATATGTGTACAGTAGAAAAATCCCTGGACAAGGAGTCAGAAGATCTGCATTCTATCTCCACATCTATGGTTCCTTGCTGTTTGACCCTGGGCAAATCACCTCACCTCCATGAGCCTGTTTCCTCATCTGTAAAATAGAAATTATGATACTACCCAGGGAAAGTAGGCACGGGATGTCCTAAAGCCTGAAGAAAAGGCAATATGCCTTAAAACTTCCCAGGTCCTTCTCTGATTTTCTCTGAAAACTGCAGCAGGGTCTGTGAATTTGTAGAGTAGAGAAAAGGGCACAATGTTTTCATACCTCAATTAGCAACAGCCAATGAGTTCAGCAGCCCAATATCATCCAAAATGTCCTTCCACTCTCTAAAGTCTAATTGGACTTTCACCCAAGTGCCTGAACTGGCATCCAGCCAAAGTCATCCTCCAGATGCCCACAGGGAAGCACACACAAAGTCTTAAAGAAAGCAAGACTCAAGAGGTCCAACGATGATTACCAGAAGGTTCTTAATTAATGAAGCTCTCTCCTGAGGAAGCTAATGTAAGGATTCCTTCATCATCACATGGACATACTCAGTGAACCAAAAATGAAAATAGCACCAGCCCCCTCATTAGGCACTTCCTTTAGGTCACTTACATCCTTTATCAGATGGGTATTTTAAATGAGGTCAAGAAACAGACTTACCACCACACCCTTCTTCCTGCTCCCTTTGTTTTCTGGTATTTTTAAAACAATAGCAAAGATGGAAACTCTAAATGACACACCTGCCTCAATGCTCAATTCTGTCTCAAGAAAATAACCTCTGGCTTGATGAGTCAAAAGGAAATACCAGCTGTTTCCTTCTTATCAGAGACTTCATTCACTTGTCAGCCCTACCAGTTGAGTTTTAAGGCCTGCAGCAATGTTACTGAATGTTCCTAAGGCTCAGCATTAATGTTAAACCAACAGCAGCAAGTCATATGACAGAGTTCTCTGAAGCAGTTTATAGGACAAATGTAACTTACCCCTTCCCAAGTGTCTACAGATAAGGGCTTGAGCCAACATCATCTGCCCACAACGCAGCATACATCCCCATCCAGCATCTGATGATGGGCCCGTTCCCCCTGTTGGCAAAACAGATGAGCATGACTTATGAATGTGTTCCTTAAATTGCCCTTTCTTGAAACATCAGCATATCTGGGACTCACACAAGACAGGCAGATACACATACTTTGAAAACAGAGGCAAGAGATAGATCAAATAGGGTGTGGGATCAGGGTTGGAACTTGAAAAGACAATGCTGAATCAATCAAAATGGGTTTTGTGGCCAAAGACAAAACAAACAAATGAACTAAACCTGCCCTTTGGATTTTCTGCTTGGAGACATCTAGGTATGCATGCAATTTTGGTAGGTGACTGCCATGTATGACTACCAACACTTAGTCCATTCAATGTCATCACTTGTCAGACAAAACTGTCCTGCACAGCTCACTTTCATGACCCTGAACTTCTCAGAGAAACCAATCTTACCTTAGTTAAATAAAAAATACCACTAAAGGTAGTCATCAAAATGGCCCATGAGATTCGGAAGGCTCTTAATTGTTCTAAATATATATTATAAAGATCTGAACAAGAAGAACAATGTAAAATAGAGGAAAGAGTCCTATATTAGGCATCAGAAGATCAGTCTGGTTATATAATCCAAGTCTCATCTCTAGCCTAGGAATAATAGTACATACTCCATGTACTATCAGTGGGTGTCATAAGACTTAAAAGACTGTGTTCTAGAACCCACACAGGATGACGCAAATATTTGATATTATGAGAATGATCATAATATAAAATAATGAGACAAGTGGGCCAAGGTTTCCTTTTGTTATAGGGAGGGACTGAAGGAAATTTGCTAAAGTGAAATAGGGAGGAGTAAGCCAATTTGTAAGCTGGAAAGGAAATCCTTTGCTCTTTCTAATGCTAGAATTTTAGGCCAGATTAGTACAGAAAAGGTACAATGGGGCCCACATAAAGTAGAAATTGACTATTGCCAAAATGTTGTCACAACTGAATTGGAAATGACTTCCAGACTTGCAAAGACTTCCTCACCAAGAGAAAGTTAACAGTTTTGAATGACTGGGTATTTCAGATTGTTCTTTTGTGTTACTGCTCGGATGATTTTCTGTAAAAAGCAAAGAAAATGTCTGTGTAGACTTCATTTTTGGTCCTTCACAGAAAGGTTGATTTCAATCAAATTACTAGACCCAGTCCTATGTCAAAATTGGTTAAATTTCTTCTTAGGAGAGTAGCTTCTACCATTTGTAGGCCCTTTTCCTACAGGTCCATATTAGGAAATAGCCACCTGCTTTGCAAACATTTTACAAATCCTTTCTAAAGGGAGCATACTTATTAGCACTAGAATTAGTTCTAAGAAAATCTGTAATTCATCTCCCAATATCAAGGTGCTTTCATTTCATAAGAAAAAAAATCAAAGGAATGATTTTCTTCCCTTCAAGGCACAAATTGTCCTTAATAATCAAGTAGTTACACAAAGCAATAGACTATAATTTAATAGATATTACCCAAAATAAAAGTTTATGTTATTTTTTCCTTACTTTCAGAAGTAAAACAAGTAATGCCATCTGGTGCCAGAACACTTGGCAGTTGGTCAAAAGTATACTGCCATAACATGTCAACACTGTGGAACCATATGTGATGAGGTACTTCAGCAATTAAATGTCTGGATGAAGTGTAAGACCTTCTACCTTCCCTAAAGCAAATTCTTTGCCATAGCAAGCTATTAATTCTGAGGTTTCTATAAAGTCACCATTAACTTCAGAGAAGTTATCTAAAAGGAAGAAAGCATAGTACAACAAATGGTATACCTACCAATTGGTGAAAATTTCCTTCTGTATGTAAACCATAGACGAGCACTTATATCAGACAACAGCTTAGATTTTTCTGTAATTAAATTTGAAATCAAAATTAAATCACCATATCGCATCTAAAAATGTCTACATTTGACTTCCAAGTCAGAAGCAAAACTTATTTGCAAGTAACTATTTAATTCCATTGTCATTGGGCTAGGGAAATTCATAGGAAAACCAATCTCATTGTAGCCAAATAATTTCAATATTTCCCCTTGCCTCTGTTTTAGCCAGAGTTACTCTACTGATTGGTTCAATCAATTCAATGATGCTGGGTAGTTCCAGTCTCTTCCTTATTCGGCTTCACAGTCTTCCCAGGTATTAATACTGAGGTCATGGTCAAAAGACAATGAATAGGAAAATCAAGGATCTGAGATGGTCCATTAATAAGGCAATCATCCCCAGCCTGAAAGATAGTGGTTGGTAGGATCTCTTATCTGTGCCTACTATATATTACCTAAAACTAAGGGATTGTGTGTTTGTGTATGTCTCTATGTGTGTATGTATAAGTGCATGCATTTAAGTGAAAAGGAAATGTTCTTGCTAAACAAGTTAAGTGTGTAAGAAAGTTATTCATAGTATCTAGTGAAACTGGTTTTTGTAATCTAAATGAATGTAAAACATCACTGCTGTTTTTGTGTCTTTTTTTCAAAGTATGCTTTCTTGCATTTTATGATGGAAATTTACTTCCATGACACAAATATGGCTTCCTCATTTCCACCTATATTTAGATGTGGTTCTTTCTTAGTTATCTCTCTCCCTCTTCTCAACAACACATTCATATTCACATTCTGTTATAGAATTTATATAGTATAGGAGTCAGGCACAAGAGGACACACCTGTAATCCCAGCTACTTAGGAGGCTGAGGCAGGAGGATTGTAAGTTTGAGGTCAGCCTTAGCAAGTTAAGGAAACCCTGATTCAAAATAAAAAAATAAAAAGACCTGGGCATGTTGCTCAGTGGTAGAACACATTTGGGTTTAAACCCCAGTATACCAAAAAAAAAGAAAAAAGGAAATTCCATTCTTGCCAATATTTTCTATTTTCTCTCCTTCCTTTCCTTTGAGCAAATCAGGAAGTAGAACTGTCTGGATTTTCCTTTCCCTGGTGCCTACCACATATTGGGATGCAGATATATAATGGTTAAAAGTAAGATTTTTGGAGTCATACTCTAGCTGGGTTTGAACCCTGATTCTGCTGCTTATCAGCTGTGTGACCTTGTTACTTAACCTTTATGAGCTTCAGTTTCCTCATCTATAAAATGGGGAGAATTTATAATATTTCATTGAGTTGTGAGTATTCAACAAGATTATATAGGTAAAGTGCTTAGACAGTGCCTGGTATGCAGTAAGCCTGTGCCAAATGTTAGCTGTTATTATACCTGTCCTCTCAAATATTGACCCCACTCACTCCTGCCTCAGCAGTCCCTAGGCCTTCCAGTTTGGCTTTATGGTGGAAGGTTGTGCAGGCATTTTAACAATATTTTCACTTTGAAAGATATTTCCCAACTTTTTATTTGAATATGGGCCGATTTGGCAACCTGGGAATTCCTTTTATAATGGACTGCAGAACTAGGAGATGTCCTTTCCAATCCCCTCATTTTATTTTTAATTTTTTTAATTTTTTTTTGAACCAGGGATTGAACTCAGGGACACTTGGTCACTGAGCCACATCCCCAGCCCTATTTTGTATTTTATTTAGAGACAGGGTCTCACTGAGTTGCTTAGCGCCTCGCTAAGTTGCTGAGGCTTGCTTTGAACTCGCGATCCTCCTGACTCAGCCTCCCAAGTCGCTTGGATTACAGGTGTGCGCCACCGCGCCTGGCCCCTCATTTTAAATACTAGGAAAGGAAGTTAAGACCCAGAAAGAGAAAGTGACTTACCTGAATTAGGAGAAGAGTCTGAACATACAAGGTATCCTAATTGCTAGCTCCAGGCTCTCTCCACTATTCAAATCTCCAATCAAAATAATGAAGCCAGACTCAGGAAAAGGGGCAAGACCTGTGTCCCCTCCTGCCTTTTGATCAGTGTCTTCCTGTTCCTTACCTCATGCTAAGGGCCTCTGAAGAGGTTCTCTCCTAAGAATGATAAAAATCTCAGAGCTTCCTCTTTCTGAACTCCGGATTTATCTGGGTGCTGGGTTGTTAGCATTTTCAGGGCTAAAGGTCTTTCTCAATCTATAAGAATGTGGTGGTAAGGAAAAAATTCAAGTCCCTTTCCATCTAACTGCAGTGACTAAAAGTTCTATATAAAACCAGAATAAACGGAAACAGTGTTCTAGTCAGAAAGAGATCTAAAACATAAGAATTATTATGTTTCTGAGAGTCATGGCTTGTTTAGAAGTCCCTGGTGTTTTCATCTAAAAGGATAAGGATGTGAGAGGAATGAGAAATATAGAGCTTCATCACCAAAGACTAGATTCTGGTTAGTGACACCAGGAGGTCTGTATTTTTGAAAGCCAACGCGTCTATAATTGGGGGTTCTCCTTTAAGGGAAAGAACAAAACTACATTTCATTTACAAATTTTACAAAACCTATACCCCTATGAACACACTGCTAGGACCTAAGGGCCTTAGAAGGGACCTGTGAAGTAAGCAAGGGGCCTGAGGCTTAAACTCCATTCTGTACATGGTAAATCCTCCTTGGAGCAACATCCACATTTATCAAGATAATGCTCTGTCAACCCAAGAAGTAAAAAAGGATAGGGCCTTAACCTCAGGTGCCCACCTCAATTGGGTTCTCAGAGAAATGCTACCCAAACTTACCCGTTTTAAGGAGATGCTGCTTCCCCAGGATCCATACCAGCTCATCTGTATCTGGAAATTCTTCTAGGTAGTCAGTGAAAATAGTAATCTGGTTTTCACACTTGGATAAAACTGAAAGAAAAAGAAAGAAAGAAACACAAGCAAAATTTAATAAAGGCACTGACTTCAGTGGTTTGCTGATTATTACCTTTGCCCTCAAAGTGAAAAGTCATCAGCTTGAATCTAAAAAGCAAATCATTTCCCTTGAGAAACAAAGATACAAGCCCTCATGATCCTTTGGTTGAAAGGTTTTCTCTTTACATCTCTTTTTTTTTGACCATTTATTTCTCATGATCCCATTTAAAACTACCTCTGAAAAATCATTTGACCACAGTTGCTTCAAAACCTTTTTGTCCACTCTGAGGCCTTTGTAGTCACTGATCAAGCTTCTCCTAGCAGGAGTGTATCAAGGTGATACAATAATACCTGTGTAGCTCATTACTACTCATGTCAGGAGGTATCATAAGGTTTGTATGGTGAGGTTTCTAGTGGCCAGCAGCTTGGAGAAAGCTATGATAAGCCCTGCAAGATTGTGCAACTGTAAAAATGATAATATTTTACCTGAAAACCAGAAATTTTTATAGTATTTCTATTTCCTACTTTATTCACATATGGCTTCTGCAAAGAAGACTCTTGAGGCTGATAATAAATATAACTTGTTCTTGGGATTCACAATGACTAGTGTGATGTTGTGATATAATGTGAAATATATATTTAGTCTCTGCCCGTTTTCTGGCACAGAGCTCCTAAAAATGCTTGCAATTTCTTGGGTGCTCAGGATGCCAAGTGCATCTTCTTGTTCTGATACTTGGTCTTTGACCCCACTTTCAGACACAACACTTCTAATCCCCTGAAATTCCATGGGTGATAGGAGCATTTTTTTTTTCTAATAAGGTGATTCTTGGTGGGCTCTTCAAGGAGGGCTTGGGACTATAAAGACCAAGCAATGAGTAGAAGCTTGGAAGCCTCAAAACATCACTACCCTCCAGGAAGGAGAGAGAGGCTGAAGATTCAGTCAAAAAAAGATCACGCCTACATGATGAATCCTCCATAAAAATCCCTGCACTCCAGGATTTGGAGAGCTTTTGGGTTACTGAATATGTGCAAGTACCTGGAAGGTTAGTGTTCCTGGAGAGAGAGAAGCTCCACACTTCTCCCATATCTTGCAGTATGCATCTATTCTACCTGGCTGTTCATCTGCATTCTTTCCAATATCCTTTATAATGAATAAGTGAATATAAATAAAGTATTTTCCTTATTTCTAGGAGCTATCTTTACACATTATCATCCTGAGAAAGGGGTAGTGGGAACCACAATGTATAGCCAGTCATTCCAGAGCAGAGATCACAACCTAGGATGGAACTTGTGACTGGCATCTGAATTGGGGGCAGTTTTTGTGGCACTGTGCCTTTCATCTATGAGAACTGACTCTGACTCCAGGTAGATATCATTAGAACTAAATTGAATTATAGGAGGTCCTATTGGTGTCTGCTAAAGAATTTCTTGGTGTGTGGGAAAGTGTCCCCATACACCAATCTGGTATCAGAAGTATTCAGTGGTGAGTGTGGGAGTAGCAAAAAGCAGTTTGGTTTTTCATATCTCATACAACTATAGTTATCTCTCAAGATACAGTAACCAAATAAAATAAACTAAACTTTCATAAGCCACACTTTCAGAACTTATGACATGTAACATGAGAGGAGTTGAAATTCAAATTTACTTTTGTGCCACCTGTGAGGAACAGGTCTGCAAAACAAAACAAAATGAAACACAAGATTGACACATGAAGGGATGCTATCTCCAAATCCTTTGCAATTTTCTGAGGAAATAATATTCTCCATAGTAAATAAGTTTCTAAGCCAACCCACAAAAATCTATTTTAATTTGAAACCAGAAAAAATAGATTGATAGGATAGTCAATTGATGTTGTTATTTGTAGAAGAAAATATATCTCAAGTTCAAAGCTAAAACACTCAACAAACACCTTCTCTCAGATCTTGGAGGCTCCCTGACCCTTATTGATGTGTATGGGGCGGGGGCAGGGAGCTAGACCAGACAGAGAGTACAGGACCTTTTGTGCAGATGTAAGTAGCTTCAGGGACACTCCCAAGTAGTCCCTAAGAGTCCTGTGGGTGTAGTTTCCTGTGCAAATGGCATGGTAAGATGTGTTCAATTCATTTGAAAGGACAAACTGCTTTGCTTTTGTTTTCTAAGGCAGAAGCTGCTGTTTTCACAGAAATAAATGTTTCTAAATATAAACCAAGCATATTCTGATCAGGAAAACAGGTTCATCTACTCAAAAAACCTCATTGGAAATTGAAGTTATAATCTGTAAAACACTTTTAGAAACACAGCTAGCCAGGGATACTTCCTTTCTTGAAACATTACCAAATTCCAGTCTTTTGGAGATTTAAGTAGCTTTTTTCCTTAGCATATTTTAATTATTAAAGATTATAGTCTCCACGGTGTTTCAAACCTAAAGGAATTAGAAATCAAACCACCATTTTGTTCCCCAGTGAGAACTCATCACCACCAAATCTGCCAGGGAACCTGTGCCCTCTTAGCCTCTCTGCTGCTGGCCTCAGCCCCTGGCCCACACTCAGGAAATACCAGGCTAAAAATGATCATTCAGGTCAGGCCATCCCCAGGAGGTGGAGGACTGAGGCGGGGTAAATCACTGTGTATCTCTTGACTCCACCCTCTACCCCTTACAGGCAGGAGAAATCAGGTGAAAATGAACACTCACTATATCCTAGAAAGAAAATGAAATCAGAAAATTAGTTGCTTAAGAGGACTGTAGGAAGAGGGCACACACTTAGGCACCCTGGAAGGGGTGAGGAAGGGTGGCATTGGATCAATGTACAGCATGTATGCATATAAGCCTTGGGTCTTTTTTTAGTACTGGCCAAAAAAAAATTCTCTATGGCCAACCCTGTCCCAGTGACTCATTGCCTAGCTATCTGGTCAAATTAGTACAGCCCTTTAAAGCCTGTGACAACTGCCCTGCTTCATTTGGGATGGCTCTGAGCAAAATGGTAGCCAAAGAATTTGATTCTGGCTCTTTACCCACTCTCAGACCCAGCTAAACCAGCTAGAAGGTCATTATAGCCTCTATTCTTCTTGATTTTTCTCTTAGAAGATAGATGGACAGAATGCAGGGTGTCCAGCCATAGCCAGCCCTGAGACAAAGCAACACATATGGAACAAATGAAAACTAGAACAGAAGATGAAATTAACAGAAGAGAACACAAGAAGCAGAGAGGTGATGGGGAAATTATATATAAGGAGATCTGGGGAAGAAAGAAGAATAGGTCTTCTACAAGGAGAACTTAGAAAACAAACACATCTGGAAAGTGGTTGAGGTGTAAAAGTAAAATCTAAATTCCAACACAAGTACTTGTGACTAACAGCAATATTTTTCTTAAAAAGATTCTTTCACAAACTACATTTGTCTTGCCTTTAAAAGTTAACAAACCAGATATTGACCTGATATCAGTTCCTTGTCCTGTTAGCCCATTTAAAGAGATGGGGACTCTACAATCACAAAATATGCAGCTTGGTGGACCAGGGAAATAACTGCTCCAAAGCCTGAGGGATAATAGGCTGCACCCTGTTCCGTTTTACTTTAAAAATCATTATTACATTGAAGGTTCTGCTGGGTTAGCATAGTGGCCAGTTAATAAGAGCATAAAGATTTCCTTAAACTCCTAAAACAAAAACTTCTACCAGTCTTGGGATTGGGGTTGTGACTCAGTGGTAGAGCACTTGCCTAGCATGTGTGAGGCACTGGATTTGATTCTCAGAACCACATAAAAATGAATAAATAAATAAATAAATAAATGTCCTGTGGCCATCTACAACTGAAAAGAAAAAAGAAAAGAGTCTACCAGTCTTGCCCAAAGGGCTCTATGTATGTGTTGGGACATGTCTTAAACACCCAACCAGGAAAGCACAGAACCCAACATCAGCCAGAGTGAGTGCTAGGTCCTTTCAGGTCTTTCCTGAGCATGCACACAGCCCTGGGAATGCACACAGCCCTATGAACACTTGTGGTCTAGATTCCCAAGAATATGCCCATGCTTTTTAAAGCCTCAAGGAATCTTATCCCCCAGCTTTTTCTTTTAAGCTTTTTGGTTAGTTGGAAATGTTATCTACTGCTTTAGGCAGCTTAGAAGCTAATTGATTGTCTTTCATGGTTTCTTTAAAAAGACCCTGCACCTCAAGGCAGGTCACATAATACAGTCTTGTAAGTGTGTCTTCCGCGTTACCACCAGACAGATCAAATTCTCTAGAAATGAAACTTTAAAGGAACTCCAACTCCATCTTGTCTCTTTTGGTGACTGCCAGGGTACTGCATTTCCCTGTGATTATAAGTTGTTGATTTTCAAGGCTGCTAGAACAGTGTTAGCAAGAGTTTGGAATCAGGCAAGTGAAAACACCACAAAGATCACTCTTACAAACATGTTGTCATTTTTCTTGGATAAATGTTCCCTGAATTGCTGCAATCTTTTCATTCAATTCCAGAGTTCTGAAAAAGTTGATTCTGAACACTGCTGTGAGTTTTTTCATTGCTATTATGGAGATAATTTCTCAGAGGTCTTTGTCTTTTGCTGATTTCTTACTTTTTCTAGTGATTGACTACATTTCTAAGGGTTATTTTGGAAATTTCACATAAATGAGAAAATTGCTTTGAAAAACATTTTTTGGGGGGCTAGAGCTTAACAAAGACACTTGTGCATCAAGGCTTTTAGATTCTGTGAAACTTGTGCTAAAGAAAGAAACACCACAAACTCTCTAAAGTGGAATCAAAAGATCAGAAAATCTGAGCCAGGAGAGGCTTGAGATATGGGCTAACTTCCCAGTAGGTCACCCATTCTAAGAGCTTTTGCCAGGATATTGCTGGTTCCAAAACAACCTTCTCAGCAATACACACATATTTAACATACTGTCAGGTTACATCTTCAAAAACATAAGAAAATATCTATAGGGATGAATATGTATGATAATGACTGAGGCTTCATTCATATTTCATTGCATAAACTTTACAAAGTACCTGCTTATAGGCTAAACATAGAAGATACAACATCAATGAGATACAGCCTCTATCCTCCAAAAGCACTGAAATTAGTAGGGAAGTGTTCTGGAAACAACTAACAAAAGATATGTGAAAGACAAGTGATGTGGAAGCCAGGGGGAGGAAAAGAAAAAAGAATTTCAACTGGGGTTAAACAGGCCTTCCCCAACCTAGAAGAGGTGGCATCAGAGCTTAGCTTTGCTGGCAATAAAATAGAAATGACAAGGGGGAAGGGAGGAAATTCCCGGTTGAGGGAACACCAAAAGAACTTGGCAAGCAACTGAGTGTGGAGTGGGCAGGGAGTGAGAGAGAGTCAAAAATAACTTGCAGTTTTCATGTGTGAGTGATGAGAGGTTGGCAGAAAAATATGGGGTTAGACAGGGGAAGAATAAACTTGATTGATCCAGAACATGTTGGACTGGGGGATTTGATTAACAAAGGGAGGAAGGTTTGGAAACAAGTGAAAGGGAAGTTGGCCTACACAGGGATTTTGAAGAGAAGCAATGGTGGATGGCAAGTTGGTTAGCAGGGCTTAGGAAGGCACAAGGAATCCAGAAGGCCAAAGCTCTGGCACAGCCTAGAACGTGCCTTTAACCCCTTCCTCCTGGGTTCACCTACTGCCCTGTTCTTGTTTTCTCTCAGTCTCTGCTCATCTGTGCACAGGCCCTGTCCCATTTCATCCATCTTCCTTCCTGTGTCCTGCTTTTCTGACAACCAAGAACTTAGATAATTCTTAGCATTTCAAGTGGATTTTTCCATTCAAAATGGCAAATTTCCTTGGATTTATCCAGCAAGTCATACCCTTGCAAAGTTAGATTGTCAAATAACACAGAAGACATGGATTATTTCTCTACACACCAGTATAAATTCTGACTCTCTAATAGAACAGTGTTGTTTTTAGACTTCTATTAGGGACTTATTTTTTGTATTGAGGATTGAACCCAGGGGCACTTTCCCACTGAGCCACATCCCCAGTATATATAGCCATATTCTCTGTACATATAGAAAAACTTGCAATGTACTTTTTTTTAATTTTAAGAAGTTGCTTAGAGTCTTGCTATATTGCCAAGGCTGGCCTTGAACTTGCAATCCTCCCGCCTCAGCTTCCCCAGGCACTTGGATTATAGGCATATGTCAATACACCTGGCTCCCACATTAGGAATTCTTAACCAAAGGGTATCATTCAACTACAGAGGACTTTATGAGATTGTTTAACTGATGAGTGCAATCAGTGGTTAAGCATAAGAGGCTATACCTGATAAATTTCAGGATAAGTAAGCAAAGAAATTACCAGTACACTTAGCAAAGGACCATTGTAAAGTTGCAAGACCCTTTGGTTTTAGTTAGAAAAATTAATCAGGCTGTAGATAACTTGGTTCCATAAAATTTGATATTTCTCAGAAGTCTCAATCAATTTGTCCCATTGACATAAATAATGCTTATTCCACTGAAAAATATAATCAAAACTGACTTATTTCTGTGTTTCTTTAAAGTGATGCTTTTGAGAAGCATGTTGCCTTGTCAAGTGTATTTTTGTTGTTGCTGCTACTGTTGTTTTCACTTAGGGACAAATCACTGCTGTCTGCTGACTGACATGCACTTGGAAATATCTATGGGGAAATGGACTTCCATGAACAAACTGGTCAGAAATGTATGACACATCAGTCATAGCACCTCCAAATTGGTGACTCATTTTGCTTTTGATAACTCCTTTTTTTTAGAGAGATGCATCCTTCAAAAAAATAAGTGAGAGATTAGCTTTGAGAGGAGAATTAAATTCCTCTGTGATCAAAAAAAGTTGCTGCCACCATCTTTGTTGATAAGACATACAGAGAGGGTAGCACACTGGGTGTATAGATCGGGAAAAGTATTTGATTGGCTATAGGATTTAAGAAGACTTGAGGGACCTCTTCCACAACTGAAGTGAGAATCATCATGACACTTTTTTTTTTTTTTTTTAAGAACCGGGAATGAACTCAGGGGCACTTGGTCACTGAGCCACATCCTCAGCCCTATTTTGTATTTTTTATTTAGAGACAGGATCTCACTGAATTGCTTAGCACCTTGCCCGTGCTAAGGCTGGCTTTGAACTCGTGATCCTCCTGCCTAGGCCTCCCAAGCTGCTGGGATTGCAGGCGTGGGCCACCACGACTCTTTATCAACAAATTTTATTGTTTTTAAGATTCAGCCTGAACCTGCAACTCAATTGTCACTGAGCAATTGATGGAAAGCACAGTTTAACCCCAAGGAAGACAGTTTCACATTAGTGCCATTACGAATTCATGGAATAGGTTGAACATAAGCCTCCATGGTATTGTATCTTTGATTTTGGACACTGAAAACAAACTAAAAAACACTGATACTTAATAGTGAACTCATTTCTCATGTAGGAACCAAGAAACTGACAATATTTAGTCACAATTAAGAACGTGTCAACTGATTTTCTCTAACACCCAGTATGGTAAGGAAAAGGAAGAAAAGGAAACACCTCCCACTCCTGTTGGAAATAACTCTAGGCTAGGAATGCCAAAATGTAAGTTCTAGTCCCATTCTGCCACTTAACTTGCTATGTGACCTTAGAGAACCTACTGTACTACTTTGGGCCTCAGATTCCATCTATAAAATGTGCAGTGTGCTCTTCAAATAGCAGATCATAATTTATTAGTAGGTTGTGCAATCTACCTAGTGGGTTGTAGTCAGCATTTAATAAAACAAAATTGAATAGAACAAGAACAAAATATTAGAGCATATTATATATATAAGGATAAGTATTGCTGTGTAAAGTTTGTGTATATATAGCCCAGTTTCCAATGTAAAATGTATTTTTCATTGTGTTGTTTTGATCAGAAAAGTTAAGAAGTCACCAGTCTAGACCTATACTGTCTAATATAGTAGCTGCAAGCTGCATGCAGCATTTGAATTAAAATTAAAGACAAATTAAAATTTAGGGGGCTGGGGGAGTAACTCAGTGGTAAAGAATGTGTTTAGCATGTGCAAGACCCTGGGTTCAATCCCCAGTATAAGAACAAAAAGTAATAATTCAATCCCTCATAGCACTAGCCACCATTTAAGCACTCAATAGCCATATGTGGATAATGGCTATCATATTGGACAACACAGCTAGAATCCATTTCCATCATCACAGAAAGGTCTACTAGACAGTTCTATTCTAAGGAGTTTTCTATGGTTCTATAGGAAGTAGTGACAGAGAGAGCTCTTAGGAGGAGTTGTCTAAACTCTGATAAGAAAAAATGGGCCAAGTGTAGTGGCATATGCCTGTAATCCCAGTGGCTCAGGAGGCTGAGGCAGGAGGATTGCAGGTTTGAAGCCAGTGTCAGCAACTTAGTGAGGCTGTAAGCAACCTATTGAGACATTGTCCTAAAATAAAAAAATAAAAGGGGCTGGGAATATGACTCAGTGGTTAAGCACCCTTGGGATCAATCCTCAGTACAAAAAGAAAGAGAAAATGGGTTCATTTATCTCTCTCTTAAGAGAGTTTCTATGTGAATTTCTAAATAAATGAACCAACAATTACTTATGTCGAATTTGGTTCTATGAAGAATACAGAGGCAATATTCCTCATAAATATTTTTCTAAATATAGAGTAAGCCAGCAAAGCATCATAAAATCATTGTGTAGTTAAGCATATGAGTCTTATGTAAAAGAAAGTATAATAAAAGGCAATGCACAGGCAAGTGTTGAAAATAACTAAAATAACTAAGTGCTGTCAAATTTCAGCAAAGGGGGAAATGAATGAGCATTTGGAGTCATTGGGTAAGATTTCAAGACGTTAGGATTTTGTCTTCATTGTTTGGTTTTGATGAGCAGAGCCAAGAATGGAAAATATTCCAGATAAGGGAAACCAATACTATATGTGCATAGGAGAGGTAGTTCTGGGGAAGATTGAAAAAGGAGATTAGAGAAGTGGCATGACACTGGATTATAGAGTGTATAAAGTCAGCCAGTAGTGTCCAACTCTCCATAAAGACATTGACAGTTTTCAGATCACTTTCATGTGATCCTGGAACCAGTCCCTTAAGATAGGCAAGACAAGCACTATCACTTCCATTTTAGAGTTGAAGGAACAGAGTCTCAGAAGAGTGATATGACTGCCCAATGTCATGTAGCAAGTGAGCAGTATAACCAGGATTCAAACAGAATTAACCTTATACTCCATTCAGTAATCTTCCTACTTACTATATATGGTTGCTATGAGAAAAGCTTGATTCAAGACACTGAGGAGGCCAATGAGAATGTTGTTGCAATAATTCAGGACTAGAGTGTTGAAGGCCTGGCCTAAGGTGGCAAGAAACCAGATGCTCTGGTTATATAACTTACCATAAAACAAACTGACAATGCAGTATCCACTGTTTATAGGGGAGAGTAAGAGTCGACAGACTGAGGATACAACAGTGTAGTTATATTTACTGGAAATGACCTAAAACTACCCCCAAAGGAATAAATATTAACAGTATAATTCATAGACTGTTTCCAGGTTTTTCCAGACAGCTAAAGGCAGTGTTTTAGACACAGTTCCTAAGCAAACAACACTTTATATGTCTATGCATTTTTATGAGGCATTTCTGTCCTGGTAGTGTTTCTTTTCTCTGTCAATTTCAATTTTCATTTCTCAGAGCTAAATGGTCATATGATCTATTACCTCATCTAGATTTCCAGTGAGAAAAAGTAAAAGTAAAGTTCAAGGAGCTAAAGACTGCATTTTTTATAACACTCTTCAGTAAAACTGTCAGTTTAGCAATTAATTACTTAATGATGATCTCCTAAGATGACACTAAGATATGCCATTGCCAGATTAATTTTAAGGAATTTCTCTGCTAGAGTCACTAAACCACTAAAAATCTACCATGGTCTTCCAAGACTGTTCTACCTGATAGAAATCAAATACAAACTCATCAACGTGGCAT
This sequence comes from Glaucomys volans, assembly GCA_020662805.1. Taxonomy (NCBI): domain Eukaryota; kingdom Metazoa; phylum Chordata; class Mammalia; order Rodentia; family Sciuridae; genus Glaucomys; species Glaucomys volans. Next base: position 434,447 of record JAJEJO010005699.1, read on the forward strand.
TTAAGGGCCTCCCCAATAGTACCAGCTCTTACATTTCCAGTTGTTTCCTACTGCTTATTATTCCTTCTTGGTACCTACTCTTTTCAGCCAAATTAAACAAAAATAATGTACTGAATATTCTCATATTTGATCATTTCTGTCCTACTTGCCCTTGAGTCCTATCTCAAGTGCTATTTTCTTGATGAACTCTCCTCAATTTTTGCAAGAAGTTGGGAAAAGTTCCTTCTAAACTTCTATAGTCCTTCATTTATATCTTATGTATGGTACTGAGCCCTTTGTACTTTAGGTTATTGTTGTTTGCATACATGTCAACTATCTGCTATTAAAATTAACTCCTTAAAGTCTCAATACAGGTAGTGATCATCTCTGTACTCCCTATACCTCTGGTCATAGTGCATTGCAATAACTCATTCCCTAAGGTCCATCATATGTTCACTGAATGAATGGGCATGTTGAAAAAACTCTAAAATCTGGTGGATATGTCTATCCGAATATCAGTGTAACAATCCTTTACTGAGTGCCTATCATGTGACCAGCACTACATTAGGCCCTGTGGATAGCAACATATTTTAGCAATTCTGAGTCTAATGAGAAGAGGGAGGGAGAGAAGGTAAGAGTTCATTTTGATACAGTATGACAAGCATCTACACAGGGGGCTAAGGGAACAGAAGAAGAGAATCATCTAAGCCAATCTGGGGCCAAGAAGCAGCTTTGGAAAGAAAGAATTCAGTAGCACTCAGACTTAAAGAATGAGTGAGAGTTAAACAAATCAGACCTGTAAAGGACAGTCCAGGCAGAGAAAGTCTATATCAAAATCCTGAGGTCTGAGAAACTGTATAATAGTGGTGCTGTATTGGGACTGGCAAGGGTTGAGACTGGAGAGGCCAGGAAACGCTGGCCTTGGTGGTATTAGTAAGGATTCTGGACTTAACTCAGGCTTCATGGAGCCCCTAAAGGGTGTCCAAGGCCTCAAAAACTAGCCCAGGTATTCTGCATTTGCAGAACACAAGTGGCACAGCAAGCAATTGCCTATAAAACAAATCCCAGGGCCTTAACTATATTTTTGCCATTTGTTATCAAATTCTGTTAAAAAAAGAATAAAAGTGACTATCTTTGTTGAGGAAACAGTTAATTCTAGTCTCTGTCAGCATGTTAAGTATTAAACCACCACAAGAGAAGTATTAGAGCCCTTTCCAGAAAGTGTACTCTTCATTTGGAGCACTTTCCCAGTTTTCTCCTTAGTTAACAACCATCTCACCCTCTTCCCAAACCACAGGAATTCTCCCCCTACCCTTTCAACATCACACTTCATTAGTAAATATTGCCAGCAGAAATATGATGTTTAAAAATTCTTTACCTTCTAAGTAATGTAAAATTATACTGCCAGAGTTCAGCTTGGGGATTCCATAAAATTACATGTATACTTTCACTTTCAAAACAAAAGATTTATTCCAAGTTAATCCTAAGGCAAATTTCTGTAAAGTGAACTTGATTTTCTATGTTGTTTAATGATCATTTGAGCCACGTTACTCAAGAAAAGGCAATTTGACCCCATCCACAAAAGATAGAGCTCATAATTAAATGTCTCCTCATCCCTGATGTTCACCATATGATACCAGGAAAATACCAGTAAAATAAATATCTACCCATAAGTATGAAAGACCCAACCCAATAAGAAAAGCAAAAATGTTCTCTAAGCCATGACAGGCAAGTAATCTTGACCTGCTAAACAAATGTAGGCCCATTTTCATCTTCAACTGAGACTCTTCATAAAGTGTTTCCTTATGAGATGCTCAGACACCATTTCCTCCATCAATACTTTTCTAAGTTAAAAATGTTTTATTATACCTACCCTAGTGATTCTATTCCTGGATTTATATTTTTAAAATGAGTGCTTATGTCCACTAAAACTATGATCAAAAATGTCCATAGCAGCTGTATTCATAATATTCCAAACCTAGAAACAACCCAAATTCATCAATAGGAGAATGGATTTTAAAGTTTGAAATCAGACAAAACTAACTTATTATGACAGTGCTCAGAATACTTGTTAACCTTGGGGAAGGGTATTAACTAAGAGAAGGCAAGAGAAAATTATGAGGGACTGTAAATGTCTGTATCTTGAACCGGATGGAGTTTTACACATGCATAAAATTTCATTGAAATGCACACTTAATATTTGTGCATTTTACTATCCATAAGCATACCTTTATTAAAGAAAAAAAGAAAAAGTCATGTTTTATATTTGATTAATGTATGGGATAGACTGGCAATAAGAGATCAAAATTATGCTAAAATAATATGTTCTTTCACTACCAGAGTATAAATACCCCCCTATACACACACACACACACACACACACACACACACACACACACACATCAAATCTAAATGAAAAGCTAGGTACAGTGGGACACAACTATAATCCTAGCAACTTGGGAGGCTGAGATAGGAGGATCACAAGATCAAGGCCAACCTCAGTAAATCTGCAAGACCCTCAGCAACTTAGTGATACCCTGTCTCAAAAAATAAAAGTAAAAAGGGCTGGGGATTTAGCACCCCTGGGTTAAATCCCTAGTACCAAAAATATTTTTGAAAATTAAAAATGTAAATGAAAGCAGTTACAGTCTTCAGATATTATCTATAAGCCTAATTTATTAGCTTTTTAAATTTATAGTATTCAAAATATTAGCTATATTTACAGATTCACATTGATTATAAATTTTCAATTTTATTAATTGTTCTCTCCACTAAATCATTAGCTGGTCTTCATCAGGGAAATACACTGAATTTGAATTTTTTATATGAAAAGGAAGACCATTGGCCTAAGGTGACTCCAGTCCCTCTGGTTCCTACTTAAGCAAACCAATATCCAACTCTCTATAAACAGGAAAATAAAACTTAGGTTTAACCAATTGGAAACCATCAAATAACCTCTAATAAGAGAATTTGCCAATCAGAAACCACCAACTAAGATCTAGGGACTTTCCATTTTAACCAATCAAATATTTTCTTTGCCTTACTTCCTCAAGTACCTTATAAAATTTTTCCCTTCATGCCCCTCTGCTGAGCCAAACTACTTAAGGTTTGCTGTTGCCCAATATAAGAGTCACTATCTGCCCAAATAAACTCTTTAAAATTTTAATGTACTCAAGCTTACCTTTTAACAAATTCATTCCTCAAATGTTATTCCAATAAAGTATGTATTACAAGACAGACTGCATAGAATGCTGGCCTATGAATTAGGAGAGCAAGGTTCTATTTCTGCTCTGCCTTTTATGGTCAAGTCACCTTGGGCCAGTCTTGCAAGCTCTCTAAAATTACCTTTCCTCATGAAGATAATACTTTCCCCATGGGCCTAAAGTAAGATCAAATGAGAAAATTGATATGAAAGTGCTTTGTAAACTTTAAAGAAATGTTAATATGTCCTGACCTAAGTGTTTAATAAGAGCTTATTCCTGGGTGTGGCCAATAGAAAATGTACTTACATTTCAGAGCTTGTACTCCAGTTTCACATATCTTACATTTCACTGGAGAGTCGGGATCAGCAAGTACACTCATATTCTAATATGTCTGAGAAGTTGAAACAATTCCATTATAACAAGTATTGAAAATAGATGTGTAAAGTGAAGTATAATTAATATTCTCCTTCCTTGGTTTTCCCAGTTATGAGTTTTATATGAATCTTCAGCCATGAAACATCCACTATATTCAGATGATACACTGAGAACTTTGAATTGCTACTGCAACAGCCAAGTAGTACATAGTGCCAAAATGCCCCTGCATTCTGAATATCACAATAACTTCCCTGAAAGCTGCTTCCATTCCTACCTTCTGCCATACATCATGACCACTATAATGAATTTTAATAATATTCCTCACTCTGAACTCTTTGTCAGCACCCCAAGAACTCTTTGCAAGAGGTCCAAATGGAAAGTGAATTTTCCTACGCATCTTTTGAAGTTTGTTTCTCTGATGAGAGGAAGTGATATAGGTTAGAGTTACTCAAAAAACTTCCTGTCACCAACTGTACTTTCTAGTGGCCCCAGTAGGCAAACCCCAATTGGAGATCCTGGAAGGTGAAAGAAGTTTGAAATAAGGAAAAATTAGGGTGATCTAATTTTAAGGGCCTAGTGGCTCCTGTTCCTGGAGGTTTAGCTCTCAGTCCCACAATAAAGCTCTTCAAACTACAGCAAACATGCAGATAAAAAAAAATAGATCAAGAAGGTAAATTCTGAACTTCTCAGGATCCTTTATCCCTTCAGGTGTCAAGTCCAATCTAGAAAACTTTGTTAACACCACCTAGCTGCAGAGTGAACACTTTTACAAAAGTAGTTTGACATCAGCAAGAAGGGTTAAATGACAAGGAAAGAGACAGAAAATTATGAAAGTCTAAATAGATTCACAAACACACTTACATGCACACACATGCACAAACACACACAGCCTTAATGCTGTGGGCCCATTTAGTACCCGGGCAAACATTAGAAAAAACATTTCAATATGTCTTAAAATATCATGGTTTTATAGGATAACAACTAATAGTTAATAATGACCCTTAACTCACTCAAATGAAATTATGATCCATCTACTCTGTCTCGGAAGTCATGGGAATATATTGTCTTTTGGATAACTCCATTTAGGACAGTTAAAATGTTAGAAGCTCAGGATGGCTAAATCGGTCAAAACATGAAGCAGTTGGAAAAACTATTTTTTTGGGGGGGAAAAAAAAGCTATCTAGGAAAATGCCCTTTCCCAGAAATAGTCAGGTTTTGGAGATTTTACTGTGGTTGGTAAGACAAGAAGGGTGACGAGTTGTACAGTAATGACAAGTATTATAGTAAGCCAGATTAAGAATATGAACATGGGTAAGCATAGTCCAAGAAGGCTTCATAGAGAATGCAAAACTTGGGGCTGGGTATAGTTTGAGTCTCTTCATCCATAGATTGATGCTACCTTTCTTGGTTGCCACACTTAGGTAGTCCTTCCAGAGCCTCAGGTTCAAAATCACTAAAGATGACTAGTCCTTAGGGAAATTTCATGAGAGTGAATAAAGAAAAAGATGAGATACAGACCCTGATCCCATTCTACTGTAGTAAAAAGAAGCCACCTAAAGCACCAATAGACTAAATGAGCAAAGCCACTGGCATAGAAGTAATTTTTCCATGCAGCGAAGAATTTGTGGGACTAAAAAATGGTACCCCATCCACAGTTACCTGCCCTGATATTATTGGAAAAGGAAGGTTTAGCAAAGAATTATTATTCTTAAAAATAAAAGTCAAATTTTATTTTTATATAGAAGCATACCAATGGGAAACTACAAAACATTGCTAAAAGAAATTAAAGACAAAAGTAAATGAAAAGACATCCCATACTCATGGATTGGAAGTCTTAATACTGCTAAAATGTCCATACTACATAAACTGACATACAGTTTCAATGAAGTTCCTATCAAAATCCTAATGACTATTTTTTTGCAGAAAAAGAAAAAAAATCATCCTGAAATTCATATGGAATCACAAAAAAACCCTGAATAACCAAAACAATTTTTAAAAAGGAGAACAAATTTAGGCGACTCAAACATCCTGGTTTCAAAAGATATTACAAAGCTAGAGTAGTCAAAAAACAGTATGATACTGGCATAAAGGCATCAGAGAAATAGAACAATGGAATAGAACAAGGAGTCCAGATATGAATTCTAGTATATATGTTCAAACAATCTTCAGCAAGGGTTCCAAGACCACTCAATGACAAAGGGCAGTCTCTTCAACAGATGATTTTGGAACTTGGGATATCCACATGCAAAAGTATAAAGTTGCATCCTAATAATATACCATATACAAAACTTAACTCAAAATGGATTAAAGACCCAAACACAAGACATAAAACAATAAAATGGCTAAAACAAACACATAGGAAAAGTTTTATGACACCGGACATGGGAATGATTTCTTGGATGTAACATCAGCAATAAGAATAAAAATAGACCATGAGACTATAGCAATTTTAAAAACTTTTGTGCATCAAATGATATAATTAACAGAGTGAAAAAACAACCTAAAAATGGAAGAAAATATTTGAAAATCATATATTCGATAAGGGCTTAATATCCAGAATATATAAAGTATTTCTACAGCTTAACAACAAAAAATCAAAAAGACCTGATTTTTTGATCCAAAAACAATATAAAAATGGACAAAAAGCATATGAAAAGATGTTCAATATCACTAATCTTCAGAGAAATGAAAATCAAAACCTCAATAGGATATCACCTCACATCCATTTAGGATGGCTACAGAAAACGAGAAGTGTTTGCAAGGATGTTGAGAAATTGAAATGTTGGGCAATGTTGATGGGATTATAAAATGATGTAAGCCACATGGAAAACAGTATGTAAGTTCCTCAAAAAATTAAAAATAGAACTACAATGTGATACAGAAATCCCACTTTTGGTTGCATGTCCAAAAGTATTGAAATCAGGGTCTCAAAAAGATACTTGGATGCCCATGTTTAGTAATATTATTACCAATAAATGAGAGTTTAAGTGATCATATATATATATTTTTATATGTATTATATATATATACACACATACACATACTATATTATCTCACATGAAATATATACATGTAAGGTATCAAATTCATAAAAACAAAATACAAAGGTGGTTGACAGGAACTTGGGATCTGGCAATGAGGATCAGAGTGATTTTACCTGTTCTTAACTAGATTTTTACTGGATTAACACAACATCCATGTCTTCTTTAAGTAAGCACTTATATATTCGGTTCCATGAAAAAATGAAGCAGATTCACTTTTCCCTGTTCCTCTCACTAGGTGTAGTTTTAAAACTGGACATTATAAATATATACATATATATTCATTTATATATTATATTTATTTATAAATATATTCATGATTCATCTCTCATGAGTCTTCTGTATGTAGAAAGAATTCTGAATTAGGGACTCAAGGCCCAAGTAAGGATATGGCAATGAGTTTCCTGAGTTTTGTTTTTGAATAATATATCCTGGAACTTGCAATAGGGAAGCCATCAAGCTGAGAGGTGTGCACATACATCCATCAAAAAGCTAGCTTATCTTCAGTCAAAGTATTAGGGAAGGGGAAGCCTACAAAGACAGAACACCTTCAGATGATAATTTCCCAGTCAAATACCACAGAGAAAACTACAATTCAACCCCTATTCTCATCAGCAAAGACCAAGTAAGGAACGTAGACTTCCATCTTCATCTGGCTTTATTTTATTATTGCTGCATTATGTTTATACATAATAGCAGGATTCATTATAACATATACATACATGCATGCATATAACATAATTTGATCAATTTCATTCAAATTTGATCATTTTCATCTCCTAGTATCTCCCCTTTCCCTTCTCTCCTTCCTTCCTCTAATTTACTGATCCCCATTCTATTTTCATGTGGTCCCTTTTCAACTGGCCTGAAATAATCACACATCCCATTCCCCTTCTCCATGAAGTAGTTTCAGAAAATTTTAAATGGGGATCCAGGATTTTCACCCCTGGCAAGCAGCAATGAGTCTCCCAGAACATGATGGTAGTAAAGGCCTCTCTCTCCCAGTTAGGGTGGTATTCATGTAGGCCTAGTGAGGATCCTGAAATTCTACCCCTGCCCAGTGACAATGGCATCCTAACCCATTCCCTGTTATCAATATCTGGTAAGTAGGAAACCTTAACTCTTACCACCATCTGGCATTAATAAATACATACCCCATTCCCACCAGAATGGTGTCAGAGTAGGCCTGCTAAAACAGATGAATGAAATAAGATCTAGAGTCTCATAACAGAATATAATAAAAATGTACTCATGATGCAAACAACCAGGAACATATAAACTTGAATGAGAAAAGATAGTCAACAGACACCAACACTGTGATGATACAGATATTGGAATCATCCAAAAAGATCTTTAAATAAACCATCTTAAAATGCTTCAGAAAGCAGTTACAAACATGCTGGAAATGAATTTTAAAAATAGTAAGTCTCAGAAAAGAAATAGAATGTATAAAATAGAAACAAGTGGAAATTTTAGAACTGAAAAATCAAATAACCGAATGAAAAAAATCACTGGATGGGAGTAATAGCAAAAAGAAGATGACATAGGAAAGAATCAGTGAAATTGGTGATAGAACAACAGAAATTACACAATCCAAACAACAGAAAGAAAAGAAATTAGAAAAACAGTGGGCAGAGCTTAAGGGACATATGGGACTATAATGGCATATTAAAAATTCATGTCTAATTTAGAGTCCCAAAAGGAGAGGAAAATCAGTGTGAGGCTAAGGAAGTATTAAAAAAATAATTGGTGAAAATTTTTACATTTTTTAAATTAATTAATTTTTAAATCGCATGGAACTTGAGACCATTATGTTAAACAAAATAAGTCAAACTGAGGTCAAGGGTTATACGTTTTCTCTCATATGAGGAATTTAGAGAGTAAGAAGGAAAAGAAAGGTGGGGTGGGTGTCCATGAAAATCAAAGAGATATCAGTAGAATAAAGGAATGGTGGTGGGCAGGGGGAGGAAATGCTGCAGAGTGATAATGGTCAAATTATATTGTTATATTGTATGCACATGCTAATATGCAACAACAAATCTCATCATTATGTACAACCATAATGCATGAATAAAAAATGTGGGGGAAAATTAATTTTTAAATTGACAAATAAAAGTAGCATTTATTGTATACAATAAAATGTTGGGCTATGTATATACATTGTAGAATGGCTAAATCAAGAAAACAAAACATGAAATGGATGAACTAGAAAATATCATGTTAAGTGAAATAAGCCAATCCCTAAAAACCAAAGGCCAAATGTTTTCTCTGATAAGTGGATGCTGATCCATGGGAGGAGGGTAGGGAAGAATGAAGGAACTATGGATTGTGCAGAGGGGTGTGAGGGGAGGGGTGGGACTGTGGGGATGAGAAGGACAGTAGAATGAGACAGACATTATTATACTGTATATATGTATGCTTACACTATGGGCGTGACTCAGCACCACACACCACTTACAGCCAGATAAATGAGAAGTTATGCTCCATTTGTATACAATATGTCAAAGTGCACTCTACTTTCATGTATAACTAATTATAACCAACAAAAATTGCTATAAAAAGAAAAAATAACATGAAAGTCTTCAAAATTTGGCAAAATGTATAAACCTACAGATTGAAGAAGTTGAAAAAATCTCAATAGTATAAATCCACATAATTTCACATGAAGGCAACATAATCAAAAAGAAAGAAATAGAAAAAGAACCTTAAAAAGTCATGACAGAGACAGTGATACTTTACATAGGGAGGAAAAACTATCTGAACAAGAACAGATTTCTTAACAAGAACCTTGGAGTACAAACAAAAATGGCAATTTTTTCAAGTGCCTAGAGGGAAGAACTATCAATCCATAATTCTATATCCAGCTAAAACATCCTTTGGGGGGAAATAAAGATATTCTCGGATAAAGAAAAAAATAAGAATTTGTTGCCATCATATGTATCTAAAGGAATACATGCCTGAAGGAAGTTTGTTTTTGTGTTTTGGGGGCAGACCAGGGATTGAACTCAGGGGCACTTGACCTCTGAGCCACATCCCCAGCCCTATTTTGTATTTTATTTAGAGACTGGGTCTCACATAGATGCTTAGCACCTCACTTTTGCTGACCACTGGCTTTGAACTCAAGATCCTCCTGCCTCAGCCTCCCACACTGTGGGGATTACAGGTGTGTGCCACCAGGCCCAGCCTGAAGGAGGTTTTTGAAATAGAAAGGGAAGATAAGAGAAGGAATCTGTGAATAACAGGAAGGAAAAACATAACAACACAAAGAGTAAAAATATTGGTATATATAATAGACTGTCCTTGTTTTCTCCAAATTATGATTAAGCAAAAAACCATAACACTGATGTGATTCTAAAAAAATGTAAAAGAAATATTTAAGAAAATTATACCACAAATGGAAGAGTAAAATGACTTAAAGGGAGGTAAGGTTTCTATACTTAAACTGTTAAAATTCAACACAGGAAACTCTGATATGTTACCTATGCATAATGTAATGCCTAGAGCAACAACCGCACATGTGTGCATGCACACACACACACACACACACACACACACACAGGTGTGCTCAAACACAGAATAAGTAAGTCAAAACACAATTCTAAAAAGCTTACAAGCAACCCACAAAAAGCCAGGTAAAACAATGCAGAAAACTAAACTAAACCAAAACAGCTGACTTAGGCCCTAACTTGTGAAATTTTGCATTAAATGTAAATGGTGCAAATGTATTAAATAAAAGACTGACATTGGCAGAATAGATAAAAAACATGACACAACTATATGCTATCTACAAGAAACTCAATTCAAATGTAACAATATAGGTAGAGTGAAAATATAAAGATGAAAAGAGCTGTATCATGTAAACATGATTTTTTTTTTTGGTACTGGGGATTGAACCCAGGGGCACTCCACCACTGAGCCACATCCCCAGCCCTATTTTGTATTTTTTTTTTAGAGACAGGGTCTCACTGAGTTGCTTAGGACCTTGCTAAGTTGCTGAGGCTGACTTTGAACTCACAACCCTCCTGCCTCAGCCTCCCAAGAGCTGGGATAACAGGCGTGTGCCACTGCGCCTGGCCTAAACATGATTTTTTTTTTTTTTGGCGGTGCTGGGGATTGAACCCAGGGCCTTGTGCTTGCAAGGCAAGCACTCTACCAACTGAGCTATATCCCTAGCCCCCTAAACATGATTTTTAAAGCAATGATGTCTATATTATATTGGTTAAAATAGATTTTATAGTACAGAAAATTGCAAGGGACAGAGAGAAACTACATAATGATAAATAGGCCTGTCCATCAAGAAGACATAGCAATCCCAAATGAGTTTGCACTAAACAATTTAGCCTTAAAATACATGAAGCAAAAACAGATAAAACTGAAAAGAGAAGTGGATAAGTCAACAATTATAGTTGGGGACTTCGACATCTTTTCTTTCAGAAACTGATAAGTCTACTAGGCAGAAAATAAGTAAGGATACAGAAAATGTGAACAACACAATAAACCAACCAGATCTAATTGGCATATATGGAACACTGCCCAATAACAGAATATACATTTTTCAAGTCACCATGAAACATTCACCAAGAAAGACCATATCCTGAGTCATAAAACAAATATGAGAAAGTTTGAAGTAACTGAAAGTTTGTTACTGAAACTTAAAAATGTTTCTCTATTATAGAATCAAACTAAAAAAATGGGAACTGAAAGAAAATGAGAAAGTTTTCAAACAATTGAATATTAAGCAAAATAAGTCTCAAGGGAAGTAAAAAACCAACATTCAACTGAATGAAAATGAAAATACATCGTATCAAGATGTGTGACATAGCTAGGCATGGTGGCGCACGCCTGTAATCCAAGCGACTTAGGAGGCTGAGTCAGGAGGATCACAAGTTCAAAGCCAGCCTCGGCAACTTAATGAGGCGCTAAGCAACTCAGTGAGACCCTGTCCCTAAATAAAATACAAAATAGGGCTGGGGATGTGGCTCAGTGGCCAAGTGTCCCTGAGTTCAATCCCTGGTTCCAAAAAAAAAACAGAAAACAAAAAACAAAAAAAGATGTGTGACATATAAACATGATGGCAGGGTAAAAGGAAAACAAATTAGTATATGTCAGGGGTTATGAATGGTGGAGGTAGGTAATGAGCATTACTAAAAAGGGGCAACACAGGAGAGATTTTTGTGTTGATGGAACATTTTCTGATTGTGGCGATAGTTTAATGAATCTATGCATGTGAAAAATAATATAAAATATGATAATATTTTATAATATAATATATTAATATAACATAATATAATATAATAATATAAAATATGTGAAAAATAAAATAAAATAATATAAAATAATATAAATATAACATATTATTCTAATGACAGTCTCCTGGTTTTGATATTATAATTATGTAAAATCTAATGATTGAGGTAAACAGGATGAAGATTATATATAGCCTTTCTGTACTATTTTTGCAGCTTCTTATGGATCTTTTATTATTCATATACTTAAAAATTACTTAAAAGCAAATAACTCAGAAACAAAAATTTGGAAGCTAAAACTCAGAAAGTACATAAATGAAATGTTTTACCATAATAGTCTATAACAGCGTGCCAGTTTAATGAAGGAATGGATTTTAAATGAGAATAATTTTTATAGGCCAATGACATAGAATACATAGGACATTTAACAATAGGATTAAAAAGCACATGTGATTTAAAATATAGTCACAGATTAAAACATCTTGTCTTATACCAGGCAACTGCAATTGTGAAGTGCTGGCAACAGGCCATATTTATTAGTTTTGCAGCCAATGCGAAATCAATTGGAAATGGTTTCGGGGCCAGTTGTTCAAACCTTATCTAGTAAGTCGTAGGACTGGAGGAGTTCCATGCTAGATAACCCAGAACCTATTTCTATGATTGTCACGCAGTTAAGTGATTTGCACATACTCTGTGTGTGCTCTTCCCCCATTTTTTCACTAACAGAAAGTATTCATTCCCAGGTGTGCTATGGAAAGAATATTCGCATTAGGTAAAATTTTTAGTAATGATTTAAAAGAAGTGGAGAAAAATTAACCTTCTGCATAGTCCAAAACAGTAGCCACTAGCCATATGAGGCTATTTAAAATCAAAATAATTAAAAAAATGAAATTTAAAATTCAGTTACTAAACACACTTCAGGTGCTCTATAGCCACATGTGTCTAATGACTACCATACAAGAACAGTATAGACATTGATCTTGACCAACATCACAAAAAGTACTATTGGACAATATTAATCTAGAACATGAAAAAACATGTCATTCCCATAATTAGGCAGAGATGCAGCCCAAAGAACTCTGACAGAATTTGTTATTGTGTTCTCTGGGGTTTGTAGTTCTGCATAATTTTATCTTCAGTAATATACAGCACTATGTTACAGTAGTTATATGCTAGTGCTTTGAGGTAAAATAAGACTGAATTTCAATTTTAGTTCCAACTTTAACTAGACATGTTACTTCACTTCTGTGTCCTTGTTTTCTCATTTTTAAAAGCTATGGGCTAGGGGACAATAATACCTACCTCATAGGGTTGTTGTAAGGGTTACATGGAATAAGCACAATATCTGACACATGATCTATAAATGCTAGTTTTTTTGCAGTGCTGGGGATTGAACTCAGGGCCTTGTGCTTGCAAGGCAGGTACTCTACCAACTGAGCTATATCCCCAGCCCCTAAATGCTAGTTTTTATTAGCATTACTACCTAAGTCTAGAAAGTTAACTTGGCTTGTTCTAGCACTTAGTCTAGGTGACCAATAGAAAAGGCATTCAATCATGTAAGCAGCAAGGGAGTGAGACCCTAACAGAGTCCCCATTGTCCCTTGATGGATATAAACAGCCAACACATTGTTTCCAAAACTTGGGGCCAACAACAGAAAAGACAAGACCTTCTCCTCTAAGATCCATTTATCTTGAAGCTTGTAAAAAGTCAAGAAGTTCCTGACCCTTGGCCCTAAGGGACTCCAAGCTGAAAGTAAGCTACCATGTCTACCAAATACAATAAAAACACAATGTATTTTCTATAAAAGATTACCTGAACAAGTAAGTCACTCAGTATGAGAGACACATTTGGAGCTTTCCAGTTGCTTATAGCAATCTGATCCAGTCCCTTGATGTATTATTATGAGGAAATGTCACTGTACACATTTATGTATGAATACCACACAACAGATCTACTATATCTTCATAATACACTGGGTAAATATTTGCCAAGCACCGACTACATACAAAGTACTTTCGCTCTACACCAGTTGTTAGCAAACTATGGTTGGCAGGCTAAATTCAGTCAATCTCATGCATTTGTATGGAAAGCAAGGTAAGGATGATTTTCACATTTTAAATGGTTGGGGGAACTGCCTTCAATCACAATTATTGAACACTGAATGGCTTTCGAAATATAGGTTTTGCTGCAGACTTGCAAATGTTTCTTAATTAATTCAACTTAAAATCATAAGACAAAACAATGCATATGTGAAACTGACACTATAGTAAAGTCACATCAACAACTAACATTGAATTACAAATAATATGAAGATGCTTTACATACTTCCTATGATATGAAAAATCATAACAATAAAACAAGAATGAGGGACCACTTCACACCCAATAGAATGGGTATAATAAAAAGAAGGATAATAGTATGTATAGGAAAATATGTGGAGAAATTTGAGCCCAAATAAGTTACCAGTGGGAAAGGAAAATGGTATAGCCACTTCGAAAAACAGTCTGTCAGTTCCTCAAAAACTTAAATACAAGTATAAATTAAATATAAAATATAGCTACCATAGAGTATAATATAGTTAACATATGACCAGCAATTCCACTCCCAGATATGTACTCAAGAGAAAAGAATACCTTTGCTTGCACAGAAATTTGGACACAAATGTTTATTAGCATTTTCATACCAACTAAAAGGTGATAATATTCCAAATGCTCATCAATTTATGAATTAATAAAATGGATGTGTTAGATCATAAAATGAAATATTATTTAGTCATGAAAAGAAATGAAGTAATGATATATTCTACAATTTAGATAAATATCAAAAACCTTCTGCTAAGTGAAAAGCCAACATAAAAGACCATATGCTGTATTATTCTATCTATATTAAAAATCCAGAAAATGAAAATCCATAGACACAAAACAGATGAGTGGTTGCCTAGGGTTTGGGGTAGAAATGGGAAGTAACTAAAATAGGCATGAGGTCTCTTTGTGGGGTGAGGCAAATGATGAAATAACATTGTACTGATGGTAATGTAACTTCAAAAACACTTAAAATCATTAAATTGTACACTTAAAAAGCTAGTGTCAGAAATCTGTTCAGTTGTTGTCAAGAATTGGGAGTTGTGGGGAGAGAAGTGACCTCAAAGGAATATGAGAGAATTATTGAGAATGATAGAAATATTGTGCACCTTGACTGTGATGGTATACAAAACAGTATATATTTATAACCAAGTGCATTGAACTTTTCATCTAGAAAGGGTGGGATTTACTGTGTCCAAATTATATCACAATAAAGCTGACCTTAAAAAAGTTAAGACAAGAAACATGATCTCCATTTCCACACAAATTTGCTGCATATATATTTTCTGAGGTCAAACTGTAGTTTCAGCAACAGTTTTTGGACCTTGAGGAAGTGCAAAGGAATATTTCCATATTCCAAAATTCATTTAAATGTTCAGTTGAGGAGCTTTCACCTAACTTTCAAATGGAAAATATTAATCTGCAATGTAATGACATTCTAAAAGGTAAATATTAAGAGAATGATGAATCTAGTAGAATTCTATTCTAAGCAATGAATAGGCTCAATTAAAATAATATGGTCAAGTACCCTTAATAATCTATGATGAGAGTGGCACTTCATCTCTTCAGACTTCCTTCAAAAAATATAACCCCAGTCTAAGTCACAAGAAACCCATCAGACAATTCCAAATTGAGGAATTTTCTGCAAAGTATCTGACAAAGACACCTAAAAATTTTAAGGTCAATGGCTGGGCCTATAGCTTAGCGGTAGCATGTGTGAGTCACTGGGTTCGATTCTCAGCAACACATAAAAATAAAGTCCTTCAACAACTAAAAAAATATTTTAAAAATTTAAGGTCATAAAAATGAGCAAAGTCTAGGAAATCTTCACAATTATACCAAAAGAGCCTAAAGAAACTGAATGAGTGTAATGTGATATCATGGACACCATCCAGAGGTAAAACTAGTGAAATTGGAATAAAGTGTGATGTACAGTTAAAAGTAATATACCCGTGTGTGTTCATCAGTGTAACAAATATGAAAAAAGATTCAGCAAACGATGCTGGGATAATTTGGTTATATTCATTAAAAATATGAACTTAGATCTTTACCTCATACTATACAAAAAAATTAACTCAAAATGAATCACAGACTTTAAATGTAAGAGATAAAACTATAAAACATCTAGAAGAAAAGATAGGAGAAAGTAATTGAGATCTTGGATTAGGCAAGGACAGGTTAAAGGAAAAGCATGGACCATAAAAGAAAAAAAAAGATAAATTAGACCTCATCAGAATTTGAAACTTTTTTTACTTCAAAAGACACTTTTTAGAAAAGGAAAAGTGGGGCTAGGGCTGGGGCTCAGTGGTAGAGCACTTGCCTGGCACATGTGAGGCACTGGGTTCGATCCTCAGTGTCACATAAAAACAGATAAATGAAAAAAGTTATTGTGTCCATCTACAGCTAAAAAATATATTTTAAAAAAAGAAAAAGAGAAGACAAGCAGCTCACTGTGAGAAAATATTTACATATAATATACCTGACAGGGACTTGAATGTAGAATACATAAACAATTCTTACAACTCAACAATTTTAAAATGGGAAAAGATATGAAGAGATACTTCACTGTACAAGATATATCAATGACTAAAAGGCATATGAAAAAGATGCCCACTGTCATTAGTTGTTAAGGAAATGCAAATTTAAAATACACTGATATATCATTTCACACCAATGGAATGGCTAAAATAGAAAACAGAGTCAATAACAAATGTTTCTGAAAATGTGGAGCAACATGAACCATCATATATTGCTAGTAGAAATGCAAAATGGTGCTGCTATTTTGAAAAACAGTTTTGCAATTTCTTTAAAAGTTAAATAAAAATTTTCCTTATGATGTAGCTGGGCATGGTGGCACATGCCTGTAATTCTAATGGCTCCAGAGGCTGAGGCAGGAGGATCCTGAGTTCAAAGCCAGCCTCAGCAACTTTGTGAGGCCCTGAGCAACTCAGCAAGACCCTGTCTCTAAATAAAATATAAAAAAGGGTTGGGGATGTGGTTCAGTGGTTAAGTGCACCTGGGTTCAATCCCCAGTACCAAAAAAAAAAATACCTATGATCCAGTAACTCCACTCTCAGATATCTGCCAAAGAGAAATGAAAACATATATCCACACAAAGACTTGCACTCAAATTCTCTCAGCAGCATAATAGCCAACAATTGGAAGCAACTTAAATGTCTGTCAGCTAGTGAGTGAACAAAAATGTGTTACATCAATTAAATGGAATACTATTTGTCAATAAAATTTAAGAAGTACTTATACATACTACAACATGATTGAACCTCAAGAACATGCTATGTGAAAGAAGCCAGACACAAAATCCATATACTATATGATTTGAGGTACACAGACTAGGCAAATTTATAGAGACAAGAGTAGATCCATTGATTGGCTGGGCTAGGAGTGGGAATGGGGATTAACTGTAAATGGACATGAGATCTTATTAGAAAGATGTAAGTGTTCTAATCCTTATTTATAGTGACAACTGCATGATTCTGTAAACTCACCAAAATCATTTAATTATAAACTTGAAATAGGTGAATTTTATGTTATGTAAACACACCTCAATAAAGCTGTTAAAATAGAAAGACAGTAGGGGAAACTGGGTGAAAGACAAATGGAAAATCTGTACTATCTTTGCAATTTTTTATAAATCCAAAACTATTGTGAAATTTAAAAATGTATTTAAATAAAAATTTAAAAGTATACGTTCCTGGACTAATATCAATCTCTGGCAGTACTCATTTGTATGAAAAGACATTTTCAAAGATGAAATAGGTCAAATTTAATTACAGATCACCATTGACAGATACATTTGGAGTCAATGTTGATGATAGGGAACACTAACTTTGAGCCCCAATTACACAAAATGCTTTCCCCCAAAGAATTCCATTATTCTTATTGGTAGTCCTGTGTTACAAAAAAGTGCTCAGTTATTATTATAATTTGAATTTCATTAATAAACATTTGTCAAAACTTATTTTCTCTCTTGTCACATAAACACAACATATCCTTGATTTTACCTTTTGGCCCCAAAAGCCTAACATATTTACCATTTTTAAAACAGAGACTTTGTTTAGTAAGCCCTCTTCTACACCATAACAGGATAAACATAAATATAATCAATCTCTTTCTTGAATGTATTCATTCTTATAATTACCTAGTTTGGGCATAATGCCCTTCTGGATATGCCCTATAAAGGATAAGCCTTGCCTCACTTCTGCTTTGGCACTATTTGGGATTTCCATAAAAAGAAAGACTATTAACTTAATAGTTGTAACAAAGCCTCAATGTCATCGTTATTATTGTAATTTTAAAATGCCAACACCATACCACTGTATTCCTAAAATGACCCTCATTAAGTAGTGATGTCACCAGGCTAAGGACTCACAGAGTTCTCTTAGATATCAAGTGGCTCCCACAGCATCACACCCTGCCTTTGGCATCACACTGGCACATCATCTGAGTATGGTGTTATAGTCTATCACTGCTATGGCAGAACCCTACTCTGATGCCACTCCGCTGACCTGTCAGAATAATTAAACCCTACTTCTTTCTACTCCCGGGGCGGTGGAAGGAGGGGGAGGGTAACCAGTTACTGGTTCAAGCCCTGGAGGTTGTATTCAGCTCCAACTGTTGTCCCTTCCGCCTGCCAGTGCAGGTCAGGGCCCCTGGAGGGGCAGCACCCTTAGGCTCCCGTAACTCTCTTGACTTGCCTCTGCAACCCATTTATG
This sequence comes from Glaucomys volans, assembly GCA_020662805.1. Classification (NCBI taxonomy): domain Eukaryota; kingdom Metazoa; phylum Chordata; class Mammalia; order Rodentia; family Sciuridae; genus Glaucomys; species Glaucomys volans. The sequence goes on from JAJEJO010005699.1 coordinate 453,106, forward strand.
TAGCTGATTCAATGCCCCAACAGCGACCACCCACCCCAGCTCTTCCACAGAGATCCACACGAAGCCGCTCCCCGTACCTGACTCCATTCTCCAGCTGTCATCCTGGGCCAATTCCACCGGCAACTTGACTATGGCGGTCGCAAGGGACCCTGGGACTTGTAGTTTTTCACTGGTAGGGGCCGAGTCCAGTGAGGACAGGAAAGACGCCTCCCAGCCCGGAACTGCTCTCAAACTGCAACTCCCAGAATCGCCACGCGATGTGAAAAGAAACACGGGAACGAGAAGCGTGGTGATTGGTGGAGCTCTAGGCTCTCTTGACTGGCAGCCGGAGCCTGGGACGTGAGGCGGGAGTTGCTTGGTTTCACCGAGATCCTGGGAAAGCGAAATGGAGGGGTGTGTGTCTAACCTGATGGTCTGCAACCTGGCCTACAGCGGAAAGCTGGAGGAGTTGAAGGAGAGCATCCTGGCCGATAAATCACTGGCAACTAGAACTGACCAGGTAAAGCAGCGCTAGGGCCTGCCCGCAGCTGGCGGCATCAGCGAAACCCGAAGTGTCTTGCCGGACCCGGCCCAAGCAGAGGCCGGTTCCACGCGGGGCAGATCTCCGCCCTCACCTCCCCATCCGCATCCCGGGGTCACCTCAGGACTCGTATTGGGGCTGCCAGAGCTAGCCCGGCAGACCTCAAGTGTTTTTTTTTGTTTTGTTTTGTTTTGTTTGTTTTTTGTTTTTGTTTTGGCCTGGAGCTTAGCTCGCCGAATTTTGGATATTTCTAGAACGTCTACCGCATTTCTCAGAAATGCCCCGTCTTTGCCACGTCCGTGAGGAGGAAAGCTTTATTTTATGGTTTTCTTTACCCCTAGTGAATGTATTCAGTAGAACACGTGTATCTGAACGCCCTTTCGGTCCCAGGCAGTTTGTTAAGAGCTGGGTGTGCGGTCAATTAATAAAATGACTACAAAACATACTTTGCAAATGGTAAATACCAGGGGGAGAAGTTTACATGGTACTTTCAGAAGATGTAATGGGAGGACCTCATGCGAATGTCGTGGTAATTTTACATTGCAAAAAATGTAAAAGAAGTTAGACCTTGAAAGAGTGGGATTTCCATAGTGAATCAACACGCCTTTGAAACAGAGAACAAAAATGAATAGACGACGTATTGAGAAGTATTTCTACTCTCCTGCTCAAAGGACCCTCATTCTTTCACTGTGAATTTCTACAAAGGTTCATGGTGCCCCCACCCCCGTAAAGCAAGAAACATATATAGATTACCTTCTTTAAGACAGTGTCTTAACATGTTTCATTTTGTTTCTTTAGGAAGATAGTTCAAAATCAGGAAGACTATTTTCTCTTTTCTGGAACTTTCCTTTATTACTCAACCTGAAAACTCCCCTACATTTCCTACTTTGCCTTCCTTGTGGCCTGGAAATAATGATTTAATTTTAATGTAATAATTCATATTGAGATTTGATAATACTCCACTGAATATTTAACCATCAAGAAAGTGGCACAAAAAGGGGGTTAAGGAGGGAGGCTGTTTGGGATTAAAACACATTAAAAATGTCGTAGTCAAATGCAACTTAGGGGCTTTGTTTGAATCCTGGTTTTAAACCAGCTGCAAAAAGGTATTTGGGCGACAATTGGGGAAATTTGAATACAGACTGGATATTAGATGTTATAAAGGAGTTAATATTAATTTCAATAAATGTAATAGTGGTATTATATAAGAAAGTACTTTTATATTTTAGGTGGCAAAATATTTAGGGGTCATGATAGAATTTGTCTTTAAGTGAAGAAAACTAGACGAAGCAGATATGGCAAATATTAAAGTACTATTTTCAGAGCTACCCATATGTAGAGTGCTTGCTCAGAATGCAGAAGGCCCTAGTTTCAATCCCTGCCACTGCGAAATCTAAACAATAATACCACTTTCTATTACATAGGGTCATCTAAGAAATATAGCAATCATTAAGGTAAATAGGGATTCTCTTTGTGAAACAGGACTAACTCCTAGCTATTTTTCAAAAAGCAATTTTGTTGTTCTTTAATTTGTGTTTCATGTTTTTTAAATGATTCTATAGATAATCTCAACTAGTTTTATGAATATTTCTTCCCTGATCAAATTCATTGGTTCTTTCTAGAATATCTAACTTGAGATTAGTGTAGTAGTAGAGAGTTCAGGGTTAGACAGACCTTGGATAAGTTGTGTGACCTTAGATAAATAGATTGGCTTTAAAGAGTCTTCATTTCCTTATCTGTAAAAGGGATGATAATAGGCACTGTATAGGACGTTGGTGGTAAAATGGGATTATGCACATACATCCTCTATCACAGTGCCTGACTTACAGGTACATAAGTAATGTGGCAGTAAACAATCAAAGCTCCATTCTGCTAAAGCATTGGAATCAGTTTCTTGCTCTACTGCTTTTATTGCTGTACAATGTACAATGTTTACATTCATTGCTGTTATTCACCCCATGTTGCTAAAATCATGCTCTCTCTTATACTTAGTAGGCAATAAGATTTTAAGTTTACTTACCTGGGGATCCAGTGTTCTCCATTTCTTGTTTTCACACTATAGGTTTTTCAGCACACCAGTGTCACTTTTACTGCCTTTTCGCCTCTATTTCTCTTCACGAATGTTGACTGTAGTGTTTCTCTATTTCCCATGTAGGACAGCAGAACTGCATTGCACTGGGCATGTTCAGCTGGACATACTGAAATTGTTGAGTTCTTGCTGCAACTTGGAGTGCCAGTGAATGATAAAGATGATGTGAGTGCTTGGCAAAGTTGATAAATCCCTAATTATCTTTAGACTCCAGACTGGTGTTTACTGAAGCATGAGTATTAAGCTCATAAACAAAATTGCAACCTTTACAAGGAGGAAGTTACAGCATAGCCCTGGTGATCAAGCATGAGACTAGTGTTTGTATTATTTTAGAATGTTAATTTTGTCACTTATACTCTGTGATTTAGGGGAAATACAGACCAAGGCTTATTCTTTTGAACCCTAAAAGACTGTGTACTCTTTTTATTATGTTGGAATTTTTTGGTGAGTATTGCCTGAATAACGAGGGCCTAGGTATATTTTTTGTTATATAGAGAAATTTACTGTAATGCTTTGGTTATACTAGAATTGTAAAAATATAAATGCAGCCATTAGCTGGGCACTGTGATGTATGCCTATAATCTTAGCAGCTTGGGAGACTGAGGCAGGCGGATTGCAATTTCAAAGCCAGCCTTAGCAACTTAGGCCCTAAGCAGCTTAGTGAGATCCTACCTAAATATAAAAAAATAAATAAATAAGGGCTAGGAATGTGGTTAGAGGTTGAATGCTCTTGGGTTCAATCCCTGGTACCAAAAAAAAAAAAAAAAAAACGAATGCTGCAACTTTTTATGTAGGCAAAGATTCCTTTTCAGGGATGCTTATCAAAGTAATATTTATAATAAAAAAGAAATAAAATAATTTAATGGGAAAATGGTTGAATACAATAAAATATATCCATATGATAAAATAATATGGAAACAACAAAGTTATAATTCCAAAGAATGACCAGCATAAGTGGACATAAGGAAAAATATACATGAAAATTTATATTCTCCAGTACCAATTTTCATGTTAAAAAATATTATGTGGGTGAAAGCACATTAGAAATAGACTTAGGTATCAGTGTGTCTATATTATGAAATTTGGGGTGATCCTTCTTTTTATACATTCTGGTTTTGATTTTCCACAGTACTTAATGAGGGGAAAACAAGAATGTTTAAAATCTATTCACATCGATACCTGTATCTTTGACCTCTGAATTTTGTATGACCCACTTCCTACAGGCAGGCTGGTCTCCTCTTCATATTGCTGCTTCTGCTGGCCGGGATGAAATTGTAAAAGCGCTTCTGGGAAAAGGTGCGCAAGTGAATGCCGTCAATCAGAATGGCTGTACTCCCCTACATTATGCAGCTTCCAAAAACAGGCATGAGGTATTGGTCCATCCCTAGCCTACTTTTGAGTTCTAAATGTGTACAAAAACACAAATGGATCTCTGTATTGTTTCCTTCTCTGTCTTTCCAGATTGCTGTCATGTTACTGGAAGGTGGGGCTAATCCAGATGCTAAGGATCATTATGAGGCTACAGCAATGCACCGGGCAGCAGCCAAGGGTAACTTGAAGATGATTCATATCCTTCTGTACTACAAAGCATCCACAAACATCCAAGACACTGAGGGTAACACTCCTCTGTAAGTGACAAGCAGCAGTCATTTATATTCTACCTGACATTAACCCTCTTGCAATAATTCTTACACATCATATCTTTTTTTACTATGCTTATAAATGCAGTGCAAGTTAATGGCAAAACCTTTGAATGTATACCAAAGCATAAAAATAAAAATTGCAGCCAGGCGTGGTGGCGCATGCCTGTAATCCCAGCACTTGGGAGGCTGAGGCAGGAGGATCGCGGGTTCAAAGCCAGCCTGAGCAGGGCAAGGCGCTAAGCAACTCAGTGAGACCCTGTCTCTAAATAAAATACAAAGTAGGGCTGGGTATGTGGCTCAGTGGCCGAGAGCCCCTGAGTTCAATCCCCGGTTCCAAAAATAAAAATAAAAAATAAATAAAAAAAAATAAAAATTGCCTATCATGTTGCCCCCCAGAAATAAACACAGATAACATTTTTGTGCATTTCTTTTCAGTCTTATACATGCAAATATGTATATTTTACAGATTATATATATATACACATACATATATATATATTAGCAAAATTGGGGTCATGTGGTACATATAGTTTTGTATTTTGTTCTTTCTACCTCATAGTATATTAGGAACATTTTCCAGTGTCATTAAATATGTTTAAAACATTTTTTTAAAAAAATGTTTTTAGTAGCTGGACACAATATTTTTATTTTATTTATTTATTTTTATGTGGTGCTAAGAATCAAACCCAGTGCCTCACACATGCTAAGCAAGTGCTCTACCACTGAGCTATAGCCTTAGCCCCTAAAACATTTTTAATGCCTATGTACAATTCCATTTTATGAATGTGCCATAATTTAATCATTCCTCTATTATGTTATATTTAAACAATTTTGAGTTTTCCACTATGTGCTACACTGATAAACTTTGTATAAAATCCTTGGCCGTATTGCTGAATATTGGAGTAGTATAGACTCCTAGAAGTTGAATTGCAGAGTCAAAAAATACACACATTTTAAGACTATTGCTGTGTATTACTAAATTTCTTCCAGAGGAGTTAAATCATTGAACCCTCCAATAGCATTTTAAAATGCCTATTACCCCCTCATCAACACTGAAATTATCCTTTTGTTATGTGAAAAATGGTATTTCATGGTTGCAGTTTACACTTTACTTTCATTGATTTTTGAATCATTCCTGTGACTATTTGTCTTGTCTAAATTGTAACTTTTGGTGTCCCTTTCTCTGTTTCCTTTTAGAGAATTAAATCCTTTTTTACTGACTTCTAAGTGCTCTTTACTTGAGAAAGTAAAAATACTAACTTTTCTGCCATGTTAGTTGAAAATATTTTTCCCAGTTTGTCTTTTTATTTTGTTCATGCTTTTTTTAAAATAACAAGTTTTCAACTTCTGTACTGAAAACTATTAATCTTCCCTCATGACTAAAAAGCTCTTCTTTACCCTGAAATTAGTTACATATATACTTATATTTTATTGCAGGTTTTGTTTTACATTTCATTGTGGGTTTTTTGTTTTCTTATTGTGTTTTTGTTTGTCACTTTTTGGTACCTGGGATTGAACATTGTGCTTAATTATTCAGCCAAAACCCCAGCCCTTTTTATTTTTTATTTTGAGACAGAGTCTTGCTAAATTGCTGAGACTGGAGTGAACTTGAAATCCTCCTGCCTCAGCCTTCCCGAATAACGGGGATTACAGGAGGCACCACCATGCCTGGCTATTTTGTTTCTTATGTGTTGATTGAGAGTTATAGTTTTGCATTTAACTCTTAAATTCATCTGAAATTGATTTATGTTTATAACCTGAAGCCATAACCTTCCTTGATATTTTTTTCACAGTACTTTGTTATTTTTTTTTTCTTTGTTGAAGAGTGACTCCTTTTTTGGAAACAGAAAGTCTATGAGTCATTTTTTTAGTCCAGGATGAGTTTTCCAGATTGAATTTATACCCACTTTTTGAAAGTATTGTTTTCTTAACTCTTAGTTTAAATGTCTGTCCTGTAATTTTAAGTTACTATGTTTAGAAAGACTTGCATATTCCAGCTTCTTTTTTTTTTTTTGGTACTGGGGATTGAACTCAGGGGTACTCAACCACTGAGCCACGTCCCCATTTTGTATTTTATTTAGAAACAGGGTCTCATCTAGTTGCTTAACACCTCACTTTTGCTGAGGCTGGCTTTGAACTCGAAATTCTCCTGTCTCAGCCTCCCAAGCCGCTGGGATTATAGGCATACACCCGGCTCCAGCTTCTTTCTCCATATTTGAAAGGCAAGATTGTCTGGAAGTAGTCCCAGGACGACTTAGGGTCCTGGGAAGAATATAGGATTTAGGAATAGTATCCAGACTGTGCCTCTTTGTAACATATTAAATATGTACATTAAGTAACTTAGGGAAGTTAGTTAATCTTCCTGAGTTTTAATTTCATCTTTAATGTTATAATGCCTTCCACACTAGATTATTATGAAGTTTAAGTAAAATAACATATAAAGTGCTTAGTACCCTTCCTGCCAAACTACAAGTGCCTGACAAAGGTTAGTTTCCTCCCCCACTCAGTTTACTGCTAAAGCTTGTCATTCTTACCAAGAACATTAGCCTCTGTCAAAATTTTAACTATAAAATAGCAATAATAATTCCTTGCTAACGTCAAGTAGATAGATGTATCAAACAAGATAAAACCTTTTTAACTGCTTTGCCAAAATTTAAGCCACATAAATTGCTACTGTCATCTTATAAATTGATGCTTTTCTGAATTCAAACCCTGAATTGTTACATATAGTATTTGGGGGTAATTTCCATAAAATGTGGAAATTTTGCCTTAGGCTAGCATTTAGATCCATTCTTCTATTGTAATAAGACCAGGATTCAGATATATAATCTGGAATTATAATGCTGTTCCAGTGAATTTTAAGTTATAAACAGTCTTTCCCATGCAAATTGATTTTCCTTTCCTAATGAAATTTCTTCCCAATATTATCTACCACTGCCTAATGATATGCAGTTTAGACTACCTTGCAGGAAAGTCTAACCATTACATAGAATTGTTAGTGATGAATTGGTCTTTGTGATCCCTGATTTCAGACATTTAGCCTGTGATGAGGAGAGAGTAGAAGAAGCAAAGCTGCTGGTGTCCCAAGGAGCAAGTATATACATTGAAAATAAGGAAGAAAAGACACCTCTGCAAGTGGCCAAAGGTGGCCTGGGTTTAATACTCAAGAGAATGGTTGAAGGTTAAGCAGCTTGGATATATTCTTTGTATGTTTTGTTGTCTCCTGGTCCCAGAACCTAAGGTACTTGTACACAAAGTATCATGTATGAACGATGTTTTCTCACCTTCCAAATTGTATAAATGTGTTGTATTGATCCTGCTGAGGTACTTGTTCTAAGCTTACAACTTGCTTTCCAGGCATTTGAAGAACTGTTGAGATTATTGTGCTGTTGTCATATGTTATTCTGTATTAAATTTTGATTAATTCTCAGTAAGTGATTCTGTGGCTGTTGTGAGTCTTCCTCATCCTCTGGTGTACCTTCTCTCCCCCTCTGAAGCAGAAGAATCCCAATAGCAAACAGACCAGTTTTTCTGTAAGATGTTTCTAGGTGGATTTTGTGTTTTCCTCTACAGAGTTGAAACATGTTGTTTTTCAAGCTATCTCAGAGGCCTATGCCAAATATTTCTTTTTTTTTTTTAACTATGAGGGTTAATTTATTTTTGTTATAGGAGGAATACTTATATATTTTAGTGGACCAAATTTTAAGTTGGAGGGTATGCCCTAACTCTGTGTACCCATTCATCTTTTTGATAAGCTGTTTTCCTCCAAAACAAGATGTATTGTACTTAAAAAGGAAATGTAAGTATCTGTATTGGTTCACCATGTAACCATGTATTGAAAAGAATATGAAGCTTGTTCAAGTGATATGTAACAAAAAGGTGTTTTGATTTGTATTTCAGGAACTAAAAAATAAAATATTGAAAGAATCTCCCAATTTTTCTTACAAGTTAGTCAGACATTCCCTTAAACCATAAAATCCTGAATAAAGACATTTCTCAGTTTTGGGTATCTCTAAAGTCAATAAAATTAGTGGAGCTTGAACTGCAACTAAATCTTTAAAAATAGTAATCTTCTGGATTGCCAACTAAATTTAGAGCAAAAGGAAATTAATAAGTAAATTTCAGCTCAATTTAGGGAAGCATCTTAAATGATTAATCGTCATAAAATTTAATAAACTTCAAGTGACTCTTCAAATTATTTTTAATTTGAATTTTATGCTACAAGTACTTCTTGAAATAAGTGATCCAATTGAGTCCACAAACTGATTTATTTGGAGTCAAAGATTTAATGACCAGTAACCTACATGAGTTTTGTAAACAGGAAGTAGTTGTTGACACACAAAACTTTTTATATGAATTTCCTTTGTGTGTGGTACTGGGGATGGTATCTAAGGCCTCACATATGCTAGGCAAGTGCTCTACCACTGAGATATACACTCCCAGCCCAGGGAAGCATCTTATGGAACAAAGCTTTCCATATTGAATGGAAATAGACTTGATGAAAGGAGAAATAATTTCTGTATTTCCAATATTTTGTTAGCATGACCAGAGAGTAAAGTTTGTTCTAATAGGGTCTTTTAGGACCAAAGGGCTTTTCTTCATAAATATTGAGTTTATTGTCTGAGGTAACGGATTTTATGGGCATAAAAGAAAACTCATTCTAGTTCTTTAGTATGAGTTCTTCAATAAGCAATGCAGATGGAACCAAGGTCGTTTGTAGGCTTTTGCTATTTTAAATTAAGTGACTTGTTAACAATATTTAAATCAGTGCTTTGTATAAACAATTATATTGATAGCCCCAAATATTGATCAGATTGTTACCTGTTCTGTAGGATACCTGATAGAGATGAAGGTGATTCAAGATCAGCATTTTTTACAGTTACTTCCAAAATTATTTTAAACATGATAATTCAGTTGCAGAGTTTAATTGAGAACATAAGATGGAAGAAATAGGTCAATGGAAATAGTGGAAAAATTTAAATTCTTAGGTGTCTATTATAGAGAATTGAGAATTTCAGCAAGGTTCTGAGATTTGAGGTAACTATAGAATCTTTGGGGACAGTTTCACTGATGCCAGTGTTTTATTTCCCAATTTCTCAAATACACCAATTTACAATGAATTCCTCACATAACTGTATATACTGTTTTCTGTTTCCATATTCTTTTATGCTATCAAGCCTCTGAATCAGTCTGTTAGCCATTTTGATATAGTATGAGGGTTGTTTGGGGTCCATGGCTCCAGCTCCACAGTTCAATTCACTGCCTAAAGTTGAAGGCAGAACTTTGTGCATTTACCAGGAAGAGGTTTCATAGCTTCCACATGCTCAAAGGAATCTGTAATTCCCCCCAAATTAAGAATCCCTGAGTGAGAGATCAAAAGAATACTGAACCAATTGTCAAGACATATAGATTCTATAATAGTATAGCCCTGCCACAATTTAAAATTTTTTACATCCATTCTTATCATAGCCTTAAAGAAGACCAAAATCATCTTCATTTTACAAACAAGAAAACACCCAAAGCTGTAGAAATAGTCAATACCAATATCTACTTTCCTCGCTTCTAAGACATTTTCTTTTCTGCCTGTACCCAAAAACAGTGGACCAAAATGGAGAGTACTCTGGCATTTTGGTAATAGCCCATTAGTTGTAATACCTACTCTATAGTTTTCTTTTAATTGACTCTGACATAAGAAATACTTGTTTGGTTTTGGTCCTAGGTTCCTGAGAAGGAGCTCCTAAAGCCCTTGTAATTTCCAAAAGGTTGGAAGTTATAGAAGTGTCTTACACAGCTCTTAAATTTCTTTGAGTTTCCTAGGTGATAGTATTACCAGGACCTAGGCCAGAGGCTACTGAGGTCCCAACTAAATAGACTGTTTGCCTACCTGCATCCAGAAATAAGAGAAAATATTTTTTAAAAGGAAAAATGAATTTAATCCCAGTTTGGCCAATAGTGTGAAAAGAGCCAGTGTGCCTTCTCTGTTATAAGTAATAGGAACAAAATGCCTGGAAATATGCATAGTGTTATGGTTTGGATGTGAGGTGTCCCCCAGAAACTCACATGTGAGAAAATGCCAGAAGGTTCAGAGGAGAAATAATTGGGTTGTAATCCCTGATACGATTAATTGAAGTGGTAGGGTGTGGCTGGAGGAGATTGGAATTGGGGCATGACTATGGGGTATCTATTTTGTGTCTGGAAAGTGGAGGCTCTCTCTCTACTTCCTAATGATGTGAGCTGCTTCCATCTGCCACACTCTTCTGCCATGATGTTCACCCTCACCTTAAGTGCTGAGGAATGGAGCTGGCCTTCTATGGACTCCGACCTCTGAAACCATGAGCCCTCACATAAACCTTTCCTCCTCTATAATTGTGCTAGTCAGACCCTTTACTCACAGCAGTGACAAAGCTGACTAAAACACATAGGTAGATTCAGCCAAGCTGTGCTATAGGAGGGATATGTTAGACTTCCAATTCTCTGGTCTTTGTGGATGCCAGGGCTTTCAGGGAGTCAGTTTTAACTTCTATTGTCAGCATGAGATGATGGTTTTTAAGAAGCTGGAATGGAGAAACTAGCATTACAAACAAATTAACAGGACATGAAGAAAGAGAAGAAACAACTTGGGGCTTCTAAATTTAAATAGGTTCCATTACAATAGGAGTGTCTTGTTCTAATAATGCAACTCTTTGACTCCTGGATAGATTCAGGATGGACCTGTTCATCAGAAGCCATGATCAGAAGCTTGAAACGTTCTCAGCAACATCTGCCATCCTCCAGGGGGAGGGGCTTGAGATTGAGTTAGTAATAAATTATTTCTACTTGATAAAACCTCCATAAAAATTCCTAAACTGTGAGGTTAAACAAACTTCAAGGTTAGTGAACACATATACATGCCAGAAGAGTGATGCATCCTAACTCCACGGGGATAGAAATTCTATTCTCAGGACCTTCCTGAACCTCACATTATTTACTTCTTCAGATGGCTGCTCATCTATATCCTTTATCCTTTCTGTTAAATGGGTAAACATAAGTGTTTTCCTGAGTCCTGTGAATCATTATACCAAATTTTCCAACCTGAGGAGATTGTGAGAATTCCCAATTTGAATCCAAATCTGAAGTGTGAATACATTGGGCACTCGAAACTTGTTTTATTTATTTTTTTGTTCTTTTTAGATATACATGTCAGTAAAGTATATTTTGACATACATATATGGAGTATATCTTATTCTAATTAGGATGGGCACCCACTACTTGTGACTTGTGTTTGAAGGGGGCAGTCTTGTGAGACCTAGCCCTTGATCTGTGGGGTCTGTGATAACTCCAGGTAGTGTCAGGATTGCATTAATGTTGTAGGACACACAGTGGTGTCCACAGGGAATTGTAGAATTGCTTGATATGAAGTTGTGGTGGCCAGAGTGACCTTATAAGTAGGCTGAGTGGATGGCAACCCACATGATTTGATTTGAAAGGAGCTGAGAAGATCCTTTTCCAGATCTCTCTCTCCTCTGTATTGTTCCAGTAACAGTTGTTGAAGAGAGAAAATCCTTTTCTTTGTTAGCTATTGTTTTTTTCCTGGAGCACTGGTCATTTGAATTCTTTGTTTTCACACCAAAGTTTCAAAGACAAGTGGGATTAGTGACTGAATATTTTATGAGGTCCTCTAACCCTTTTTCCAGCATGTGGACATTGTAAAGCAATCTTTTATTAATAAAACATGTTTTTTATCATGGAAATTAGTAGTTTGGTGAAGTTGAAAGAGTATTATTACACTGTGTTATAGTTTATATATGCGGTGTCCCCAAAAAACTTGCGTGTAGGACAATGCAAAGAATTTTCAGAGGTGAAATGATTAGTTTATGAGAGGTACAACTTAAACAATGGACTAATTTACCTATGTAGATTAACTATGCATAACTCTTGGTAGATAGGGTGTGGCTAGAGGAAGTAGGTCACCGGGGTGTGCCTTTGGGGTTTATATTTTGTCCCTGGTGAACAGAACTCTCTGCTTCCTGGTTGCCATGTCCTGAGCTGTGTTCCTCCATTATGCCCTTCTTCCATGATGCTTTGCCTCACGTCAGGTCCAGAGCAATGATATGATCTGTCTATGGACTGAGACTTCTGAAACCATAAGCCAAAATAAACTTTTACTCCTCTGTGTTGTTCTTGTCAGGTCATTCAATCACAGCAATGAAAAAACTGACTAAAATACACTGGGACTTCGTATTTCATCTCTATTTTTTGTGTAATCTCCAGCAGATTATTTTACCTCTGTTTACTCACCGTTTATCCTCTGTGGGCTTTGTGGCAATATTTAAGAATGAACCAGCTTTTTGAAATTACATTGACCTCTTTTGTGTCTTCCCTATCAAGCATATAATTCCACATCATATCTCATGAGCAGCCCCATCATTGTTAGGAGAGAGCTATTATAAGTGTTATAGCCTTCAGGTGTACTTGGATTGAAATAGTTTGAATACTATTGATCTTTTTTGATCTTTATATATATATATATATATATATATATATATACACACACACATATATACATATATATTTTATTTGTTCTAATTGGTTATACATGACAGTAGAATGCATTTTGACACAAAAAGTACTATTGCTGGTAAACCTCTTTTCTAGCTCTGAAATTCTTACTGAAAATTCCTCAAATTTACATTACACATAGTCCACTATAAAAGGCTAATATTAACTTCTTAGCATACAGTATGTGGGGGAGTCACCTGATATTTTAGAGGGCATAAGAAATATCAGTATGCAGTAGACTGAGACAGTATTACCCTATGTATATGTAAGATTATATGAATCATGTGAATCTACATTGTGAAAAAAAGATATATTCCCTGCTGTATAATTATATCAAAATGGGTTCTACTGTTATGTATAATTTAAAAAACAATAAAAAAGTCAAATTCTTAAAAGAAATATCAGTATGTGTGGGTTTTTCATCTATTGATCAAGAATTACCATTTTCATCACAGATCACTATAATTTGGAGACCCTCCCCAGTGCAATACAAATTCCAACCTTCCTCTCCTGCAGTCAACACACAATTGTTGGTAACACACAAGAACTTGTCAAAGATAGCAAAACTGTATACACCATTAAGATAACGGCTCACTGTTTCTGCTGACCATTGCACAACCAGCACCAACAGTGCCTAGTACCTTGTAGCTGTTCAATCAATGTCCAATGGGTAACAGGGTAAAGAAATGAATCAGGAGGGAATTTGGATCTATCACCAAAAGGGTGTTCTGTTGATTTTAGCATACTCTGGTTGCTAAACGCAGAAATAAATTAGAGATGTTTCTGGAAATCCTTTTGGGTGGTAAGATTGTTAAGCGCAAGCCTGGCTTAAGATTTGGTTGGGACTACCCACTTAAATTTTGACTACTTGTAGGAAAATAAATAATTTAGCACCTTCTCTGAGTGAACATTTTGCTGAAATAATTTGGTCAAAGTTTAACTAGTCAGAATAGTTTCTGATCCAGTGTTGAGGAAGCAGGAAAAATATTTTATTCCCTTATTGTCCTGCTCTTTGACATATAAACTCATTTTACTGCCCAAGTGAGCTGTAGTGTACTTAATTGTGTTGGTACCTTAATAGTCTCAGGATTCATCACAAACATACATAAGTTTGTATCATGGATGTAATTAAGTAGATTGAGATGAAGTTGCATTGACCAGAGTGACCTCATAAGTAGGCTAAGTGGTGACAATCCACGTAATTTTATTTGAAAGGAACTGATAAGGCTCCTTTTTCCAGAAATATCTGTGTTCTGAATTGCTCCAGTACCTGAGATTCCAACACTTGGACTCTGAATTAAGGGCTATATGTTCAAGAGTTCCTTTTACAATGTAATATGGGACTGGGGTTGTGGCTTAGTGGTAGAGTGTTTGCCTGGCATGCATGAGGCCCTGTTTTCAATCCTCAGCACCGCATAAAAATGAATAAATAAAATGAAAGGTATTATGAACATCTACAAACTAAAAAAAATTTAAAAAATCTAAATATCCCTACTGGGTACAGTGGTACATGCCTTTAATCCCAATGACTCTGAAGGCTGAGGCGGGAAGATTCTGTAATGCCAGCAGCTCTGGAGACTGAGGAAGGAGGATTGCAAGTGTGAGGCCAGTCTCAGTAACTTAGACCCTATCTCAAAAAAAAAATTTTTAAAGGACTGGAATTGTAGTTCAGTGGTAAAGTGTTCCAAGGTTCTATCCCCAGTTCTACAAAAAAAGGGGCAGTGTAAATACTCTTTAAGAGGACTCATTTATAAACCTATTGTAATCCCAGGAAGATGAAAGTTTGAAAATTCATGATTACTGAACAAGGTAACAAAACAGGCATCTTTTTGAAATGGTGGCAAACATAGAAGTAGGTCCTGAGTGCTTAATTCTGCTTGGGGGATGCAACCTGAATAGTTTCCTAAGTGAATAGGAGCATGGGAATCCTGGGTGTCTGAAAAATAAATTGCCACATTGTCCAGGAAGGTGACTGAAAGGAAAGAGCAAAGGTAACATTTCAGATGAAACTCACATACTTCCCAACTTTATCCAGATATGGTTTCTACATGGACAACATGTTCTCTATTATTTTAAAACCCAGACTTTTCTATCAATTATGTATAATTCATTGTATTAATTTCAGCTCCGCTTCCAAGCTATCAAGATCATTTTGAATCATGATTCTGTTAAACAGAATACTAAGTTACTGTTCTTAATCATCTTGCATTCATGAAGTCTATAATTCATCTAAAACTGTATAGGACACTTTATAAAACATTTTTCAATGACAAGGGTTCCAGATTTTTCTGCAGATTCTCACAGTGATTCTTTGATTTCAAAAAAAGGTTAAAAACCATCAGTCCAATTATTTATCAGTATTTTGAACAGAGCAGTGCTCATAAGGACAGAGTTCCATAAGACTGCCAACAGTGACTTCCTTCCTGGTCACCACTGATCCTTCAGAAATTTGGAGGTATAGTTATTGACAATGAAATGTCAGTCTCTTTTCCTGTGATTTGCCTCTTTCATAAAAGTAGAAGGGAAAAATGAATTCCAGCTACTTGGCCATTCTGGTTATTGACATTTTTATACTGCTGGTGTTTAGTTTTTAATCTTGGTTTATTAGGTCTTTCTTAAGACCTTCATCATTTTGCTACTTGTATCCATCAAACATCATATATCATAGTACTGTCTTCTGTGAATGGAATGCTTCAAAACTCTGAGATTGACTGCAAATTGGCAGCTCCAAGATAATACATAATTTTCCTATCTCTTCTCTCCATGGCTCTGGACAAATGAATGCTAATTTCCATTTCAGTTCACCTTAACTGCAAAGCATGTGGATATGATCTAGATAGAAGAGAAATTGCAGTATAATAAAATTATATGTAAATCTGAATGTTATATGTTAGTGCTTCATACCTCACATGGAAAGGATTCACTTTAGAATAAAGTCAGACACACAAAAATATATACCATGTAATCCCATTTTTAAGAAGGTCAAGAAAATCCAAAACTAATCCATTGAGATAGAAAACATTTTGACAATACTAAGTCTGCCTATCCAAGAACATGGGAGGTCTTTGCATCTTCTAAGGTCTTCCTCAATTTCTTTCTTTAGTGTTCTGTTGTTTTCATTGTAGAGATCTTTCACCCTTTTGTGTTAGACTGATTCCCAAGTATTTTTGAGGCTATTGTGAATGGGATGGTTTTCAAAAAGAATGACTTTATGATATTTTCCAGTAAATGGATGGATCTGGAGACTATCATCCTAAATGAAATAGGCCAGTCCCCAAAAGCCAAAAGTCAAATGTTTTCTCTGATTTGTGGAAACTAGCCCACAATATGACAGGAGGAGAATAGAAATTCAGTAGTTTAGACAATGGGGAATGCAGGGAAGGGCATAGGAAAAGGAAAGACAGTAGAAGTAGAATGTATCTGACATAATTTTCCTATGTGCATATACGAAAATATCACACAGAATCCCACCATCATGTACATTCATGAGAATGGGGTCCTAACTAGAATAAGATATATTCTATGCTGTATAATTATACCAAAATTGATTCTACTATCATTTACTAAAAAGAACCAATAAATAACTAAATAATAAAAAGAAAACCCATCATTGTTTGATGAGGTGCAAGACACAGTGGGATTGTGCATGGGGGAGTATTTGGGCTGAGAGAAGTTCCCTATGTAGATAGATGGTTTTGTGGATATGCATAACTGATAAAACCTCTCAAATTTGGTGCTGTTCATTATGCATAAATTATATGTCAATAAATATGTTTATGAAAGGATTTACCTTGGGAGTCATTGAAATGAGATTCTATTGAGTATTATTTATTGAGACTTAAAATAAGTTTTAAAATACAATTAATTGATTACAGAAGTGAAAAAAGTATGTCTACCTATAAATTTCCTCAAGGTGGGGTACAAATGAGATCATGAAAAAACTTAAGTGAAGAAAAGGAGATATCAATGCATTTTTGTTAATATGTAGCATGTACACAAGAATAACATTTATCAACATGGAATATACCAACAGTAAAACAGATTTTGTAATTAGTTGTTATAATCTAAAATAGATCTTAAGCGTTCATTTAGAACACTTTCCTAGTGTGCCCCTTCAAAGCGGATAAAAGTAGCAACACAGTGATAACATAATAGCTTATTCAAAGCTAACTTGTACATCACCTATTATATCAACACTTTGTATTCACTGAAGGAAAACTGTATTTCTAATTGTTTGCCTGTGTAATATTT
Source organism: Glaucomys volans (assembly GCA_020662805.1). NCBI lineage: Eukaryota > Metazoa > Chordata > Mammalia > Rodentia > Sciuridae > Glaucomys > Glaucomys volans. Next base: position 470,147 of record JAJEJO010005699.1, read on the forward strand.
GGCATTTAAATATTGGATTATTTAAAAATTTTGCTGTGCTTAGGTATTAGTCACCAGAATGATTCCTTAGGAAATTTAGCATGATAAATGTATTGATAATAAGACCTAGTTTAAAATGCTATGCATATATATTCTCCTCTGTTGTTTTTGGAGAACTTTTTCCTAATCTATGAGATAATGCTGTCAAATTCTTTTCTTAGTGGTAAATATAACAACAAAGAGGCAGCCTGACAACTACTCCTAGAAAATATAATCTAATTAATGTCACCTTGTTGTGTGTGCATGTGGAATACATGAAGCACAGCTAAAAAGAAAATATTTTCTATTTCAGAAAAACTCTTTTAAATGAGTTACAAAATACTTGCCTTGTCATTCGTTATGCATATATGTTAGTATGATTTTAAGTATTCTCTATTCAGGAACCCTTGTATTTATTTAATAGTTGTCCTGACCCATTTATTTTGGATGCATGTTAATAATGAGTACCTTGTTAGAAGAAGGTTGGTCAGAATGGAGGGAGGGAATGTGGACTGTTTAGGTCAAGTGAATTCCAGACACCATTAATGGGTTCCTTAGTTGTGCTCAGAGCACTAATCTATGTCTTAATCACATTCTTGTCCTCATTACCCAGGGGCTCAACCAAAACCCCAGGCTCTGGCTCTGGTTCTGGCTCCAGCTCTAGTTCCTGCTCAGGATCCAGCTCAATCTCAAGCTCAGGCATCAGAATAGGCTCCTCTCCTAGGACAGGCACTGGGACAGGCTCTGGCTGTGGGGCAGACTCATGGTCTGGTTCCAAGATGATAGTAGGATCAGTCTCATGAGCGGAGGGTGGCAGAGTTGCTTCTAGCTGGATAACATCTTCCATTGGAATGGCTTCATTCTCTCGGGTTTGGTTTATTTTTGTCATTGGTCTGCAAGAAACAAGGCCCAGAAAAGATCAAGGTAGGGAAATGATAACTGAAATTTCACTATAGCTTCAATGACACAGGTCCTTCCTAGACTGTTCAGGATGCCTGTTCATTCTGATATTCTCAGTCACTGTCATACCATGTGTTTCCATTTTGGGGTTCAAAAAAGTTAGGGTTCTATGATGAAAATTTAAGAAGGACAGACCAGTGTTTAAAAGGTGGGAAAACTGATATCAGGTGAGTCTAAGAATCTAATAAGGTCTCCAAATTCACAGTTGTGATGCATCTCTATCTCTGATTCCATCTAGCATCACATTTGGTACCTGGTTGAAACCCAACACATAGTTATGGAAGCAAGCAGACAGGTGAACAAATGAATGAGTGTGTTCTACACTAAAGAAATGGGAAAGTGGTTAAGAGCATGGGCTGCAAGCAGGGCCACATTATGGCTTCTGTTGCCCCTAGACCCTTTTGTCTCTGTGGGCTTCTTCTTCCTTAAAAAAAATACTTAAAATTACATTTGCAACTGTGTTTTTATAAACACAAGCATGGTAACATTATATCATAAAACATTTTCTTGGATCTGAATGGGTGGTTGTGGGAGTGAAATGAATTGATATGCATATAGTGCTTAGAACAGAGTCTGGCACACAGGACTCAGTAAATGGCAGCCGCTATCATTATTTTGTAAAAGAAATGAGACCAAGTAGAAAGATACCTGTGATATCTTATGCTAAAAGGAGTGCTTAGGGAGGACTGACTGAAATTGATGCCTGAGAAATGTTTGTATTCAAGTAAAGACAACAATCCAAAGGTTTGTATTCAAGTAAATAAAGGCTTACTCAAGTTCTGTGGTTGTTTTAGAATTCTTCTTCCTTTCCTTTTCCTTTGCCTTGTTCCTTGCAAAGCACACCACAGAAATGATGATGGCAGCACCTACCAGGGTACCAATCAAGGCACCAACAATGATCCCAACTTCTGGATCTGGAGGACACAAACAGCCTGCTGGTTAGTAAAGGGAAACATATTGTCCTCTCACGTGTGTGTTTGTGACTGGTAGAGAATATTTGGAACATTCACATATCAGGGAAGTGACTCCTATAGGCCAAGGGAACAGAAACCCCTAGAATCCCAGTTGGATTTATAGTGAGTAAAGAAAGATGACTGGCCTGACTAGGTAGCTTAACCGTTGACATTAACACACAAAAAGAAAAAAATACCAACTTGAGACAGGCAAGGTTGTTTCAGAAATGGGGTTTAGAGAAGAAAGTGTTCAGTATGCATTTGTTCAGAAGGGGAGAGAGATGGGGAGAGAGAGAGCATGGAGTCACAATCTAGTCACCAGAAATATGCCTCTGTTATAAATACGTACATTTCACCAGGCTTTCTCAGAGCATAGATGAAATAGGTTCCTAAAAACCTTTTACCTAACATAATCCATGATCACTGAAGAGCCTTGTGCATTCTGGCCACTAGGAATAGATATAGCTATTTTGAGGAACCAGCATCTGGTTTATTACATCAGTGTATGGAAAAATTTAATGAGTGTGAGACCATCCAGCTGAGAACCAGACCGTCTAGCCCAGAGGTGTTGTCCCTGAGAGAGCATGCCTGGGTCATAAGCTGGCTCATCCCCATCCTCTCAAACAAGGATGGGCAGCTTACATTTTTGAGATGGGAGACAAGTTGAATTACCTAATAATTCCTTTAACTTTGGGGGATTAATTTAATTAATAATTTTAAAATTTAAAAAGGTAATAAATTAAAAAGTCAAATATTTCTAAACTTCTAACAAAAACAGCAGTCCCTCTGCTCCACTCTTCCCTATCTCTGGGTCCCAATCACTAGAGGCAAGTACTCTTGATCCTTTCTTAAAAATTCCTAGGGCTGGGGATGTAGCTCAGTTGGTAGAGTGCCTGCTTTGCACAAGGCCCTGGGTTCAATCCCCAGCACTGTGCAAAAAAAAAAAAAAAAAGAAAAGAAAAGAAAAGAAAAGAAAAGAAAGAAAAAAGAAAAAGAAAAAAATTTCCTTGCCCCTGTGTTTCTATTGTACTTATCCTAAAATGTCCTACCTTTTTCAAGCTTCATTCTCTTTTGATTCTGTATCCTGGAAGTTGGAAATTTAATTCTTTTATACCACTTCACTCAAATCCCACCACATTCTCCTAATATCACTCAAATCCCACCACATTCTCCTAATATATCACAAGTTTTAGTTAACACAAAGCTTGCAGTATTATGACTATGGAAATACTGTGCACAGATGAGGAACATAATATACTATGATTCTTCTTTGTGCAACATTTTAAAAAACTTTTCCCCACACTTAATAATTGCCTTATTTGGGTATTTGTTTGGTTCCCCCTTTCTTTTCTTTCATATTTGTTTAGTTTTTAAAAATGCATTATCACTAATCCCAACACTTCCACAAAATCATTAAATTCCTTTCAATAGATTCAAACACATCAGATATCTGTTTCTTATGTTTTCTTTCTCTCAGAGATAACCTAATGGAGTTCTCTCTCTTCTTCCACCTACTGCTGTATTGACTTTCTCTGCCTACTGCTGTGTTTTCATTCTTCAACATCCCATTTTAAGATTAAAGAAACAGGCTTCACGAATTCCTTCAAGAATCAGCTCTAATAGTACTTGGTCAGCAAAACTAGCCCTGGATCTACTAGCATAATTGTTCGCTCTTTGGTGTCCTCTATCATAGCATTCAGCACATTTTAGTTTTGTTTGTTCCTCTAGTTGAACTGTGAACTCCTTGAGTATAAGATATATTTCTTCTTAATCTCTGTATCCCTATCACTTAGGACAATCCCTGGCACATGGCAGACATTCAATAAATGCTTGAAGAAGGAAGGAAGGAAGGAAGGAAGGAAGGAAGGAAGGAAGGAAGGAAGGAAGGAAGGAAGGAAGGAAAGGAGAAGGAAAGAAGAAGGATAGGAAGGCAGGCAAAAGTTGAACATCATTTGAAAGATTAGAAAGGAAGCAAGGCTCAGGTACAAATCGTATGAGTCTGCACATCTGCTGTTTGATTGTATCTGTGGGAAAGCAGACAGGGATTGGGAGAGAGGTAAAGAAAAACAGACAAAATCATGGGGAAATAGATGAAAATGATATGAGAATGAAGAGCAAGAAGCTTCAGGACAAATAATGAAGAAAATTCCCTGGATTGGTCCAATTTGACAATTCCAGGGCTCACAATATTGTGCTTAGAGAGGAAGTAAGCACCTTTGAACAGAATGATTAAGGTTCAGAGGCAACCCAGCTCTGCCAGTTACTAACTGGATGACCTTGAGCAAGTTATTTGCCTCCCTGAGCTTCAGTGCCTCCTTTAATAAAATAAGGTTAACAATATATTCTGCCTCCATATATAAGATAGTTGGGAAGATTGGATGAAATAATGCTCATGTAGCACCTGGTCAAGTGCTTGGCACATAAAAGCAACAATGATAATAAAAATATTGACAAATATTAGGTTCTGTGATTTTGGGTGAGAGTGTTATTATTAGGGACAGATCTTACCAAATAGTTAAGAACTGGAAAATTCATGAACTGTGTGTTTGATATAGATAGCTAGAGTGTCTCCTGAATTTACCAATAGCATCATTAAGAGAAATCCAGACTGATAATGTTAATGAGATTGTTATACTTATCAAATAGTCATAACCACTCTCTAGAGATTTTTGCAAAGCTTCAACAATTTCCTTTCTGTAAAGGATTTAGGGAATATATTAAGTTTTATGTAAGCATTAGTTATTAGAACAATCACTCATCATATCAATCTATAAATAAATCACACAAATCTCCACAGAGGCAGAAAGGACTAAAGATCCTAATTAATGTACAGGGCCTGGTTACTTGACTCAAGGAGAAACTGTAAAAGATGTATGGTCAACTCACGTGAAGAGGTTAGATCAATTTCACAGGAACTATTGCCAACGCTGTTGATAGCAGTACACTGGTAATAACCTTGTTCAAAATTTGTCAGATTTCCAATAAACAAAATTCCAGTGGCTGGGTCTGTCAAAACCAGGAAATAGACTTTTAAGATGTCTTATGTGGGTAGGAATCAAGTCAGTGTAGTATCATTCAATGCTCACCTACTCCCCTACATTGCCCTCCCTTTCTTAAGATGTACATGGACCAATTAGGTCCCTTGGGTCTGTTCCAAAGGTAGCCCATCTACCACCATGTAGAATCATGCCTAGAGCTGGCTTCTAGAATTTGGGGTGTAGTCCATACTACAGTCTTATGTTGGGAGACACATGTTGTTTTTAAATCCCTCTCCCCCAACCAAAAAAAAAAGATAATATTGAGCAGTCAGGACAACAACCAGCCACACATGCTATCATTCAACCCCCAAAGACAGGCCTTGCCAAGGACTGCCAGAGGTGATACTTACTAAAGCTTTCTTTCACTGGCACAGCATTACTTCCCTCAAGTTTATACCAGTGGTACACAGGAGACGGTGTTCCCAAAGAAGAGAGGCAAGTCAGGGAAATACTACGGCCTGTTTCTGGTCTTCCTTGGATTCTACAAAGTGGCTTAGAAGGTTTGACTGTAAGACAATTACAAAGAGTAAAACTCCTGCAGAATGCATGGCAGCCCACAATACTTGCTGTCACTTCCTAAGTTTCATTTTGCAGAATACATGTTTATTTAGTATGTGTGTGTGTATATGTATATATATACATATATGTATATATATACACACATATACATATATAATATACATATATAACATGATATATATAATTATATACGATATATAATTATTTATTACATAATATAACATATATATAACATACATATATAACATATATGTTTTTTATATATATATATATAGTGGTAAGTGGTACATAGTGGTACATAATATGTGTGTGTGTGTGTGTGTGTGTGTGTGCGTGTATACTTATTTTGACTGTTTTCTGATTGTACCACCAGATGGGAGTAGAGCACTTCAGGCACAGGGACATTCTAGTCAAGAGACCATTAAGATTCAACTAGTGTCTCTGTCTGCCTCCTCCCCAGATTTATAACCATGAATTTCTGCATTGTGTCTTAAAATATGCCTTTAATAAAACAGCCAATGTAAGCAAACACTAAACCACTATGAACATAGCTTATACTTTAAAAGAAGTTTTAAAGGAAAACAGAACCCTTAAATAACTTGAGATAACAAGTTTTTATTCTTTCTAAAATAATTCTATTAATACTATATTTTTTATTCCTTTATGGGTCTTTTTTTTTTCATTTGTTCATCTGTGCTTGTGTCTCTCATCAGCAGGGGATTTCCATTTTAGGTGTGCATGCTACACAGCAATGCAATCTTAATGCCTCCTTCGCACCTAGTATTTAGTTATGTACCTTCGGTGTACCTGACATGGTCCTAAGCACCAGGGATAGAATTGTAACATTGGCAGATTTCTGAACTGGGATAGAGGGCAGCGATGGGAGATGAAGTTAGAGTGTGTCTGGAGTCCTATCTTGGAGGACTTTTTAGTCCATGTATTCTGAGAGCAGGGAGACCATGGAAAGACTTTAACCTTGTTGGTGATGTTATTTTAATATTTTAGATGGATCTCTCTGAGTTCCATCTAAACTCTCTGAGTTTGGGGGTGCCTAAACAAGGAAGAAGAGGAGACGGTTTCAAGAGGTATTAAACTAGAGGCAACAGTGATCAACTGGATATGGGGGATGAGGGAAGAGTGTGGGATCTGTGGTGATTCCTAGGCTCCTGAATTGGACAACTGGGTATATGATCTTGCCATACTTGAGAAAAGCAATGCAGGTAGAGGAGCAGACTTTAGGGAAAGGAATGATGAGTAGGAAGGAGTTATAATGAGGGTGGTTTGGGATGTGACTGAGTTTTAGCTACATATGAAAATACCTGCATGATGAAACTGGAAAACTGAAACTAAATATCCCCATTCACCTTACTTTGCACAACTTATTCTGTCCTTAATCATATTTGCAGATAAGGATCAGAAGTTCTATACTTTCTAAGTCACCTTCATTATTATTATTATTATTATTATTATTATTATTATTATTTCACCAGGGATGAAACCCAGGGCACTTAACCACTGAGCCACATCCCCAGCCCTATTTTGTATTTTATTCTGAAACAGGGTCTCACTGAGTTGCCTAGGGCCTTGCTAAGTTGTTGAGGTCGACTTTGAACTTGAAATTCTCCTGCCTTAACCTCCCGAGTCATGGGGATTATAGGCATGAGCCACTGCACCCAGCTCACCTTCCTTATCTTACGTTGACTATACAACCCTCCAAAGGCTGATGTTCTCTTAGACAAGTTATATCTTAAATGCTCAGCCCTCCATCTCTCAACCTGTGACATGGTATTTAAAAGCAAAGTTCTGGTTCCACATAGAATACTGGCTCTACGGCTTCACTCTAGATGTGTTTTTGCAAGTTACCTAACATAACCAAACCCCAGTTGACTCATCCGGAAAATGTGAATGAGAGAATATCTAACCTCTGACTGATCCACAGATTCAATAAAATTATATATATAGGGCCTTGCACATGGAAGTGCTGTTAGCATGGAGAGGACTAATTCCTGCTACTAAAGTTAATCTTCCATCAATTTCTGCTCTATTCAGCCATTTCAGACTCTAACCTGTTGTACACATGAGCAACAAGACAAATGCATACAGCTGTACATTTGAAGCACTTCTTTAGTCATATCTTGGAAACATGTCTTTTGATTAAAAGAAGGATTTTCTACTCAGCTCTTGATTTTATCTTACTTACCAATGATTTTCTCAGATGGGAAATACTTGGTTTGCTTATCCTGAAGTACACCATTTGATCAGGAGTCCATCACAACTATCACTAGAATTTCCACTTTAAAAAATATGAGTATTTTATAATTGTCCAGCATAATATAATAATTGAACAAAAATTTAAAAGCCAGACATGAGGACTTGAACTAAATTATGGACAGAAACCTGTAATGACTTGTACTTGTTCCTCGAGATTCAAACCCAGATAGGCTTCTTAAATTTTTTTTTTGCTAAACACATCTTTCTTTTATTTTTATTGACAAAACACTTAGTGAATCACTTTGAACCAAGTGCCAAATCTATATATTTTCTAAAACTACTGAATCAAAATTGAATTGACGTTTTATCCTGTTCAAATCCCCAGTAGAACTTGGATATTTTACTGGCAAAGCCATTGATCTACCTGTTAGCTTTATTGCTTTCAACAGAATTGGTGTGGGAGGAGAAGTCTCACCTCAGAAAATAAATGAAAATGCTTCAGTGTGTTCTCAAACCTTCTCTAAATTAATCATTTTATTTGTATGTGCCAAATTGCAAAAGGAAGATAATGCTTATTCCAAATGCACACAAAATAATTATTCAGACTTGACCTGGATATTTTTCAGAGATCGATTTTCCAAGGTTGTCATAACTAATGGAAATCTTTCAAATGAATGTTCATCAAAACCACCTGGTTCTTTGCTTACTGCCATTTCCTTCACCTAAATTGTACCCTGCCACCTCAGCCCCTTTTCTGCCTGGCACACTCTTGCACATCCTTCAGCAGTCAGCATAAAAGTCTTTCCTTAATAAGCCTTCTCTAGTTCTCCTTACACAGCTTTTTATCCTTGTTTTTTGCACCAGTGATTGAACCCAGAGGCACTCAATCACTGAGCCTCATCTCCAGCACTTTTTTTTAAGACAGGATTTCACTAAGTTTCTGAGGCTTGCCTCGAACTCGTGATCCTCCTTCCTTAACCTCCTGAGCCACTGGGATTATAGGCATGCACCACCACACCCTGCTCCTTACAAAGCTTTTGGATCTTTCTCTTGTGCCCTCACAGCTATCCTCTCACAATTCCAAAGAAAGTTTTTGTGTTACATATTTATCTACTTCACTAGATTGAACTTTTATAGGTTAGGGAACCTATCTTTTACATCTTCCCATCTTCATTGCTTAGCACTGTAACTGACACATGTGCTCAGGATTTGTTGAATGAATTCATGAATGCATAGGTAAATATATGGGATTGGTGTTCATTGCAGGGTAATGAAATGTCTCTGAAAGAAACTTTGCTACAAAGAGCCGTCATTAAGGAAACATCAATAACTTTCTCCATAATTGGTCTCTCAAAACTACCTGTACCCACCTCGCTACACTCCCAGGAGAGAAAGCAGAATAGTTGCTCATGTGCAATGAGATTTGATAATTGCAAACACTAATGCATTTTTAAGATAAATTAGCCATGTTGAAATTTCTGGAAAGGCTAAATTTCTAGGATGGCTTTGTTTTTCACCCAATGAATAAAGATAAAATTTTGAGACTTCCTGAACAAGGAAATCCATAGATCCTTCACTTTCTCACTTTGCCAGGGTCCTAGCTGCTTAAGGAAGTTGTGAAACAGTCATGACAGGAAGTAACTGACTCAAAGACCCATGGGAAAGAATAACTCAAAGAAAGTGACCCTCAATGTCATATGGAAATTGATTTGAATCCCCTGAAGCTTAAATTTAAGAACATTAACCTTCTTGTCTAAGTTTATCTCAAGGCTATTTCCAAGTCCTGTCTTGAAGAAGTTTTGCCTCTTTAGATTGCTTCTGCTTAGAACACTCCAGAGTCAGGGAGAAACAAAATCAATTAGAGGATTAATTTCTCAAATTATTTGAACATTAAAGAGCTCTTTAATCCCTAGTATCTCATTTTGTCTTCATAACAAATCACTAAAGGAGACAGGGCAGGAATTACAACCCCATCTTACAATGACCAGAGAAAGGTGGACAGATTTGCATGAAATCACTGAGTACAAAATAAGGTCAAGAACTTAAGTCTTTTGACTCCCTGCTTGATGCTTTGGCATTTATACCACTCCATTTAGTCCCCATGTATATGGCTAGTCTTTCAAACTAGAATATGCACTCTCCCAGGAAAGTACATGAATAATATTTCTTTTCTGTCTCCATATCCCTGGTGTGTTTCACAGTGCTCAGAAAAGTAATACACAATGGGTTGAGCTAATCCAATCTTAGACATTAGCTCTTGGGTACTTTCCCCTCTTTTCCAGGTGGTTAGATGCAGTGACAAACCTCATGGTAAATATCAGCTGTTCTTTATGGCAGCACATCAGTGGCAAGCCAAGGCAACTGGGAACAACTGTCCTAGGTGTGTATCTTGTTACCAATTGTTGCTTTTCCAAGCAACTCTTGTTACTAATTTGATCTACTGCCTCCTTTCCTATGATGTACATACACAGTTTGAGAAGCTCAATGACTACATCAACTCCATTTGGAATCATATAGAAGTGGGGAAATGCTTAGTTAACTGGGTAGGCAGTAAGGGTTGCCGTTCCTTTCCTTCTGCTCTTTAGTACTTCCCACTCCTAGGGCCTGCAGGGTTTAGTCCTCATTGTCTTCTCAGAAGTTGGAAGGATCACTAGAAATTGGCAAAATGTGGAGCTCCCCAAAGACAGAAACCATGCCTCCATCACTTCTCCCTCCTGAGACAAAGTAGGCTGTCAACAAATACTGAATACAGGAACTACTCCACATTCATTTTGAGAGCAGATATGACTTGCTCAACATCATATAATGAAAATGTGTATATACAAAAATTAATCCTTAACAATGGCTTAATGTGTGCCCCCTTTTCCAAATAGCATTAGCATTTTTGAAAGGGAAACTCTTGCCATCATGTTTTCATGATGGGGATTGTAGTAGACTTGGGAGAGGTAATAAGTTGACATTTGTCTCCTCCAGGTAAGTCTGACTCTAATTGGAGGGAAGTTCTCTCTGAAATAGTTGCTAGTGATCATTTGGGGTGGACAGTGACTTGACTCATCTGTTCTCATAGTATTCTTCAGAAATAGAGTTACCTGGAGGTTGGATCAGCTACTGTTGTCATTTTGGCAGCCCTTTTTGTTTTGGCAATTGCTTCTACATGTTTTATGAATGATTTCTCAGTGTTATTGTACAGGTTGAGTTGGTGATGTGTCTGTTTCCCCGATAATGAAAGGAACAGGGAGTATATTTATCCCCAAAGGTCAATTTAGCATCATAACTCAGTACCCAGTCATTCAGTGTTCTGAGTTGCTCCAGGAAGAGAAAAGGTGGAGAAAAATGTCCATACCTAACACAGTGACATTCAGGGTGCCTTGGTTGTTGCCAACAAAATCTGGAGGGTTGTTGACATCGCAGTTGTAAATTCCACTGTCTGCTGGCTGCATTTGCAATATAGTGATAGACGCATTACCTGGACTGGTGGACCTTATAATCCGATCTTTGAATTGCCCCGAGGCTCTACCTTCTCCACCTTCAAAATAGTAAATCTAGGGCAGAAAATACAGAAATTAGAATGAGAGAGTGTCCACAACTAGGATAAGTTATCTGGAAGGTCCTTCTATTCATATTACCTTTGGTAAGAAGCAGCATCTTCTCTGGGAACAGATCCCTATGACCAAGGTTTTTTCAGTTCACTGGGAAAGTTAATTTTCTTACAACTGTTTATAGCCATTACCTCATTTGGGCCTCAGAGCATCTCTGTGATATCATCTTGGCAGTAGTTGGTATGCCTATTTTATAGAGGAAGGGAAAGCTTGGAGCCGTTGGGATTTAACTCCTAACCCTGGGCTAGAAGATCAAGATGCTCACATGCTGAGTCTTCCTGAAGAAAACTTATTATACAGAACCAAATGTCTGATAGAAGACCAAAACTATCATGTTTTTTACCTCTTCATAAACTTTTGATTTGAGTTTACCTTACTCAATAATAGTATCCAATGTTTGTTAAAGTTTCAGATGTTCATATTCTTTTCATACAAACACCTTCCAATAAGCAAACCTGGATTTGCTCTGTTTGTTAGAAGTGTCAGATATCAGAGCAGAAATATCCCTGAGAAATCATTTGGACTCCATTCCTCCTAGTGGTTTCCTGAGGGATGAAACAGCATGAGCTAGTAAAGGCCTAGAAAGTGCTTAGTCAATCGTCAATCATAGCTACCATCTTTCTCCTCATGTCAAATAAAGGAACTCAGACCCAGAAAGATTAAAGATTAAATGACACATCTTAAGCCTAAAGGATTCATTTATTATTATTATTTATTATTACATTATTTACTAGGCTTAAGAAAGATCTGGATTCTAGTCCCATCTGTATCAAAGAATATGGATACTTAGATCATAATTGGTTTAAGGAACTGTGGGAACAGTATGATGTGGTAAAAAGAGGCCTGGTTTAAGGGTCACATGGGCTGGATTTTGACCACAGCTCACTCTCTCTGACTGCGCTCTGCCTCTGACTATGACATAGGCAGGGAAGGTGGCCTCTAGTCATGCCTCCATGGCAACCTGCTTTGTGATAAGAAACAAAGTTATTTAATCTCTCTAACCTTTAGTTTCCACATCTGAACAAGGAACCAGAGCAATGTTTTCCAAAGTATGATATGTATTCCCCAGGTATAGGCACTTAAGTTGATTTTAGATAGTTTCTAAAGGAAAATCTACTGATTTTAATGTGTTTGAAAGACATAACTAACTCATCAAATATGCGACTTCATGGATATTGTTGCTTATATTTAGACTCAGGTAGATTTTCCTAAGGTTTTAAGAAACCAAGTCAATATAGAAAAGAGTAAGTAATTAATAATACTGGTGATCCACAAATACAAAAAAATTATGAAAATAATACATGACTGAAGCTTGGGAATCACTGGACAAGTTAACCTCTGAGGTTCCTTCATCATATACATGCTCTGTGTACATACTTTTCAGTTTCGAATAAATGTGACATTTAGGGATTGTTGTTTATTGTTCAATAAATTGGTATTGTCTTAGTCCAAAGAGACTAATCATTTTCATAAAATCACCTAGAAAGACCTTACAGTTCATTTAATTCACTCCCCTTACTTTACCGAAGAAACTGAAGCCCAGAAAAAATTTTAAAAAATCATACACAAAATGAATGGCTGAAACAGGTTAGAGCCCAGTTCACCTAATTCCAGCTCTTTACCTAATTGACTGATCAAAGAAAGAGAGTAATCAGAAAACAAAAAGATTTGTCCAAATTCAAATGTCTTTTCCTTTAAGCAGAAACTCAACATATATTAAAACTAATGCAGGAAGATAGATTTGGAGGGAAAAATAAAAGAAACAAGCATATTTACAATAAAACAACTGTCTCCTCTGTTTTTACTAAAACCAACATGCTTTGTCTCTTTTGTTTTTTCTATCACCAATGTGCTTTCTTTCCTGCCCAAAATGCAGTCATTTATATCATTCATTCACACCTAATGAATCACAGACCTTTTGTATAAGAGTGATCTTTTTTGACTTAAGAACCAGAAGGTATCAACTCAAGGTAATCAAGTGGGACAGGAAGAGGTTCAGTATTTCAAAGGTCATTTACCTTCATTTGATTAGTCAATACTGGATTTATTCACTTTTTTTGTGCCAGGAATTAAACTCAGGGGTGTTTAACCACTGAGCCACATCCCCAGTCCCTTTTATATTTTATTTAGAGTCAGGGTCTCTCTAAGTTGCTTAGTGCCTCACTAAATTACTGAGACTGACTTTGAACTTGTAATCCATCTGCCTCAGCTTTCCAAACAGCTGGGATTACAAGAGTGTGCCACTCTGGTTTATTCACTTTCTGATAAAAAAATTTGAGGCCCTTTTGTCTCTTACCTGTAATACAGCCTGCTGCCCATCAATAAGACCTTTAGAACTTAAACATCTGGACATTTCCTTTGCCCCTAAGAAGACTGTGGACAGGTCAGTCCTACTCTATACTCATGACTGATTACATCACAATGAGACACATCAGTCCTGCCTGAAACCCAGAGGATCTGGGTGAAAAAACCCTTGTTTCTACAGAGATCAGGGGCCTAACAGAGTGTATTTTATGCCAGGATTAGGACATGAAAAGAAGCCACTGTGAAAGTCTCTTAGTTGGGTATGAATTGAGGTAAAATTAGCAAATAAGCAATGAGGTCCGGGACCTGTAACTTACCCATGAAAAAGAACTTCACCACCCCTTCTACCCTATCTCTTTACACTGCAGGCTAATCACTTTTCCCTCTCAAAAATGAGAGTAAATGGTATCAGAGGTAGGAAATGGAGTAAGGAGGAATAATAATGGAGACCTAAAATCACTTTGGCCTCAGGGTGCTATGTGAGAGGGAAAGTGGCTGAATGGCAGCCAGATACATAGATGCAGAGGTTTTCTGTGAGAGAAGTCCACAGAGAAGCTGCACTGTCTTTGTAAAGAAAAAAAGAAAGAAATATTTTTCTGAAACTGCTTATCTAATCACATAGGAAGGACTGCAACTTGGTTCCATTTTCCACAAAAGAATAAGTCTTTTAAAAATCAAAGTCGAACAACGGCCAAGGTCCAACCCATGATCCTGCATGGCCTGTATACTTTTCAAAGACAGATTACTGTCAATTTAGATATCAAAGCAATTGAAGTCCAGGAACATTCAATAGGCAACATTCTTGGTGGGGTAGGGTACAAGGTGAAGGTGTCCTGAGCTTCATCCCAGTGTTCCTTTAAGGAGTGCTTATTAATTTTTTTATTCACTTTCTCTTTGTGACTTTGTTCATGGTAAAAAACACTGTTTTCTCCAAGGTCCTCTCTGCCAGCTCCCTTGGTGATGCTAGAGACACAATAGCACATTAGAGTCACAATAGCACATTAATTATAAGACCTTCTTTGAGATCACTTAGTTCATGGTTTCTGAGGTTAACGAAACTTTAGGAGCTAGGTGGATATTGTAAATATAGGAAATAGCTGGGAGGGACTGGTGGGTAGTGGTGGGATCATAAGAGATGGTGGAGACTCTGGTGAACTGGGGAGCCAGGACACACTGTGGAAACAAATGAAACACTGAGCTGACCAACCAAAATATCTCCAGTGGCCAAATCTAGCACAGAGACCTGTTTGCAAACTTTGATTCATCCTCTTCTATTACAGATGACACTGAGGGCCCAGAAGAGGAAGTGCATTTTCCAAGGTCATACAATCAATTTACATTCAGACCTGGAATCCACAGCTTCCAATTCCCACTGAATACATTCAGAGAGTACTCATAGTCCTTCCTGCCTGAGGCAAGGAAGATGATTCTCAGGCAAACTTCCCCTTAGGGGCCATTCGATCCCACTCCAGTCAGATCTTCCTCTTGCCAATTGCCACTATTCACTGGCCTGATGCTTCCCACACTAAGCAGCTTCACTATATTATGCCCTTGACATTTGCCAACTGCACTGCAGGCCCCTCAATTCTTTGCAGAGCAGACTGTCCTCTCTTACTGGGTTAAGTTCCTAGTCACACAATACTGTGCATCTGGGAGCCAGATTTGTCCTAAAATATGTTTCCTCAACTTTGTGCCACTGCTCTCAAACCAGAGACTGGTGTATAAACAAGAAGATTTGAAAGAATTTCATCTGCTTTCTATTTGAGTCAGAGTTGGAGTTGCTAAATACCTTTAGCTTCCAGAACTGCTTTTGCAGTTTCCTTTGGGAGATGTGGAAGGCATGAAGTCCACAGCAAACCACCCACTATTCCCCTTGTAGCTTCTTGCTTTCTGGTACTGCCCACCAAGGGGAGGGGGTAAGGTGGCAAAGGTCTCAAGTCCAGAATTTTCTCTGGTCTGTACTATGGGAGTTGGGATTACATATGGAGGGAATAAAATATCAAAATAAAGTCTTTCATGCCCTTACACATTCTCTTACCAGGCTACCATCTGCTACTTTGGGGTGAAGTCATGGAAGATTGCAACTTAAGTGCATGTGTCTGAAAGACAATATAAGCTTTTGTGACTCCCTAGCACTTTAGTGTTAGATTCATTTATCAGATATACAAAATATAGAAACCTGAGGGAATGGGACATAAAATAGATAACTTTGTCCAGCAGGAGGAAAGGAAGATTTGTAGTATTTATCAAAAAGGGTAACACTGACATTTTGGACAATTTGCTATGTTTGTCTGTCCTATGTTTTGAAGGATATTTAGCATCTCTAGTCAGCACCCACTAAATTCCTGTGGGGACCTCAAGTCCTAAAAATCCAATCAGCACCTTCTCCATTCTAAAATGCCCCTGAGGTGATGGAACAGCCCTCCACCACACACATACACCAACATTAGAAAACATTTTAACATAACACTATCTGTAGTGATCAGACCAGTTTGAAAATCTGAGAAGCCAGAGAACATGAGGGCACTAAGGCCTTGGAAAGAAGTTGTCCAATTTATGCATGTGCTGGGAATATGAGGATGTCAAAGGGTTTCTTCCATTATAAATATTCTAGAAGAGTATTGTCTAAGAAAGTCACGTTAACTAGGGTCAATGGGTATTCTGTTCATGAGCAGGAGAAGTCTGTAATTTTACTGGTAACACATTAGGTAGAAGAATGTCCATGCTAGCTTGCCTGTACCAGGTCTAGAGTTTTCAGCTGAGATTTGTTGCTAAAGAACAGACTATCTGGCCGGGCGTGGTGGCGCACGCCTGTAATCCAAGTGACTTGGGAGGCTGAGACAGGAGGATCGCGAGTTCAAAGCCAGCCTCAGCAACTTAGCGAGGCCCTAAGCAACTCAGTGAGACCCTGTCTCTAAATAAAATACAAAATAGGGCTGGGGATGTGGCTCAGTGGCCGAGTGTCCCTGAGTTCAATCCTTGGTTCAAAAAAAAAAAAAAGAACAGACTATCTGAAACTGTCCAAATTTTATGAGAAGAGTTCTTTCCTAAAAAGACTACCAATGCTAATGAATAACCTTGTTTCTGGGTCAGAAAACTTGTGTGATACTTATATAGTTGCCACTTAGCAAAAGAAACCCTTAGACGGGACTCTTACAAAGAGATAACATCTGCCCCTGGGTACTAAAAAACAACAAGCCTCTGAGTCAATTCTACTTTTTTGCGGGGAGAGGTAATGGGGACTGAACTCAGGGGCACTCAAACACTGAACCACATCCCCAGCCCTATTTTGTATTTTATTTAGAGACAGGGTCTCACTGAGTTGCTTAGGGCCTTGCTAAGTTGCTGAGGCTGGCTTTGAACTCGAGATCTTCCTTCCCCAGCCTCCCAAGCTGATGGGACTACAGGTGTGCACTATGGCGCCTGGCTCAATTCTACTTTAACAAAACAATTTGGGGGAGGAGAAGACAGGTATGTTTGAAGAGCTGGCCACTCCCCATATTGGGGCAACAATGGGACCCTGAAGCTTTTGGAGGAATCTAAAGACTGTTGCAGATGTGAATATGAGAGGGTGAAATGAAGACTTGCCCAGTTTTGCCAAGGGCTTGTGCTGATTTGGATTTTCACTAAACTCAGACCCTTCCATCCCATTCCTAAAGCTGGTGCCAGTGCTCTAGAGATTCCAAACAGTGAAGAGGTCTAGTAGTACACCAATAGGTGTTCTTACCTGAGAGGTCCAGCTACATCTTCCCCGAGCGTCTCTTGCATGCACCATTTTTAGACACTGACTGACTGCCTTTTTCTCCATACCCTCAGCATTGGGGCACGAGCCGTGCTGTGTTTGAGCAGAAATGGGTGGGTCTGAGAGCTGAATGCTACATGGTATACTACCACATCAACCCAAGAGTTTAATTGAATCACTCAGTGGTCTGTGTGGCAACAACTTACTCCCATATCATAGAATTGTCTAATAACATAAAACTGTCTTTTTAGCATCCCCAAAATGTCCCACCAGCAATCCTTAGATTAACAAATAACATGCTCTACAGAATTTTCAATGCATAGAAGTGCTCAAAGGGGAAAAGGACTTGAAATGAATTTCCACCCAGGAAGTCTACAATCCCTTGACTGAGCAGAATCTCTGTCAGGGACAAGAAGCAGCAGAAAAGGCATCTAGGCTCTCCTTGTAGCCACAGAGATCCTGAAGGCAGTGAAACTGCGAGCCAGTCTTGGGTCATGATGTCCCTGAAGAGTTCTGTCCCAGCTGTTAAGTTATACTACGTGTATCGTGTTAGGCTGTGTTCCCTGTGCCAATTCCCCAGTTCTAATGCAGCATGAGTGAGATAAGGATTTTGCAATATTGCAATTTTGTTAGTGGCATTGGCAGTAACAATAGCTCACATTCACTGAATGCTACAGTATGGAAGGCTTCCTTGTGCTTCACAAGCATCATCTCGTTTGATCTTCTCATTAAAGCTATGAGGTATCTAAGTAGCTCCATTTTACAGATGGAAAAACTAAACCTCTGAAAAATCAAGTGACTTTTGTAAGGTCATCCAATCAGTAAGTAAGTGGTACAGCATGGAGTAGAACTGACATTCATCAGATTTCCAATGGGACTCTAAAACTACTTATCGGGGAAAGCACAGAGAAACACATGCCTGCTATGTATGGGAAGAGAGAAAGGGGTTTCCATTATGCAAAAAGAGAGATCTAAAATACTTATAATTAGGATCTGGTCAGGGTAATTTGAAGCAATACAGGAACACAGGAGGAGGAGGAGGAGGAGGAGGAGGAGGAGGAGGAGCTTTGTCCCTTGGGGGTTGGTTTTCATTGTCCTCAAGCCAAGAGATGACCCTACTGTATCTTGTCCTTCATATGGCTAAGACCCAAGCATAGGACACATCTCATGCAGTTTTAAGATCAGGGAGCATGTTCCCTCTGACTCAGCAGCTCATTGGCAAGGACCTCACTTGACTTGAACATCCCCAAAGAGTACGTATCTTAAATTATTTGCTGCAGCAATACCTGGCAACTGAAGAATGAGGCAAATGGCAATGGCCACTCATTAAATACCTATTTTTTAATGGATTTTCTTTTTAAAGTTCTTCTAAGAGATTCCCTGAGCTCAATCCACACTCAGTTTAATCATGTCTTCCTCTGCATTCCTAGGCCTAAAAAAAATAATACTGCTGGTCACAATATCCTTTGGCCCTACAGCTCCCTCCCTCACTAGCTACATACCTCAAGCAAGAAGTGGCCCTGTGAATTCATTGTCAAAAGGGGCATACAGAAGAATTTGTGCTTTTGAACTCAGACTGGCTTTGCCTGTCCTCCAGGCAGGCGAGGCCATCTTGATTTAAGCATTGAGCATAAAACACTTCAAAATATATTAGCAAATTCTCTCTAAATTCAGCCCCTCCTGGAAAAATGAGAAGAACTTCAAGTCTACAGATAAATAATTTGTTGAAAAGACTAGTCAGAAAATAGAATTTTAAAAGGAACTAAATATTATGTGATTATTGCCATACACATTCTAAGCTAGAGCAACTTGAAATGGAAACTGATAATTTCTTTGTTGGCTCCAACATGCAAGGTCCTGGGTCAGGACATTTTGGGTGATGGAAACTGATGGAAAAACTTTTTTTGGTGGTGGTGGTAGTACTGGTGCTGATAGTCATAATGGTATTTACATGGGATAAAAGTTACAGGGCTTTATATTTTTTACCAAATGTTTTCACATGCATTATGTCAATTGATTCTCCATGAGTATTGCTGTTCTATCATGTTTTAAAGAGAGGCACAGAGTGATTCAAATATTTGTCCAAGGTAACCAGTATCCAGCAACATTTTTTTTTTTTTTTTTTTTTTTGGGAACCAGGGATTTAACTCAGGGACACTCGGCCACTGAGCCACATCCCCAGCCCTATTTTGTATTTTATTTAGAGACAGGGTCTCACTGAGTTGCTTAGGGCCTCGCTAAGTTGCTGAGGCTGGCTTTGAACTCGCGATCCTCCTGACTCAGCCTCCCAAGTCGCTTGGATTACAGGCGTGCGCCACCACGCCCGGCCTTTCCAGCAACATTTTTTGAATAGAGAGTGCCATTGATGGAGTCTCCCCCTGAATGGTGTTTCCTGCTGACAAATATTTAGGATCTCTAGTAAAAGCAAAGATTCAGCACTTAATATCACTAGCTGAAGCAACACTGGCCAAGTATGCCTCCTCCAATGCCCTCCTTCCCCTCCACCTCTACCCCTTAGCCCTCTC
Organism: Glaucomys volans; assembly: GCA_020662805.1. Taxonomy (NCBI): domain Eukaryota; kingdom Metazoa; phylum Chordata; class Mammalia; order Rodentia; family Sciuridae; genus Glaucomys; species Glaucomys volans. The sequence goes on from JAJEJO010005699.1 coordinate 490,016, forward strand.
AATTTGTTCTCCCTCTATCTTTCTATTAACTGAACCCTTCCTTCCCTTCAAGGTTCAACACAACTGAACAATCCAAAACGCACTGATTGGTCTCTTCTGTAAACTTCACTTTGGTTCATGCATCTTTTTGAAAACCTGATGAAAGCTAAAGAACTTTTTCTTCAAGGGGTATATATGGATATTCATTGCATATTTGCTCACATACACGGTGGACACATGAACACACATAACTGTGAGCATACAATTTTAATCCTTTGACTAATTTAAAGAGGATTTACCCTCAAAGCCAGATGAAGAAAATCTGAAAATAGGCAGCATGCCTGAGGAATAATTGCCCTTCACTGATGTTTTTTTTTTTTGTTTTGTTTTGTTTTTTTTGGTACTGGGGATTGAACCCACGGGCACTCAACCACTGAGCCACATCCCCAGCCCTCTTTTGTTTTTAATTTAGAGACAGGGTCTCACTGAGTTGCTTAGGGCCTTGCTAAGTTGCTGAGACTGGCTTTGAACTCACAATCCTCCTGCCTTAGCCTCCCAAGCCGCTGGGATTATAGGCATGCACCACTGCCCCCAGCCTTCACTGATGTTTATCCACCATCCTCTGGCAAAATTTCCCCCCAGATATTATAGCTACCCACCCACTCTCTGGTCTCATGCTACCCTTGATTACCCAGGGTTACCTCTACTGTGGCCCTGCTCTACCCATCTGGGGAGTCTCCTTCTGTCAGCACTCAATCGGGTGCAGTGAGCCAGTTCCCTTAACAGATCCCAGATGCAGAGATCTGCAGATTAATTAGGACTTGCAATTAGAACTGAAGTCTTCAGGCGATAGTATGGAGAGGTTTGGAGGGAAAACTCTTTCAGAACTACTGTTCATTTCACCCATGAGAAGACATTTCTGTCTAATATAGAATATATGATACACAAAGTGTTGACTTATTCAGAATTGAGATAACAGGTATAAAACAGTATGAAGAGAACATAAAGGCAAATTCACTTCTATGATGGTCTTCCCTAAACATCTATCTTCAAACTTTCTATGTCAGGTTCTGTCACTGTTGTCACTGGCATACCAATCCTTCACATAATTACCCCAACAGTTTTCAGTCAGAACTAGCAAGGGAGAAGAGTTTAGGAACTTACAGTATGTGGTTCCATTGCCTCCTTATGAAAGAAAGACCACTGGATAGTCAGCTTGTCGGTGGAGGCCACAGTTGTGGTGTAGAAGCAGAGGAGAGTGATATCAGATCCAGCAGTCACATTTACGAAACTGTTGGGGATGGTCACTTGCACCAGGCTAACCTGACCTGAAAAGATAATCCAGAAAAACAATAGAAAACTTTTTCCAGAAAAATTTTTTCTGGAAAATAATCCAGAAAAACACTTACCTTCTGATGACACTTTTTGGGTCACAAAACACTTTAAAAATATTTTATTTAGAGAATCCAAAGTGAGGAGGAGAATGAAGAATGAACCATACAGGGAAACTGAGCAAGCAATGAGGCCAGGGAAAGGGAAATTTCTAACAATTTGCAGTGTGAAGATATTCAAATCCTAGGTGATGGTGAGGTAATAGCACTGAATTGGGAATTTCTTCTATTTAAGAATGCACACATTCTTTTCCAAGGACCCAAAAAGGTCCATGAATATGGATAAAAACCAATCCAGTTTTCTAAGCATCAAGAGTCCTTTGAATGAGGGGTTTTTAGTTTTGAAATTCAGTAGGTCTTAAGCAAACAATATTGGTTTTTATAGGACTTCAGGACCGAAGCCAGAAAAATCCCAGGCAAACTGAAACTAATTGGTTATCCCTTGCCTAAGACCATTGGAGGGGTGTTTGCAAGATCAAAATTATATTCATAACAAAACTAAGGTTTTGTTTATTTTCTTTTTCATTTTCTCTCATGAGTATACATTGGAGTTTCCCAAAATCTACATAACAGGTAATGATGTCATTGCTCTAGTGGCTAATGAAATGTGTGCTTGTGTATTTTTCTAATTATTTTCTCAGTTTTCATTTTGAACATATTATATATAAATAGAAACAATTCACACAGAAAAAGGTTTGGGGGGTCTCAATATTTTTTTTCTTTGTTTTGCCGTGCTGAGGTTGGAATCAAGGACCTCATACATGCTAGGCAAGCACTCTACCACAAAGCTATGCCCCATCTCCATCACAATAATTTTTAATTGAAGTTTTTATTAAGATAATTATAGATTCACATGAAGTTCTAACGAACAAGAAAGATATCCCTTGTGCATTTTATTCAGTTTCCCTCAATGGTAACATTTTGTAAAACTATAGTATATTTTCACAACCAGAAAACTGACATTATTATAACAACCCACTGATTTTATTCAGAGTTCTCCAGTTTTACTTGTACACATGCAACTGGGTGTATGTATTTAGTTCTATTCAATTTTATCACATGTGTAGAATTGTGTTTCCACTACAATCAAGACACTGAACACTTCCATCGCCTCGAAGATGCCCCATGTTGCCCTATTATAAACACTGCCACCTCCCTCCTGTACCCCATCCCTGTTCCTAACCACTGGAATTCACTACTATGTCTTCTATTTATAAGATTTTCTCATTTCATAAATGTTCCATAAATGAAATCATGATAAACTTTTGGCATTGGTTCTTTTCACTTGGTACAATTACTTGAAAATCCACTCAAGTTGTATATCAGTAGTTGGCTGTTTTGGTAATATTCAATGATATGTATGCATCACAGTTTAACCATTCACTAATTTAAGGACATCTGAAGTATTTCCAGTTTTTGTCTATAGTATTAAAGTCCAATGAATATTTGTGTACTGATACTTGCATGAACAGAAATTTTCATTTCTCTGGGAAAAATGCCCAGTAGTGCAATACCTGGGTCATATGGTGGTTCCACCTTTAGTTTTATGTAAAAAGGAAAGTCACAGTGCATTCCAGAGTGACTGCAGCATTATATACACTATCGATATGGTGTGAGTGATCCAGTTTCTCTGTATCCTCACCAGCATTTGATGTGGTCACTATTTTCTATTTTAACCATTCTGATAAGTGTGTAGTCACATATTATTGTGATTTTAATTTGCATTTCATTAATGGCTAGTTATGCCAAACATCTTTCTATGCAGTTATTTGTTGTTTCTATAACTTCTTTGATGAAATGTCTGTTTATATGTTTTGCTCATTTGCTAATTGGATTGTTTATGGTTGCAATTTGAGAGTTCATGTAATCTAGATGTTAATTTTCTGTCAGGTAGACAGAGTTTTATTTCTTCCTTTTGAATCTATATGCTGTTTCTTTTTCCTTCTTGATTGCAATGGCTAAAACATCAAGTACTATGTTGAATAATAGGGACAAAAATGCCCATCTTTGCCTTGTTCCTAATTTTAGGAGAAAAACAGTTATTTCACCACTAAGTACAAAGACAGCATTACTTGTACATGTTCTTTCTTGAGTTGAAGTTATTCTCTTCAGTGGGTTGAACTGTGTCCCAAAAAGTTTAGTCCAAGCCCTAACCCCCAATATCTGGGAGTGTAACTTTATTGAAAAATTAAGTCTTTGCACATGCAATTAAATTAAAGATATTTATATGATATTATCATGCATTCAGGGTTGGCCCAATGACTCTTGTCCTTATAAGTAAAAAGAAAGGAAGATTTGACACATACAGGGAAACGCTATATAAAGATGGAAGCAGAGACTGCAGTGATGCTTTTACATGTCAAGGAATGCCGAGAATTTCCAGCAGCCATGAGGTTGAAATTCATGGCTCCAATTTTCCTTCAGAGCTTTCAGAATTAACCAAGTCTGACGACAATTTGATTTAAGAGTTTTGGCTTCCAGAAATGTGAGATAATAAATTTCTTTTGTTTTAAGTACCCAGTTGGGGCAAACTTTTACAGTAGCTCCGTGAAGCTCACATACCTGCTATTCCTAAATTGCTAAGAGTTTTTTCTCATGAATGAATATTGGATTTTACCAATTTTTTTCTGCACAAATTGATATGATCACAATTTTTTCCTTACACTATTCCATGAAAATACATGAAATAATTTTTGAATGCCAAATCAGCCATCTGTATTTGAAATAAATCTCCTTTGGTCATGATGTATAATTCTTTTTAGACACTGCTTGATTCAACTTGCTAGTGTTTCATTGACATTTTTCACTTCTAAGTTCATAAGAGATATTGATCTGTTATTTTCTATATTGTACTATTTTTGTCTGGTTTTAGTATTATGGTAATACTGGTCTCATAAAATGAGATGAAGTGTCCTCTCCTATTTTTTAGAAATGAATATGCAAAATTGATGTTAATTATTCTTTAAATGTTTGGTAGAAATATCCACTGAAACCATCTAAGCCTGGAGATTTCTTTTGTAGAAGCTTTTTAAATTATGAATTCAATTTCTTTAATGGTTATAGGGTTATTCAAATTATCTATTTCATACTGGGTGAATTTTACTAGGCTTTTATTTAAGTTCTAGTTTTCTTTTATGATTCTTGAGTGTAGCAGTATTCTTGCAAATTGGTATCAAAATACACTTGTGATTTTATGTTCCAGGCACCCTGATGTTCTGAGAACAGATCATGCTAGGCACACTCAACCATTGTGTAAATCACCTATCAACTTTATACTAAAGGTACTTTTTTGTTTCTTTTTAAAGGACATTCAGTTACTTGTCCCTAGCCTGCATGTTAAGGAAAAAGGATGCCCAAACTTGGGAGTTGCTATTGCAAAGAAAAGTAAAAGTCTTTGGCATGAGGAAACTGAGTGATACAGTATGGAACCCAGATGATGCTCACATGGACAGGTGGGATTGGTGAATTACTGCAATGGAAGGTATAGGAAGGATGGTACAGAACAAGAACCCACAAAGAAAGTCATAAAGTTGGATTTAAAGAGATGTGACAAGCTGGGCCCAGTGGCTCACACCTGTAATCCCAGCACTCAGGAAGTTGAGGCAGGATTGCAAGTTCAAAGCTAGCCTCAGCAATTTAGCAAGGCCCTGAAAAACTTAGCAAGACCTTCAACATAAAAAATAAGAAGGGCTGGGGATATGGCTCAGTGTTTAAGTATCCCTGGATTAATCCCTGTTACCCGCCCCCCCAAAAAAGCAATGTTGGGTTCAATTCCAGTACCTCCACCACTGAAAATTAGAAATGCTATAAAGACAATTGAGATTAAAATTCTTATAGGCTATAGTATTGTACAATTATACAAATTAGAAACATATGGGTAAGTCAAGGCCCTTAATGAACAAATGAAAACAATGATTTAATTAGGCAAGTATTTGTTGAGTGTTTTTAGTTCTTTATATAAGCTGGCTATTAATCCTCTGAAAAATAACTGGCAAAGATTTTCCCATTCTGTTAGTTATCTCTTTATTGTTTCCTTTGCTGTGTAAAAGTCATTTAATTTGATGACGTCCCTTTTATTGATTTTTCCTCTGATTTCCTGAGCTGTAGGAGTACTATCCAGGACTTCTTTGCCTGCATCTATGTGCTGAAGGATTTTTCCTAATTTTTCTCCTAACAGTTGCAAAGTTTCTTGTCTAATTCCTAAGTTTTTGATCTATTTTGAGTTGACTTTTGTACAGTGTGAGAGATGAGAATCTAGTTTCATTCTTCTACATATGGATATTTGGTTTTCCTAGCACTATTTGTTAGAGAGGCTGTCTTTTCTCCGGTGTATGTTTTTGGCACCTTTCAAGAACCAGATGATTATAGCTGTGTGAATGTGTTTCTGTGCCTTTTGTTCTGTTCTACTGATCGATGTGATTCTTTTCATGCTGGTACCTTGCTTTTGTTGTTGGTTTTATTTGTTACTGTGGCACTGTAGTATAATTCGAAATCACATACTGTGATATCTCCAGCATTGCTCTTTTAGCTCAGGGTTGCTTTGGTAATTTTGGATCTTTTGTTCCTTCATATGAATTTTATGATTTTTTCTAGTTCTGTGAAGAATATCATTGGTATTTTGAGGGGGATTACATTGCATAATAGCTTGCTTTGGGTAATATGGCCATTTTAACAGTATTAATTCTGCCTGCCTACGAATGGGGGAGATTCCAAAGACTTTATTTCTCATTTTTCTTATTTAATGACAGCAGTCAGAGAAAAGGAATTTATGGCATTGGGAAATATTTTGAAGAAGTAAAAGAAAAAGTAAACCATTGTACTGATTATCCTTTGTTTCCTGGATTTAATAGCTGTATTCTGCGTTACAACCAGGACCGCCTTGGCAGAAGACGACAGTTTACGTGGCAACTAATACATTGATGAAGTGAGAAAAGTGCATTAGGGTAGACAAAAATACAGCATCTTCTAATTCCATGCCTTTCCCCTCTTGCAACCTTATTCTTCCCATGATTTTCTTTCCCATGATGTCTTCCCCACAAGAGAAACTGGCCTGCAGAGAGCAGCTACTCTTTCCAACATAAACTTCATTAGATAAAGCTGGTTTCCACTGTTAGAGGGAAAGTGGATCCCTCCTGTCTTCAAAGAGCCCATCTCCTTTCTCCTGGAAGTTAGCCACATCTGTGGCTATGCTTAAATGACGAGTTTAGAATGTCTTTAAAGTGTTCAAAATAAAAGGGATAGAACAGGGAATCTGGTAGTCTTTAAAGTTCCCAAGAACTTTTCCTTAAAAACAGCTTTTGGAGAGATGATTTGACAAACATTTTTGTTCTCTTGATTGGGTCTCGATATCTGTTATGAAATTGATCAATGATAGTTACTTGTGACCATGTAAGGCAAAACAACCCTTTGATGAACAGTCTCATTAAAATATGCTTGGAGGTAAAGTAAGCATAGTTCTCACACAAGACAAACCATGGAAGAGACCATAAAGCCTAGCAACAAATATCTGGTAAATACCTATTTTGTGTCACAAACTGACACCATAAGGGACCATAAGGAACAAGACAGACACATTCTTTGTCTGCCATGTCAATGCAGCAAGAAGCTTTTATAGCACAGGTCAGGATGGAGGTGAATGAAAACCAAGGTCTTGAGAACTATTAATCTGATACAAATATTTCTAACATTTTAAATATAGAAGAAATAAAAATCTATAACTAATTTGATATGTATAGAAGTCCATTAATATCACATTGGAATTCAGATGGTGATTTCAAATTTTTAAAAATATTTTTAGTTGTAGATGGACACAATATCTTTGTTTATTTAGTTTAGTTTTTTTTTTTTTTAATGTGGTGCTGGGTATCAAACCCAGTGTCTCATGTGTGCTAGGCAAGGGCTCTACCACTGAGCCCCAATTTCAAAATTTTTTCTGTTCAACAGATATTTCTGTGATGAGAGAAATATCCTATCTCCTCTCTGTCCAGTTCAGTACCTACTATCCATATGCAATTATTGAGCCAGTAAGACTGAGGAAATAACATTACAATTTTACTTAATTTGAATTAATTTAAATTTAATCACATGTGGATCATGATCAGTATAAATTTAGTCTTAAACTAGAGTCAATTCTATGACTGTCAGGAGAATAATGTTGCCTTTCTTTGGATTAATTAACTCTAAATTGAAAAATTATTTAAAAGTTGATAAAGTCAGAAAAATATCTAAATTAACAGGACTTAAATAAATAATGAGCTAAAGAATCATACCCAATTTAAACAAAACTCAGAATTGTAACGCCACTTACTGACTTGGCTGAATTAAAAAACAAAACAAAAATGTATATGTTGTTGAATTATGATTTACTTTTTTCAAATGCCAGTGCTTCTTATAAAGGAAAACAATCCAAGGGGCATGCACTTAAATTAATTAATGTTTTAAGATTTTAAAATGTCTTGCATTTTGGTAATGGTTATTCATTCATTCATTTAATGCCTACAATATGGACAAGTACTTTGCTTATTTGCAAGATTATTATTCTCCTAATATATATACCACAGCAAAAATATCTCCCAATTAGCCATATTGAACATGATGCATTTGAAGTGATTTAATTTCCAGTAACTTCAGGTATAATTGCTTTATTTCGAGTTATAAAATATTATAGCCAAATGATCATTTACCTTTTGGATTTGATTGCAAAACCAAAGTTTGAATATATTACTTCTTTCATATATATAATATACATCGCCAGAAAATGAAAACAATATTAACATATCTTTCCAACAGGTGACAAATACATATTACAAGTATTTTAGTGATTGTCATCAATTTTTGTGGAAGATACTTTTTATTACAATTACTTTCCTGAATTGAGGTTTAAACTAAGACCTCCGAAGATGCCTTTGACAATATTTTGATTAAAATAAAATCTGAGCCAGGCATGGTGGTGCACACCTTTAATCCTACTTACCCTAGAGACTGAGGCAGGAGGTTCACAAGTTGAAGGCCAGTCACAGCAACTTTGCAGGGCCCTTGGCAACTTTGTGAGACCTTGTCTCAAAATAAAAACTACAAAAGCCTGGGGATATAGGTCAGTGGTTAAGTGCCCCGGGATCAATCCACAGTACCAAAATAAATAAATAAAAATAAAAATAAAAATGAATAAGGCAAGAAAGCAATACTAAAAAAATAAAATAAAATCTGCCCTGCTTATTTGTACAGGAAATTGATTTTAAATATTCATATGAAAATCATCTCTGAATGTTTAGAGTTTAGGAAATTAATTCATTCTTTCAACAAACATTTACTATGTCCCCCCTAATGTTCCAGGCACCTACTTGACAAGAAAAAGTGATGTTCTCTCTGAAGCAAGTGTGCAGGTGAGGCATTAAATTGTACATTGTTGGAAATATTGTGAATTGTCCCACAGTAATATCTGGATCAACTGCAGGATCTGGATCAACTGATGGATCTGGATTACTGTGAATGGCAGGTATAAGATTACCTAAATCTTCTTTTCTCTGATATCCATTCATATGTAAGTATAACAAATAATGATATACCATTCCATCTACTGGGCTGACTACCACTTTTTGCTTTGGACCAGCTAGATCATATATGCATAGATAACCAGCGTATAATATATACCAACAAAAACAGTTATATAGTACTTTAAGAAAAGACATTCTGCCTGGGTGTGGTGGCGCACGCCTGTTATCCCAGCACTTGGGAGGCTGAGGCAAGTCTCAGCAAGTTAGCAAGGACCTACGCAACTCAGTGAGACCCTGTCTCTCAATAAAATACAAATTAGGGCTGGGGATGTGGCTCAGTGGCTGAGTGCCCCTGAGTTCAATCCCTGGTTCCAAAAAAAAAAAAAAAGAATAAAAGACATTCTGAAGTAGTTATTGGTCACTTTGATCAGGCCTTATTCTAAAAGTCAGAAATAAGATCCCAACATCATGCTAAATAATTTTTTAAACAACATGAAAATTGCATAAAAGATATGGTTCTCATTTTTTAATGTAATATATTCTTGCAAAGAAAAAATATTAATAAGAAATTTGCCCAAATTTGAATGGCAAGATTACGTGATTTTTATTTTCTTATTTATATATGTCCACATTTTACAACCTTCCTACAGTGACTATAAGAATATTTATAATCACTAAAAATTATTTATATTTATTATACATATATAATATACATATAACATATACATATATAATATGTTTGTTATAGTGAAAATTATTGCAACTATTCCAAACCCTGTGTTTAGTATAGGCCAGGGTAAGGCCTCACATAGAGAATTAAGTGTCGACTATAGATGTGATATTAGAGGGCTGGTACAGAGGGCCTAGTGTTTGACCCAATTGGCTAGTGATTGAAAGGAACAAAGATTTTTCCTATCCTAAATTAAATTTAAATGAGTATTCTGGGGGTGAAGGATAATAGTAACATGTTATGGGATATTTGTATTATTGCCTTTTGGTTGACTGTGTACAACATCTTTGTTCAAACATTTATAATGAACAGTTAAAGAATTATTGATGAGCTGGGATTATGGCTCAGTGGTAGAGTTCTCACCTAGCATGTATAAGGCACTGGGTTCAATAATCAGCACCATGTAAAAATAAATAAAATAAAGGTACTGTGTCCATCTACAACTAAAAAAATTAAAAAAAACCAAACTTTAAAAAAAGAATTATTGCTAACCACAAGATAGTTTTCAAAGTAACATCTTTTTCTAATTGTAAAAATAGTATAGGAGCTGGTGATATAGCCCAGTGGTAGAGTGTTGCCTAGCATGCAGCAGACCCTGGGTTCAACCCCCAGCACTGCAAAATAATAATAATAGTAATAATAATAGTAGTAATAATAATAATCTTTTTTTTTCTTTTTTTTTTTGGCAGTGCTGGGGATTGAACCCAGGGCCTTGTGCACTGTACCAACTGAGCTATATCTCCAACCCAATAATAATCTTTATAGAAAACCTAGAAAGTATGAAATAGCTGGTGAATAAAATCAAAATCATCTATAATCTCATCACCCAGAGGTTCCCAATGTGAGTGCCTCAGTATATTACCTTCCAGTAATTTGTTATAGTTATGTGTATCCTGCTTTTTAACTTAGTATTTTATTTTTAGCATTTTCTTGTTTCATTAAATGTACTTAGTACATTACCTCACTGTAATGAAGACCTAACATTACTGATGGCTTAAAAAATCAGCTCATTTTTGATAAACAATATCATCGTATATACTATGGGTTTAGGTTAGCACAGGGACAGATTCAAAATGTATTTGATATTTGAGAAAAAATGGCCAAGGCATTTACAAATGAGTGATCTCTCCAGGCTTTTAAACCATCATTGGGATTATGCCTCTAAAAATGATTTTGTTCTGTTTGAATTCCTAAAATCACCCATATTGTACACAATGATAAATCACTCACAAAATCCAGTCTTAGGATTAGCAAATTAAAACTCCCTAAGCAGTATTGGATAATAAAATGCTCACTGAATCTCTGTTCTTCCCACATGTAAGCCCTGGTAGACTTAAACTAAGATTCTGCCTGCTCTGGCAAAGCAAGTCGATCACAGTGAGATTAAGGGAAACACTAAATAAAAGACATAAGATGAAATTTGTGTACAATGAATCGAAATTTTTAAAAAAGAACAAATTATCCTTAGCACAAACTTCTGTTTCTGAGAAAATTCATTTGTTCAACTTTCAAACTTAGTAAGAAACTATGATTTTTTTTTTTCTGAGAAGAATTCAATCCAGAAGCTCCATAAAACAATTTTCCTGCAGGCTGGACTCCCAAATATTAACACAGCACATATTTGTAAAGAGAGAGTTCTTAAAATTACTCAGCATGCTAACAACAATTCCTTTGACATATAGGAGAGGAAAACATAATATAAAAATGAATAATTTCAGTCTAAAATGAAACTCCATTTCCAATTATCTTTGGTAGTTTGGAGATCCTTTCCTTACCTGCAAGGCAGTTTAGGATCAGAAAAGCCTTCCAGAATGTGAATACCATTGCGTTGAAGTTCGTTGAGAGCAGCAGGTGCCCGTAGCTTGCCTGACCTAGGCTGAGTCTCAAACTGGCTTCTTCAATCACAGGGAGGTTTGCCAGGCTTATCTGCTGGGCATCACCAAGCAAACATGCCTCTTTGGGCTTACTTATTGGGTACAGACCTTTCTCAGAGCGGGTTTGTGTTTCTTTGAAACACTTTTCATGGGGTGTGTATCCTTGATATATTTGCTACTGTGTTAATAATAAACCCGTGTATTTAAATTCTCCAAGTTTGTTGTACAAAGATTTTCTAAGTCTCATTATTTAAAATCAATCTTATTAAAAAATTGTACTTGTGGTGAAAAGTAGAGTTGGAAAAGAGCTTATACAAATAAAAGTTGAGAAGGCTAACTAATTTCAAATATTTCCATGAAAATCTTCTAGCTGTGATTCACTAACCTTCTTTTACAAATTAGGTTAGTAAACTGGTGCTTGGAGAGATGCAGTTCACACTAAGGGTGCATGGGTTATGAAGCAACTCATTTCTATGTGAACAAACACTGGACATGTCACTTTTTTTGAAGCACTGGCAATTGTCATTACCTTCCACCAAACTGCCACTAGAATGAATTAATTTTTGTGTCTTCCAGGTTAGAAACCCTATAGCAATTATTCACTAACCTAATTTTGCAAAATCAGGTTAGTGAATCAATGCTCCAGGACTTTCATTGGGTGAGTCTAAATTTTTGCAGAATTAAGTTACTGAATAGCTGTTATAGGGTTTCCTTGGAAATGGAGGTTCACTAGGAGGACATGGGAAACTGCACAGGTGAGAAGCCTCTATGTGAATATGAACTTCTAATGGAGTTCCTCTCATGGTTAAGTTACCCTGGGAAACCTAAACGCCTCCTCTGGTTCTTTCCATTTGATCTCTAGGTTCTGCTGTTTCATATCTATGATACTTTCACATATTTCTATTCTCCGATCTTCTGCTTCCATTGTGTTACAAATACTCAGCTCTTCACCTTTGATTTACCATAGCAGCTTCCTAAATGGTCTCCCATAATTCTTCATCCTTCATCCTGTGTACTAGTCATAGGCCAATGTTCTAAACCTAATCAAAAATTTTCAATAACACCCTATATGGACTCTTTCAGCAAGTCCAAAGTCTTTCATCTGGATTCTCAGTCATCCAAGACCTGGTCCTCACCTCATCTGAACTTTAGCCACATTGAATCATCCACTTAAAAAATGCTATCAAGATTTATTACTTCAAAGCATTTGGTCACATGAAATATGTGCAAGTTTGAAGTGATATGTTTTATGAACTTTAATTTATAAAAGTTTGACCCCATCTTATCTTAACCAAGCCAATTTCCCCCTACTTCTCAGAAAGCCAATTTGCTTCCATCGGGCCTAATTCCTCCTTCCCCATCCATGTTCATGTCTGATGCCAAGCTTTGGTTCCAGGTGATGTCTATAACTACTTAGAATTTTCTTCTCCCTCCTCCAGTTCATCTAAGCAAATTCTTGGTGCAGATTAGTCATGCTGTGTTATATGAATATTTTGATTAAATCACATACCACTCATCTCTGGGCTTCTCCTAGCATAAATTAACATTTTACTTAGTCACTCAATACTGTATAGTTGACATTTAATTGTCCTTAGGTAATTTTTTATTTATTAACTGAGTCTACCCTAAATTAAGTGATCGTGAGCTCCTGCAGGGCAGCATTAGGGCAACTCCCAACTTATGAGAGGGTGTGTCCCAAAATGTACCCAAGAATACACAATTCTGTAGAAACGATACTATTAAGAAGTCTTGTTCCTAGGTTATGTAGCAAATAGTTCATCACCAGCTTGAATTCTGGATATTGGGCCATAGAGATGGGGGAGAAGGAACAGCAGATGACAGAGAAAGAACATTCCATCCTTTTCCCAAGACACAAGTTGTGAACAAGAGAATTTTTTTTTACCCAATAAGTTCTGCATGTCCCTGACACCCATTTTCCTTTCTGACCTGATTATCATGACCCCTTGTGTCCCTGGGTTGGTCTTAAGGAAAGTCTCCCCCAGAATATCCCATGCTCCAAAATTTCTCTTTTCTTTTTATCCTTATTCCCCCCAGAAACATTCCCGTCCTCTATACAAGCAGATATCAGTTCCATATTAGGAAGAAAAAAAAATAATCTTTTGTGAATATTCCCCAACCTGCTTGCACTACTAAAAAATAGGAACTTGTATTCTCCCAAATAAATCCCTGATCAGGAGAACCAGCCAATGCAATAAAAGAGGAATGTTTGAGGGAGGAAGTTTTACAGAGAAGGACAACTTGTAGAGTGGTCCTCTGGAGGTCCATAATAGCTATTTTCAGCCTTGAATCTGCCTAGACTGATAAGTTCATTGAGTCTCCAAAAGACCCACAATTTTCACAGCAGCTTCCCTGAAATCAACACTGGCATTTCCAGTGGTATGGATGAAAAAAGAGATTTGTAAGTCTGGTGCCTGTAAACCAAGGGCTTCCTGTGTTTCTTTTTATGCCCCATAAGTGACCATAGTAGAGTGACCCTATAATATATTATTAAAACTAGGACATTTTTGAGAGTGAAAGGTGCATTATTAGCAATTACATGAAACAGACAGCATAAACTGTGGTAGTCCCAAACAAACCCGGTTGTATGGCCATGTGCCCACAAGGAAGTGCTAGGTACAAAGTACTAAGGAAGATCTTGTTAATTAATTCAATATGGGAGGTAAAGGGTATGATTTAAGGGTATTGCCAAAACCCATCTGCACCAGATAACTCATACAACATAAAACACTCTGGAACATTTAAGTAAAATGTCTACACTGCTGCTATTAAAACCTAACGAGCACAGGAGTAATTCTGTTAAACTCTAAGAAATCATCCAAATTCTCTGCTTAGAGCTGAATTTCAATGTTAATTAACTATTGCTCAAAAGAAGTGAACCATTAACTGCAACATGAAATATTAGTCTTTGAATTTCTTTGGGGATTTATGATTTTAAACTGCTTTTCCATTTTATCTGTGCAACTGTCCAGTCAAATGTATAGGGAAGGTATTATCTACATTTTCCATATAAGAAAACTGAGGCTCAGAAACGTTGTGTCTTTCCCAAGGCCACATAGCACGCATTAGAAGCTGTTCCCATCATACTGCACAGTGGCACACTGTGATTATAATGTAACAAATATGCTACTGCCTCCAAGACTTATCCTTGGGAACGTTCAGAAATAAGTGGAATCTGATTTATACTTTTTTAACTTAAAAATTACAAAAGCAACATGCTTTGTTTGCAAAAAGATTTTGAAGAACAAAGAAGTATAAAAAGTAAAAAGAAAAAAGTTCATCCTCATTTATTCACCCACAGGTATAATTCAGTGCTCAGGTTCACAGGCAATAGGAGTTGAACATTTTTCTCACACTATTTCTATGCACTTATGTACACACACACACCCAGACACATACACACACACAAACACACAGAGTTTTTCTTAACATAAAGTTGATTATAGTATATATATTGTTCTATAATTTGCTTTTTTCTTCTTAAAAAAACATTTCTATTATCTCTTTCATTATGTCCAAATACATATATAGGACTACTTTATTTGTTTTAAGTCTGCTTAATATTTTATAATATGATAATTCAATAAATCATTTAACCATCTTACTTATTAATTCTTAGATTATTTACAGTTTTTCACTATTCTAAGCAATGGAGCAACAAACATCCTTTTGTCTAGATCTGTGCCCATTTTTGTGATTATTTCTGTAGACTGGTTCCTAGAAATGGAGTTGCTGCATCAGACATAAACAGTTAAACTTTCAATAGACTGTAAAATTGTCCACCAGAAATTATTTATAAAAATTGGTATTGTTTGTTGTTCTAATTTGTATTTCTCTAATGAAATTTAGCCTCTTTTTTACAAGTTTTCTGGTCTAATTTGTGTTCCTTTCCCAGCACACTTACTATATACAGCCTTAGCCCATTTATTACATTGGGTTATCTTTTAATATAAATATATAAAGCACTCTGCATATATTATGAATCTTTTTTAAACTTTTTTTTCAGTTGTTGATGGACCTTTAATTAATTTATTTATATGTGGTGCTGAGAATCAAACCCAGTGCCTCACACATATGAGGCAAGAACTCTCCTGCTGAGTTACAACCCCAGCTCCTATTATGAATCCCATGGATTTTGCATCTATGTTATAATTATTTTCTTCTAATCTGTCACCTTTTAAAATCCATCACTTTTTAATTTTGTGTCTTTCACCACAAATTTTACATTTTTTTACATCTATTGATTTTTTTCTTTGTAGTTTCTGAGTTACATGACTCCCCTAAGAAAATTTTTCTAATCCAAAAACTATAGAAACAGTTATTATTATTAAATAATTCATATTTTTATTAAATAATGCATAGCACTATTTATTTTTCTAATACTTCTATAATTTTGTCTCTTTCCATCTCAGGTATGACAACTCTGTCCTTCCAGTTGCTCAGGACAAAACCTTGGTATCATCCTTGATTCCTCTCCTCTCATACACGTCATCTAAATCATCAGCAAATTCTTTGGGCTCCATGTTAAAAAATTATCCAGTCTCTGTTCCTACCTTCACTGCCCCCACCCTACTCTGAGCTGCCCCCACCTTCACTGCCCCCCAACCTACTCTGAGCTGCCAGCACCAATTCCCTGTGTCACTGCAAATAACCTGATAAATGGTCTCCTTATTTTCACTCTTGTGCTTCTCAGTCTACTCTCATAACAGCAGCCAGTAGGATCGTTTTAATAAGTAAATCAGATCATGTCTCACCTTCACTCAGATTCTGCACTAGATCCCAATGTCTTTCAGAGTAAATCTAATGACTTTACAATAACTTAGAGATTCATAGCTCATATGTTAAATGCCTTGGTGAACACATTCTAGATAGTTAGTGAAGGGAGCAATGATAAGAAAATGTCAATTCTAGTGCACTTTATATTTATGTTAGATCTGTGCTGTCCAATATGGCAGCCACAAGTCACACATGGCTTTTTAACTCTTGAAAAGTTACTAGTTTGTGTTTAGATGTGCTATAACATCCATATCAGATTTCAAAGACTTAACCAGAAAAAAGTAAAGCATAATCTAATTAATTCCTATGTTGGTGACGTTTTGAAGTGACAACATTTGAGATACATAAAATATATTTAAAAATTTTTAAAGATTTAAAAAAATAGCTTAGAAGAACCTAAAATGGTCTGTCTCACCAACTCCAACACCTCACTGACCTCTTCTACCATGTTTTCCCCCTCACTCTGTTCCAGCCATACATATTTCTCTTATTGTTTAATCTCCAAATAGTCAAGCATGGTCCCACTATTTAGGACATTTGTACCAGGCTTACTCTGCCTGTAACTCTTTCCCCTCAAATAATAGCAGAACGAATTCCCTCATTGCCTCAAATTCTTTGCTTGATTGTCAGTTTTTGGCAAAGTGTTTCCTGCTCACACAATTTTCAACTTCAGTTTTCCCCCACACCAGCCCTCCCAAACCTCCTACCTCTCCCTTTTCCTCATAGTGCTCATTACATTCTAACATAGAGTAGTCCTCCTTTATTCATGGTTTCATTTTACGTGGTTTCAATTGCCCAAGGAAAAGTTTAAAGTAATTCATAAGTTTTAAATAACTTTTATTGCAGTATCTTATTATAAGTTTTCTATTTTATTATTAGTTATTATTAACATCTTATTGTACTGAATTTATAAATTAAACTTTATCATAGGTATGTGTGCATATGAGGGAAAATACCAGTATACTTAGGGTTTGGTACTCTCCACAGTTTCAGAAATCCACTGGGGTTCTTGGAATGTATCCCCCATGAATAAGGGTGGGGTACTCATGTACTACACAGCTTACTTGTTTGATTTCTCACCATGCTAGAACATAGGTTTCAAGAGGGATGGAATTTCTGTCTGTCTTATACACTATTTATCCTAAGGGCCTAGAAGAGTGCCTGACACATAGCAAGCACTCAAGAACTATTTGTTGGGCTGGGTTTGTGGCTCAGTGGTAGAGGGCTTGCCTAGCACATGATGAGGCACTGGGTTTGGTCCTCAGAACCACATAAAAATAATAAATAAAATAAAGGTATTGTGTCCATCTACAACTACAAAAAATTTTTAAAGGTAGGCAGTAGGGGAGACACAACTTACTTAAAATATAATCTTCTGTAATTACTTATGTGTTAAGCAAATAATTGTCTAAAATTTGGCTTTAAGGCTTTTGTTTAATGTAGGTCCAAATAAATATGTTGATTTCCTTCATTTGTTAAAAAAAAAAGAACTATTTGTCAAATGGATGAATTCATGACTGTGAATTGAATCCATTTGGAATTTATTTTTGTGTATTGTGTGAAATAAGAGGAAAACTTTTAAATATCCTAATGTCCTAAATAGTGACAAACTATTACTGTTTGAGGAAGATTTGTTCTTTGGAAACAGATCATTTAGGGCTAGTTCTAATAAATAAGGTTGATGATCACATTCAGTAATGCTAGTTTTTAGTCAAGAAATTAGGCACAGTCATAAAGTTAAAAGGCTTTGTGTGTGTTGGGGGCTGGCTTAGAAGGGAGTCTGGGGTTTCCAAAAGAGATCAATGCCATTCTTATGGCACCAACATGAAAGAGAGATAAAGACACACAGACCGAATGGAAAACTCTGGGGCTAAAGTTTTTCACATACATTTTGTATGATTTTGAAATTTTTGAATTACATATGGATGGGTAAAATCTAGTCAGTGCTTAGGGTCTAAATATTTTATTTCAGTTGGAATGATTCCAAGGAAGGCGTTTCAAAAGTCCCTTAGGCAATCACAGCACCATTCCTTTTTCCAATTGCCTGTCAAGCATCTGTTACAGGCCCCACTAGTATTTCAAAGTTCATCTCACATGTGTCACCCTGTCTCCAAACTCATGTAACTTCCCAAGCATCATTGCTGGTGCCCTCATTATAACTCTCCATTTGGGTATTCCTGGGCTCCTATTTTTATTTACATGCCATTGTACCATTACTAAGTTCTACTGAAGACAGCTCTGAAACTTCTCTTCAGTCCTTCTTCTCCTTCCTCTCTCCTGTGCCACACTCTAGTCTAACCCTCATTATGTGTCATTTGGATGGTTGCTGTAGCCTCAGAACCCATCTTCTATCTTCCAAACTTTATCCCTCTACAATCCAGCCTTTGTAATCCTATCAGATATGTTTTTCTAAAGTTCAATCATGTCATTCTTGTGTTCAAAAATCTTCCATGACTCTCCATCACTTTCCCCCATGGATATAAACATTTTTATCTGTCATTCAATTAATACCATGCCTTTCCTGCCTACTTTCTGCTCATTGTAAGAACAAAGAATGTCCGAGTTGTCAAATAAGTAATTTCCAGATAAAACGGAATACCGTCTCTTACCTGATCATGTGTGTCACTTTTACACCCCTGCACTTTTACATTGGCTATTCCTTTCTCTTAGATCACTCTGTGAAGCCTAATGTCAAAAAATATCTATTCATTCTATGAGCCTCACCACTAACTCTTCCACAGATTGTATACTAATTCCTACATGATATAATCTTACCTTCATACAACTAGTTAATACCTTTCGTACAGTGTTTATGGTATACCATAGCTATTCACACACTTGTCCTCTTCATGCCTGTAAAATAACCAGCTCCTACAGAGAAAAGGAACCATATTTTCATGATTTTACTCACACTCATATACTCATTTTTGGCCAGACATTGCAGTGAATGCTTTATTCATTATCTTACTTAATCCTCCTAACAATCTGATGAGATCTGATTAACCTCTTTTTGTAGGCGAGGAAACAGAAGCACAGGGAAATTAAGCAATTTATACAAATTTCATGGATAGTAACAGATGGACTCAGGATTCATTCTCATTCTTCTTAATTCATCTCAAATATTTCCATTATATAGCCTGTGTCTTACTCCATATGTAATTATGGGTGTTTTGTTCTCTTCAGAGGGCAGTACTTATTGGTTCCTCTTACCATCCTATACATATTAGTTCCTCTTCCCATCCTTTACTGCATACAGCTAGTGAACAGCCATTTTTATTTTACTTTACCAGTTTCCCGTTATGAAATGGCTGCCAGTCATCCTCTCAAATGTATGACTGTTGTTTGTCAAAGCTGTAGTCCCTAGTAATCGACTAATTTCTAAATCTGAAGATCCAAGAGAAACTTTTGAAGATCACATAAATTCCAGAGCTACAACCTCAGCTGAAGTCAACTGGCTCTGGAACATGTGCTCTTAACTTTTGGTTACTTTACTGTGGATTTGATAACCTGGCCTGGTAGTGGCATCTAGTAAGTACTTAAGAAATGTTTGGTGAATTTACATTTTCAAGTTCACGGTATCTCAAAATAACTATTTTCAAGGACAGCACTCATTTGGATGCACATGGTCTGGTATATTTGTTGAAAAACCAACTGAAAATCATATCAACAATAATAATAATAGACTTATTCCAGGAGTATACAGAGTTACCTTTACCAATAAAAAGAAGATGAAATAGTATATAATTCTGCAATTCTCTGAACCAAGCAAGATGTTGGAAGTCCCAGAGTCAAGACTCTAAACAGTGAAACTCTCAAGTGAATTCTGTGATGCTTTCATGCAGTGAGAGTACCCCTCACCTACCATCCCCACAAATTGGGACTGGAATTGCTCTCAGCAGTGAACCTGATATGAACACACAGTCCCCAAATGTGCCCTCTGGATATCTTGTTGGGAACCCTCCAGAGACGTTCAGAAAAATGCCAGAGATAGGCCTCTGCAAGGCTGAGAAGCAGGGGCACGTTGTGGGTATATTTAAGACAGGCCACAGAGGTTTCTGTGCAGCTAATTTGGGAAATCATTGTTTCCTCTCCTAGAGGGAAGAACTACGCAGAAAGTTCTCCTTTGACAAGTTGTTTTAACAATAAGTATGAGTCAGCTTTCATTGAGTAGCCTCAGATTGCTTACCTAGCGATAGTAGGGAGGCTGGAAAGGGTTAGTACCAGGAACTCTATGTTAACCGATAGTGTGACTCAACCTGCTATGTACATTAAAGTGTTTGGGGAAGCCTACTCCTAGGTAATTTGTGTTGACGCATTGTACAAACACATGTCATAAAGTCTGCTTTGAAAAAATCACATGTATGCACAGTTGCACAGTACCCGTGTGCAGGCACACACACACACACACACACACACACACACAAATAAAAACACACACATCCCTATTCAATCCAAGATGTCCTAGATCCTCCACTTGCTTCTGTTTGAGGAAACTGCAGCTTGACCTGAATAATGTAAAATCACATTCTAATGTATGATTGTAGAGTGCTGTTTTTTAAACCAGTTCTACTCAACACTCCCTAAAAGTATTGTTCTTGAGTGAAATTAAATCTAGAAGTCAGAGATCCAGTGATTGAAGTCAAGAGATTGAAGCATTTCACAGCTGCTTAACTGGGTTAATGGCACCTCTGACATAGTAAGGGCTACCAAATGCCAAAAGCTTACCAGATGAGTCAGGCCCTCGGTTAACATTTTATATTAATTATATTTTTGCAATAATCCTATAAAGGAGGCATTAGTTATACCACTCATTTTAAAGATAAAGAAAATGATGTTCATTGAGGCAAATGGATTGCCATTGATCACTCAGTTTATAATTGGCAGAACCAGAACTTGAGTCTAAGTTAGACAGTTCTAAATTCCATGCCTTTCCCCACTAAGCACTGGGAAAAAGACAGTAAAACACATAACACAGTCCCTTTACCAGAGGTTCACACTCTTGATGGGTATAGAAGAAAAATACACACAAATACAAAACTGATATTAATCCTAAGGAATATATGAGTATGAAAGCCTGCATTAAGCAATGTGGACTACAAATAAATACCAGCACAGAAAAGGGAATGTGACCTATAGCAAGGGATGTCTGTGATCCCCCAAATCCTCATTGAAGAATGAGTTCCATGGGTCTACCTGGCAGGAAACAGGGATTCGTGGAGGATTTGAGCAGAATTTTAAAATTTTAATTCACAAAAAATAATTGTATATATTTATATGGCATGGTATGCTATTTCAATACATGTATGCAGTATGTAATGATCAGACAGAGCAAGATTTTTAAATGTAAAGATCTAGAATGGACAATAAAAAGAGAGAGAGGTAGCATTTTAGAGGGCAAGAATGACAGAAAGGCAAAAAGAAAAGAGAGAAGATTGCTTATATG
This sequence comes from Glaucomys volans, assembly GCA_020662805.1. Classification (NCBI taxonomy): domain Eukaryota; kingdom Metazoa; phylum Chordata; class Mammalia; order Rodentia; family Sciuridae; genus Glaucomys; species Glaucomys volans. Next base: position 511,720 of record JAJEJO010005699.1, read on the forward strand.
GAAGGACTGGAAAGAAATCAGCACTGGAAATATCTAAAAAAGAAAAAAAGAGTTAAAAGTGGGAGTCAAGCATGAAGGAACTTACAAAGTAGACCACAAAAGCTGGAGATAGCTGCAAATTTGGCAAGTTCTGTTGGCTTTGATTTAAAGCAGAGAAAGCAAACAGAAGGCCTGGGTTTTTCGTTTTGTTTTGTTTGTTTATTTGTTTTTAGTCCTGTGTGGCATTTTGCATGTGCTTTGTTTTTTCTGTCTTTGGTTTGCTTGTGTGCTTGTTCTAATGGCAGATAGCATAGTGTAGTGACAAAGAGCGTGGATTCCAGAGTCATGCTGCTTGGCTTTCAACCCAGGCTCTGCCACTTACCACTTAAGGGACCATGAGCAAGTTAGTTAATTTTTTTGTGCTTCATTTTCCTCATGCATAAGATGAAGTGTAGTAAGACTTACATCATAATACTATTATAGGAACTATAAAATTTATTTGCAAAATGCTTAGAACAGTGCCTGTGGATATTAAGTTGTATCAACAAGCTTGTTATATAAATATAAATGGAACTCATTACCAATGTTGAAATGTGGGAAATTTCTGAGATAATTTCTTTCTTTTTTAATATTTTTTAGTTGTAGGTGGACACAATACCTTTATTTTGTTTTTATGTGGTGCTGAGGATCAAATCCAGGGCCCCCTGCATGCTAGGCAAGTGCTCTGCCACTGAGACTCAACCCCAGCTCCCTGATATAATTTCTTATAACAGATCTTTCTCTTAAAAGAAAAAAACCTCACAGCCGTTGCCACACAGGCATATTGCAGCATGACAACAATTGAGGAGAGCCAAGTTATGGCTGCTGCCTTTTAGATGGGGCAAGCACTCTCCAACTCCTACAGGTCTGACCACCACCCTGCTGCTTCTCAATCCACTTCCTGTGATCTTGTGACTCTTCCTTTAAAGTGAAAGTAATATTCTTGTTTCTACTATGCCTCTATATTTACAAATAAAGCTCACAAAGAAAGCAATTTGAATCTGGGACCCAGGCCTGGTTGAGTTCATAAGCTCTCCTAACCCTTAAAAGTCTGAGAGAAAGTATCTGTCCTCCTCCCCCACCTGGGGTCCCTCCTTGACCCCAGGGGCTGGGCCTATGGACTGCACAAACACTCCATATCTTCAAAGATTCCTCTCCCTCATGTCTTCCTGCCCAGTTCAGTCCTTCAGGTGGGAAGGAAGACTTAGGGCTCCCACAATCCTTTGCAGCAGCAACTCTGGGGGAAGCCCAAAGCTGAGATCAGCAAAGTCAGTATGTGTGGCCTTCCTCTGAGTTGCCAGGTCTTGACAAATTGTATACGCCTTATGCTCCTTTAGTGGATTAAAAATCCACTGCTCAGGAAGAATTTACACAGCAGCTAGTCCTAAAACAAACTGTGTCATCAGCTAAGTATGTCTTTAGAGCCACCATTCATTAAGGCATTCCCAGATAACGAACAACCTAGTCCCCTTTGGTTCATTGACTCTGGACTTTCTCAAGGACACTCAGTAATGAGTCCCACCTGAGCCTACCCCAGTGGATTTCTGACAGTCTCAGAGCCTGTGTTATGCCGTGTCAGTGGAGATGCTCTTCTTTTTTCCTCTCCAGGAAGATGAATGAACCCAGTCTCAGTAAGGTAGGCCTGGTGGCTCCTGGGTGTCACTGCTGGAAATGGTCCCCAACCTTGGTCTGTGGGAAATTACTAATGATGGTACCGTCAGGGTGTGAAGGAGAGAAGAAGCCAAGGAGGGAGATGTTTGGGAGAAAAGATCTTGGAGAATTCCGTCAAAATCTACCACCTGTCTATGCTGCTTTTCAACAAGAAACGCAGCTCTGCTTACATGCAGGTAGGGCATCATGAGGAGGATCACAGAAAGCCCACCTCCAGTTTTAAAAATCAGGTGGCCCGCCATGCACAGAGTTAAGACACAGACACGACCTGACAGCACTTGAGCATAGAATCCAAATCCTTCATTTCACAGAGTGCCGAACTTGCCCAGGGTCTCACAAATTTTTGTAAAGATAAAGCAGGGAGTAGAATAGAGGTCTCCTTACCCTTTTGGGGTGACTTCCTGGGAAAGGGAGAGGTGGGAAACTTGAGACTTGTTCTACATATCTGGTGAATAACACTCCAGAGCCCTTTCCAACTGGGTGGAGGTGCACAACCTGGTCCCAGCCCCAACAAGCAGGAAAGAACTTTGGCCAATCTCCACCAGTTCATGATCCTCCCAAGGCAAACAGTGACTGGCCACCTGTGACACTGCATCTGAGAAACCTGTGGGAAGGATTCTGGGTAAGAGAGAGAGCTAAAGGAAGCATAGATCTGTGGGGAAATTTGTTTTGAAGGATGCAAAACAAGGAGGCTCTCTGGGACTGCCACCACTCATCCCAGCAAGGCTAAAATTTACTTACATCATTATTCAGTGAGGCTATGTCTGCACTAGTGGCTAGATAGATTTTGGCAACATGGTCTGGCCCTCCACTGCTCTCTAACCTCATCTCCTACTCTCCCTCTCACTCACTCTTTCATAGACACTCTGGCCTCCTTGCTGTTCCTCAAGCATTCTAAACATTTCCCACCTCCAGGCCTTTGCATTTGCCGTTCCTTCTGCCTGGTGTGCTGTTCCCCAGCCATTTTGATGATGGGTTCCTTCCCTTCCCTCAAGTCTGTGCTCAAATGTCACCTTCTAAGAGAGCCCTTCCCCAACTACCTCTCTGAAAGTGCACTGGTCACCCTCTATCCCCTTACCCTACTTTTATTTTATCCTTCTAGCATTTATTGCCATATTAAATTATAGTACATATTGAGTTTAGTGTATTTGTACCCTAAAATATGAGCTCTCTGAGGGCAGGGACTTTGTCTAACAGACTCAGTCCTGTATACCCATCACTTAGAACAATCCCTGGCACATAATAGGTACTCAATAAATATTTACTAATAAATGGATGAATGGTTAGAGAAAGGGATTTCTATATTTTTCTTGGCTCATGTTTACATATAACAGATGTCACATATATTCGTTTAATTTATTTATTTTACAAGCAAGTATTTCTTGTATGCCTTTATGAACAAGGTTTTTTACTTAGTCAAATGGAAAAGAAAAATGAGTAAATAGGAAATGACAGTACAGTGCTGCAAGTACTATCCAGGGTTTCTAGAGACACAGATAAGGAATTGGTGAAAGCTTCTCAAAGGAGATGGCCCTTAAAACATAACAGATACTTGTCTGGAGAAGAAAATTGAAGTGAAGATGTGGAGAAGAACACTTCAAGCCGAGAAGACAATACATGCAAGAACATTGAAGCTAATCTGGGCAACAGTTTTAACATATTGGGCCATAGAATAGGAAGGAAGTAGAAACATAGGTAGAAGCAAATCTGGAGGCCAAGCAGAGGCCCTAGTTTGAGAGCCTGGCCTGTTGTTCTAAGTATAGTAGTCTCTACTTATCCATAATGGGTATGTTCTAAGACCCCCAGCACATGGCTGAAACTGCAAATAATACCAAACCCTATATATACTATGTATTTTCCTATACATATATACCTATGAATAAGTATGATTTTAAATTAGTCAATAAGAGATTAAGAGCACTAATAATAAAAAAGAATAATTACAATGATATACTATAATAAAAGTTATTTAAAACTTACGAGTTGTTTATTTCTAGAATTTTCTATGTAATATTTTTGAACCATGGCTGACCACAGGTAACTGCAACTTCAGAAAGCAAAAACACAGATGAGGGAGGACTACTGTATAGAGTTAAGCCTTGAACTCGGAATGGCAAACTTGTCAAACATGAAGAGTTCTAGTCTACAGATGTGTATAGTTTGACCTACAAATTATTCTTTTGAATTTAGTGGCCAGTATTTTAAAAATTAAAAAATTGCACATAGATTCCAGAATCCTAGCTTTTCTTGAAGTGCCAGAATATCACACCTTATCAGGCCACTGTGTCTACAATAGCCATCATTTGAACAGGAGTTGTCCCTGTTAAACAGGGCTTTTACTCTTCAGTTTATCAGAGACTCCAATTTAACTGTGTCACTGATCATTTCATGGTTGATCCCTAAATACTGGTGTGGCAAGGAGATGGCAATGTTTGGGATTCAAGCCTTTCTTCTTAAAGTCCATACTCTTACCCAACACACGATTAATGCCCAGCACAAAGAAGGTACTCCATGATACTCTATTTGAAGAATGAATTGTCTCCTACCAGGTCTTTCCCTCTGACTCTACTCTGGCAAATCCTGTCCTATGTTTCCAGGTCCAACTCAGATACTGCCTCCTTCATGAAGCCTTCCCTGATTTCATGGTCCCCATCCTAACAGCTGTGACCAATTCTGTAACTATTGGATGGAAGATATGAGGGCAGCAGAACTGGTATGCAGAGTAATATTGGGGAGTGGAAGCAATGGGATGGTTAGAGCTGGACTATAGAAGGGAAAAATCTGAGGTTTGAACTTAGGAATTTGTGTATCTGAGTGAAGAGTGCATAAATGGAAGAAGCTGGTGGAACTTTAAAAGAATTAAAATAGACCCCAATTTTTCGTTGCTTAGAACTTTGTCTCCTTTCTTTTTATTTTCTCTTCTTGCTTTCTTTTTATTTTCTACCTCTTTATTCCCTGTACCTTAACTGACATTAGTCAGTTAACAGATAACTCACAGCCTTACATAGATTTTGAAAAAAACTGTTCTCACAGTAACCAAAAGGAGAGTTGCACCAGTGATCCCAAGAAAGAATCATCTCATAGAAACCTCAATCATTAGCCAGGCGTGGTGGCACATGCCTGTAATCCCAGCAGCTCTGGAGGATCCAGAGCTGAGGTGGGAGGATCGTGAGTTCGAAGCCAGTCTCAGCAATGGCGAGGCACTAAGTAAGACCCTGTCTCTAAATAAAATATGATAGGGCTGGGGATGTGGCTCAGTGGTTGAGTGCTTCTGAGTTCAATCCCGGGACCCCGCCCCCCCCCAAAAAAAAAACCCTCAATCATACTTTAGCTCAAGGAGTTACCGAATGTCCATTCCCTGATGCACAGAAACTGAATAAAGTCTGTAACTTCTATTTGAGTCACTAGTTTTGTCCTTGTACTTTTGGTGCCATGACTTGGATGAAGTTTGCATAGACCTTTGAGCCCACTGAGGTTTCATATAAAGACTGAACAAGCCCAGGAACCTTCTTCCCTCCTTCTTGGGGACTCCTATAGGGCCAAATGTTTAATTCTATTTCTGTTCATGTGACACTTTTTGTTAGAGTATGAAAGTTTCAGATTTGTGATTATTCAAAAGGGTTAGCCAATTATCTCACTGAGGACATTCCCCTCTATTTTTCTTTTCTTTTTCAGGATTATCTGACCTTTCCATTCTCTGAAAGCAGGGAATTAGATGATGATTATAAGATAGGACAAGGCCTTTCTCCCTTCTGTGTTGGACCTTTTTTTTGTAATGAACTAAACATATGACTTTAAATAAGACAATTTTGAACTGCAGTGCTTCATTTGGGAGTCTTAGGACATGTCAAGACTCATGCATGTGCACACGATGCCTTAGAACAAAAAGAAAATAAGATTGCTGATTTACAATGGGCCACAGTCTTTCACTGGCAAAAGGAAGCTGTAAAAAGAGTGAGAGTTGTGGCTCAGTGGTAGAGCACATGTTAGGCACTGGGTTTGATACTCAGTGCCACATAAAAAAATAAAGTAAAAGTATTGTGTCCATCTACAACTAAAAAATATTTTTAAAACAAGCTGAAAAAACAATATACAATTAAGAAAAAATTCAATTTTCAGTATTGAGTCTTTGCTTAAAAGAACCTTCTCCAAAGATCTCTTCCCTTAACTATTTCTGCTGTATAATACTCTCCTCTGTGTGCTCGCTCTCTCTCTCTCTCTCTCTCTCTCTCTCTCCCCTTTGTTCTGCTTTTTTCCACTTCTTTCATTTTCTTGGCTTCCTCTCACCTTTTGACCCATACATCCACCCTTTACAGATATACAAATGCCCCAGAGATAGAAGAAATTCTTTTAAAGGGGATTGGTGAAGATTTTCCCTTTTTCACTAATAAATAAGCTAAACCTGTCAACAAGGGTATGATAAATCTGTCTCAGAAAGGAAACAAGGCACACAGCTTCTGTTGTTAGATTTAACAAATAAAAATAAGTGAAAATTTGAATTTCAATAAATGAGCAATATTTTTGCATAAGTGTACCCCATGAAAAATTAAGTACACATTTTTACTAACAGGATTCATTACTTATCTTATATTCAAATTTAACTGTACTTCTTGTATTCTATATGGCAGCCCTATATAGGATGCTCAATGTAAAACAAAGTGAATCCCTTCCTCTAACAAAGGCATTCCCTAGTATCCATAATCCCCTTTGTATCAGCAAGGATAAATAATTCTATTTATCAAATGGTCAACCTATCTCTTTTTTTAGTAGACACTGGAGCCACAATCCCACAATTAATTCCTTCTAGTTTTCCTATTAACTTTCATCAGTATAATAATCTTCTTGGCAGGATTTACAAATGAAATACATACACTCCCTCTGTCTAAGTCTAACCCTTTGCTTGTCTCTTTGGGATCTTTAATTTCTCAATGTATTTTTTCTCTGTAATCCTTTCACCATCCCTAACTTATTCAGACAAGAACTTTTGGTTGAATGTGGAGCTACTCTTAGGTGTACACCCAAAGGACTTTTTCTTGTTCTCTTATTCTCTAATGACTCAGAATGCTATCTTATCATGGCTTCCCTCAACTACTGTGCACTGTTTTTTAAAAATATTTTTAGTTGTATATGAACACAATACCTTTATTTTATTTATTTATTTTTTAATGTGGTGATGAGGATCAAACCCAGTGCCTCACATGTGCTAGGTGAGCATTCTACCACCAAACCATAACCCCAGGCCTCCTGTGCACTCTTGAGTCCTCTATTCCCTTCATTTTGTAAAGCCACATGGTTTCACTGAAGCCTAGTTACGGTTTGGACCTAGAAATATCCTCCAAAAATATTCATGTTTTGAAAGTATGATCCCCACTGAAGAATAGTTCAGAGGTGGAGCCTTTTGGAAATGATGAGAGCTATAACCACATTAGTGGATTAACCCATTTGATGAATAAATAATTTGAATGGACCACCTAGTGGCAACTGTAGGCAGGAGGGGCATGACTGGAGGAAGTTGGTCAGTAGGTCTGTGCCCTTGGAAATTATATCTTGTCTCCAGTTCCTCGATCTTCCTCTGCTTCCTGGCTGCCATGACTTGAGCAGCTCTCCTCTACCACACCCTTCCACCATGAAGTTCTGCCTTGGAGTCAGTTGGATGTGGACTAAGACCTCTGAAACCATGAACCTAAACTATTTTTTGTCTCATCTAAGTTCTTCTTGTCAGGTATTTTGGTCACGGCTATGAAAAACTGATTGATACATGCCCCTTCATACTTCTCTCAGATTTTCAACCACAATCACCAAGATTTACAATTTCCCTGACCTTTTACCTCAATCCAATAGTAGATAACTCTCTCTTGTTGTCACCTGATCTAAACTCTTTTCAAGAGGACTCCATCTTTTGTATCTTTGACTATAAAATGACATACAGTTTGTAAGGAAAATTATTTCCCAAGTCCCAAGTTCACTGAGCCATAATATACTGTACTATAGGAAGATAAATTCCTATAAGCAGATAGAAATACAACCATTCCAAACTGCCCTCATCCTGTCAACAAAGGAAAATTTAGAGGATTTCTAGGACTTTGCAGATGGTGGGTTCCTAACTTTTCTGGATTACCTGACACTATATGTGTGATAACTAAAAATAGCATCCTTGAGCTCCTACAAAATAATCTTTGTCTAATTCAAGGCCTCTCATTTTGGGTAACCCATAAAAATACCAAGCCTTTTTTTCTGTTTATACATGAAAGGGATGCTCAAGCTCTTTAAAATTTTTATTTTAGACACATCATGGGAATCAGAGGCTCATCAGATACTGCCTAAGTGCAGTTATCTGCAGCTGCATCTAATCCCAGTGTTTTAGTCAGCTATTTCACTGCTGTGACTAAATGATCGGACTAGCACAGTTTTAGAAGAGGAAAGATTTATTGGGGGTTCGTGGTTTCAGAGGTCATAGTACATAGAAGGCTAGCTCCATTCCCCAGGGCTCAAGGTGAGGCAGAACATCATGGTGGAACAGCATGGCAGAGGGAAGCAGCTTGCATCGTCAGGAAGCAGAGAGAGTCTCCACTCCCCAGATACAAAATACATCCCATAGCCACACCCCAATTCCCACCTCCTCCAGTCACTCCCACCACCTCAATTTATCCCATCTGAGAATAATTCCCTGGTTGGGTTAAGACTCTTACCACCCAATCATTTCTCCTTTGAACCTTCCTTCATTGTCTCACATGTGAGCTTTTGGGGGACACCTCACATCCAAACCATAACACCCAGGGTCACCTTCTCACCTATTGGTACCTAATGAAATTCAGACCCTTTTCCTCACCAAAAATACTGAACAATTCTCTACTTCTAGACTCATTTACTGTGAACTGCAGTTCTGTCTTCAGTTCACATCAGCATGTATAGGAATCTATAGTACTCCTTTTTAAAAATTGAGACATAATTTGTATACCATAAAATGTATCTTTTAAAGTATACAATTTAGTGGGTTTTGGTATAATCACAATGTTTTACAACCATCACTACTAATACCAGAACATTTTATTATCTCAAAGATCAACCCCTTACCCATTGAACAGTCATTCCTCACTTTTCCCCTGACAAACACTAGTCTGCTTTCTGTCTTTACAGATTTGCCTGCTTCGGATATTTCATATAAATGGAATCACACGCTGAGTGGGCTCCATGTTTGCCTTCCTTCCCTTAATACACTGTTTTAGTAGTTATCCATAGTGTAGCATGTATCAATACTTTGTCACTTTTTCTTGCTAATTAATTTTCCATTGTATTGATATAACCACTTTTATGTATCCATTTATCAGTTGATAAGTATATATATATATATATATATATATATATATATACCTAGCAGTAGAATACTGAGTAATATAGTAACTCTTTAACTTTCTGAGGAACTGCTGAACTTTTTTCCATAGTGCCTGCACGATTTTATATGTTTTGAGCTATATATGAGGCTTACAACTTCTCCATGTTCTCACCACTTCTTTACTTACAATATAGCCATCTAGTGTGTATACCTCAAGGAGGTATCTCTTGGCAATTCTGAATCCCCTTTTCCAAAAACTAAAGATCTTTTCATGAATATTATTGGCCATTTGTTTATCTTCTTTTAAGAAATGTCTACTCAAACCCTTCACCAATTTTAAAATTGAATTTTATTTTTATTTTTAAACTGTAAGAGTTCTTGTGTATTGTGGAAAGTAGACCATTATCAGATATATGATTTGCAAATATTTTCTCCCTTTCTCTCAGTTATCTTCTCATTTTCTTCATGGTGTGTTCTGGGACAATAAAAATGTTTTTAGGAATTAGTCAATGGTTGTACATTTTTAATATACTAAAAACCACTGAATTGAACACTATAAAATGGTTAAAACAGTGAATTCTATCTTAAAACTTTAACTTAACATTTAAAAAAGTGGGGTATTTACAAGAATATTTACAACAAGAAGATCTATGTAGATGCAGCAAAGTAAGGTGTGTAAAATCTGTCTTGGAAACACAGACTTGAAAGTCACTGATAAAGCCTGAAGGTAAAGCTATGGGACTAGGCAAGATCAGTCAGGGAGTGTTTTTGAGTCGAGACAGAAACAAGGTCAGAAGACTGAAGAGGCAGTTGTTTAAATACAGGAAGAAGAGTCTGCAAGTGAAGCAGAGAAAAATTAGCAGGAGGGGTAGAAGGTAAATAAGGACCAAGATAGAATCAACAATCACTTCACCACTAAAAACCCTTTGTGATCTTAATCATGCCACTTCCTCCTCTCAACCTTAGGACCATGTTCATAACTACTTGGATGTCCTTTACAAGAATTTTAGAGCTGGGCCTTGAGAGATTACTTAAGCCAGGTATCTCGACCTTGACATTATTAACTTTTGAAGCAGGATAAATCTTTGTTGTGGGGGACTGACCTGCACACTGTAAGATGTATAACAATATTTATTACTTCAATCCACTAGATGTCAGTGGCAAACCTGCAGTCACACAAACCAAAATACCTCTACACATTAGAAATGATTTCCCAGGGAACAAAGAGGTCCCCACTGGTCTGCATAATCCTCCCAGCTCTGAAATCCAAGTGGTGATGATCCTTAGGCAAAAAATTAAAAGGAGCTGGAACTCAGAGAAAGGGTCTGGATGGGGGTACATATTTGACAGTTTTTTTTTTAACATGTGGTGGTAGTTGAAGTCATGAGCATGGATGGGATCAGTCAGGGACAGTGTGAAGTATCAAAAGAGATGAGGAACCAGGAGAGGGCACTAGAGAACAATTACTTTTAAAGGGAAGCAGAAAAGAGAATTCAGAGATGTGGGAATAATTCCACTAATGCCACTAGTATCATTTACTACAACCAGCCATGTGCAAATGACTGTATCAAATGGTTTACAAATATCACATTATTTAATACCAAACAAAACTTCACAAAGTAACCATTCCGTTCCCATTTTACTGAGAAGGAACTGAGTCTCAGAGACATGAAAATCACCTGCTCCAGTTTGTGCTGCTAGTTGGTGGCAGAATTAGAATTCAAGCCCAGATTTTGTCTGCCTTTGCCATTCACATGCTTGTTGCCAAGAAACCTAGGAAAGAGTGCTCCTGAGATCCAAGGAATGATGGAATATAAGGAAGAACAGAGTAGTCCATAGTATAGTATCAATTCCAGTCCAATCGTTTAGTCAGATCAGATAAATACAGAAAATCATGCCACAGATTAGCAACAAGGATATCATAGACAACCTTGGTGAGGACAGTTTCAGTGGACTGTGGGTGATAAGGCCAGATTACAAACAATTGAGTAGTGAAGGGGGGGAGAAAAGTGGAAACAATGAATAGAGACTATTCAATAACTATATTAAAAGAAAAAGAGAGATATAGGGTGGTAAATACAGGGGAGGTAGATGACCTAATATCTAAGGAGTTTATTTCTTATTACAAAAATTATTTACTCTCCAGTTCCATCCATTCATCAACAAATGCCATACTTTCATTCTGCTTTAAGGCTAAGTAATACTCCATAGTGTGTATATAACACATTCAATTTTCCCATTCATCCATTGAAGAGCACCTAGGCTGGTTCCATATCTTAGCTATTGTGAATTGTACTGCTATAAACATTGAATGTTTTCTCTGATATGCAGAAGTTAGTTCAAAATAAGCGGTAAAAAAGAGAGAGAAAGGAAAATGGGGGGTTCCATCAAAATAGAAGAAATAATGGTTGACTGGATGAAGGGGATGAGGGGGAGGGAGGAGAGATGGGATAAGGGAAGAACAATGGAATGAATCTGATCTAACTTTCCTATGTACATATATGAATATACCACAGTGAATTTCACCATCATGTACATCCACAAGGCACTAACTTATAAAAAAAGAGAAAATAAATAAAAGCAAATAGCAGAAAGATCAATAGAGTAGAGGAAAGAGAACAGAGGAGGGAGGAGGGAGGAAGGAGAAAGGAGGAAGTACTGAGGAATGAATTAGAGCAAATTATATCCCATGCTTTTATAATTTTGTCAAAATAAATCCTAATGCTATATATAACTAAAATAAACAATACAAAGGGAAAAAAATTACATGTGTAGCCAGGCATAGTGCCACATGCATGTAATCCCAACAAGTTGGAATGTTGAGACAGGAGAATTACAAATTTGAGGCCAGCTTCATCAGCATAGCAGGATCTTGTCTCAAACTTAAAAATAAAAAGAAGACTGGGGATAAAGCTCTGTGGTAGTACACCCCTGGTCTCAATCCCCAGGACCACAATAAATAAATATATAAAACACATAAAAATAATAAAAGAGCCAGGTGTGGTGGCACACGCCTGTAATTCCAGCACTTGGGAGGATGAGGCAGGAGGATGTCGAGTTCAAAGTCAGCCTCAGCAATTTAGCGATGCCCTAAGCAACTCAGTGAGACCCTGTCTCTAAATAAAATACAAAATAGGGCTGGGGATGTGGCTCAGTGGTCAAGTGCCCCTGGGTTCAATTCCCAGTACCAAAACAATAATAATAATAATAATAATAATAATAATAACAATAATAATAATAGAAAAAAGTTACAAGCCAATGTAGTGGATTTAGAAGATAATAAATAAAAGGTACCCCAGAAACCAGAAATAATCATGGGTAACATTTTGCATTTTGGCATTTATCTTTCTGCTCTGAATTTGTTCTATACACATGAAACACATTTTTCAAAAGTGAAGTCAAATCATACACACTGTTTTGTAACTTGTTTTTTAGTTAAATATGTGGTAAACAGTTTGCCATGCTAATAAATGTTTGTATAAGCATCATTTTAATAGTGACTAGATACTTCTGCATACTACTTTGAAACATTACTTCTTTCACTGTCAGCATCTATACTCTTCTTTCTTCTTCACTACCCTTCCTGCTTCCCTCTTACCTTCCCTCCTCTTTCCTTCTCTCCCACTCCCAAGAAAAGCTATTGTATGTGGAAGTATCAGTAATTCAGTCAAAATAAACAATAATAAATGCAGAAAATACCACAGAAACACCTGTGAAAGGAGAATTTGTTTTTTAAAGCTGAATGATACTGTTGTACCCAAAGAAAATCAAATCATCCAAGCTGATCACGTAAAGCCAAAAGAAGCCTTTATTTTAGCTGGCCAGCTAGGATCCCCTTACACCTAAAAGCGGTGTCCCGGGAAATCGAGCTTTAGTTCTTTTGTTGTCAGCATTTATAGGGCACGGGAAGGGATTAGGGTTGGCTATAGGGAGGGGGAGGGATTAGGGTGGGGCTGACTCTCTCCTGATGGCACTGGAGAATCTTTTTGGGAAGTATAACAATACTTGAGCATATTTACACTCTGTGTGTGTGTATCTGTCAGAGACAAAAAGAAGCTAGTAGAAAGAAAAAGTTTTAAAGAATATAGCTGGGGGTGATGGCAGGGAGGGAGAGTCATCAAACAATGGCTCAAAATTCTTAAGAAGGAATAAAGTTACAAAGCATACATGCCATGATTAACCTTAAATGCCTACAAATTTGTGAGGAGTGCATCCAGTTGAGGGGCAAGAAGTTGAGCTTATTTTTGGCCTCTATACTTGTAGTTAATAGGAGTCTAGGTTATCTGCTGGGGGGGAGGTTGAGAAAACAGGCAAAGGGCTGACATGGCTTCTTGGGTGAATGGGAAAATGGGAGAAAATGCTGAAAATGGGCACATGGATTCATGACTACATAAAGCCCTGTTGAGACTATGCAATTGCCATGCATAGAAAGTAGAAATTTTGATGTGACATTGTACAATAGCAACTGATATTGTGCAAGTGTAATGGATAGACTGGGGGTGAGACAGTTGAAAACATTGGGAAGATAGGGTTTGAGAGATAATGGAGGGATCAAAGAATTAGAGGATTAAATGCATTATAAGAATAGCTATAATAGTAATAAAGACTAGAGAAATAGAAGGATTGGGTTGTGGGTAGCCATTCATGGCCAACAAATAAAACCAGGCTTGGTGAGCTGTCAGATGCAGAAATCTGGCTCCCAGGAACTGGCAATCATCAAGAGATTGTTCCAGATTGCTTGGAGTATGTGGTTTCTGTGCAGTGGCTCATTGATGGAATTTGCAGGTTCTGCTGGGATGGCCTGCTAGAGCAAATGGTTTCCTTAACTCCATTCCCTCCTGTTTCTCATGGAAGGAGCTCCTCCTGGCACCCCTTTGATCTGTACTGCTATAAATAAACCAAGTGTGGGCTCCATTGCTTCTTAGAGCCAGATCTTAGCCTGGCTCAATCCTGTCATGCCCCCTGATTCAAAAGATAATTGTCTCCTGTGGATGTTTTATCAAATAAGTTTCTTAGTGATTAATTTTCATCCAACCATACCTCCGACAAAACCTTTTTCCCTCACCTACACTGGACGTGTGATGAGACTTGGGATTTTGGCACCTGAACAGGGAATATTTGGAGAGGATTCCAGAAGTAAATTATAGGTGGGTGTCAGCCCTTTCTCATGGGAAGCACGTGCATGTGAATAGCTTATTGAAAGGAAGAGAAAGGAATTTTTTCATAGTGTGACATTAAGCCTGGGGAATTTGCTCTCTACAGAGAGAGAGGAAAGAGAAATCCATTCAGATGTACTCAATTATGTAATCAGAATGAAAAATCAGGGGAGAGAATGCAGCTTCTACAGTTCTTAAAAGTGGTAGCAAACTTGGTTGCTTTAAATTGTACAGAGTCAGTGGGGGAGTCTGCCTTCATCTCTATCTGCTGAAGCGCTGCAGATGTTGGTGGTTCAACTGAGCTTGAGAGTGAAGCCTAGCTTGGCTGAGATAGGTGTGAAAGTTTGAAATTCTGGGAGAAGAGATCCTAGCCAGGAATTAAGGAAGGTCTCTAATTTGGGAAGGGGAGATTAATCATCAAGTTTCGTGGTTTGAATATGTGCATTCCACCCAGTTTTCTGTGCTGCAGAAACAGCATGGTTTCTGATCCTGGTCGAGGAAGATGAGAGGCAGCAGACAGGACACTCCCTAGGGCCGCTGGGAAAACTCACAGAGTGCCACCTGCTCCTAGAGAGCAAGGCTGGTTCCTGGCTAGGCAGAGGCCTTCATAGCCAGGCCACCAAGATGAGAGGAGAAATAATGCACAGATCCCAGACGCCATAGCGCGATTGTAAGGATTCAGAAAAACATGGCGGAATCACGTTGTCTTCTGGGGCTCATTTCTAGCCCCTCCCCCCCTCTGCTGCGCTTCAAAGCTAATTCTTCTTAGTTTTGCAGCATGAGATGAAAAGGAAACTAAAATGTTGGCTACAGTCGTCTACTTCCCTGAGTAACAACTCCCTGGAAAAAATACAAAAAGCAAGTATTTTTACAGGCGGATCTCGGCTAACAGTTGCCTCGTGGTGGCTCTGTTAACAAATTGCAGTTCACTGTTTTCACTAGCACTTTCTTTCATTCTCTCAAATATATTATCTATAACCAAAGTTAAGAGAAAAATTCTGAAGTTAATAAAAGATGTTCTAATTGTGCTTTTTAATGGATTAATTTTTTTTGCTTTTTTAGGGATGATTTTAAGGGTGAATAACAATCATTAGGACAGGAGCCAGCAACCACAAATAGTTTTGAGTCTTCTTGTTATTGTACGACTTTAAACCTGCCTTATGATTAGATCATATAAAAGTTTAATTAATTATATCTTAATTTTCTAAACAAATTAAATCAAAGCTTTGATAAGTATTTATTCATGACTGTGGAGCTCCACTTACAAAAAGTTATAAAAATTTCTTTTTATTTGCCTAATCTATAAATGTGTGCACACAATGATTATATTTACATGATATCAAAATTTACTTACAGTTCAATAAGTATGCTCACAATTTAAAATTAAAATAAAAATGGATCCAAATAACTTTAATTCACTTGAGTTAATAAGGTTTAATTTATATTGGGTAAAAAAATAAAGACCTTTTATCATTATTAATTCACATTTTTACAGCTAATTAAATAATAAAATTGCTAATTCCTATAATATTCAAAATCTATATCCATTTACTTCTGACAATTTTCTTCAACAGGAAAGAGCTGATTAATACTGATATTTACATTTGTTTGAGGTCTTGACTTTTACAATTAAAAATAAATAAGTTATATTTAAAGTAAATTGGATTAATTATCTACATCTTTATTACAGGAGATACTTCTTGATTTACAAGGATGAAATCCTAAAGGATCATCAATTAGCCCTGGGTTGAATCCCCAGCACCTCAAAAAAAATCATCAATTGGATGTTAAAATCTCATCTACTGAATATAAAAGTATCACATATTCAACTAAAATATTTTTAAACATTAGGTGTGTTTATAACTTCGTTGATATAAAGAAGGTCTAAAATTTCTAAGGATAAACAAAAAGAAAATAAACATTAATCTGTCATTCCAATAAAATTTCTTATATCTGTTGAGTTTTATTATTTAGAAAAGCTAATTTTAAAGAAATTAAGATTTATACAATTTTGATTAAGTAATAACTTCTTTTAAAATACCACCTTACATTCTAGATTTCAAATTTCTCTTTAAAAGCTAAATTTGGTTACTATAAAAACATCAATGACTATGTTTTAATTAACTATAATGATTATTATTAACTTGTTATGCTAACTGTATATTTCCCAAATAAAGTAGTCTTTCAAGTATAAGATTAAAAAGTTATTTTACTAAGCTGATGCTCTCCAAACTAAAGCTTTTTACAATAATGGTCTCTTATGAACTTATGTAATAGTAGCAATTAATTAAAAAATTCATTGTCATTTAATATTTTAGAATTAAATAAATATGTTATACAATTTTTATGTTACTCTATACTGAGTGTTAGGGCAGTTCAAGGCGACTGGGTGGGGGTAGGGTATCAAGCAACCTGCCCACGTGCATGCAGGAAGGAGCCATTGGGCGACTCAGGGTAATGGATGGGGGCAGGGCATTGAGCAGCCTGCACATGCACAGAGAAACAATGTAACCTGCACATGCCCGAAGAAGCAACCAATCAGGTGCTGACAAACAAGCCCAGTCAATCCCAGGAGGACACGGAGTTCTCAAGCTTCCCCTCCCCCACCACCTGGTTAGAAAAACCCAGCCCCATAGGGGCCATGTGCGACTTCTCTGGCCCAGTACCCTCCTGGTCCTGGGAACCTCGCCTAAGAGCCTTCTCGCAATAAAGTTTCTTTTTGATTTACATCTGGCCTGTCTGTTCTCTGGTTATCATCCTCCGATCACTTTACCCCAGCCTGATCTTACACTGAGAAGTAAACGTACCTAAATTTCTAAGGGACAATTAAGAGACATTAGTTTATTTCAAGGGTAGCAATTTGAGATGTAAAAACGTTTTGACACCTTCATCCAAGAAGGGATAAAAGCTCTCTGTTTCACGTTTCAGATTACTTAGCTTGTATTGATCCAAAAGATTATATATAGAAATTTTCTAGAATAATATTCAAGTTGGAAACTAGGACTGGTTTCAGAATTGAAGCACCTTGCCTGGGTTTTGTCAAGAGACCCACTTTAAAAAAATATTGGTGCACATGGGAATCTCTTGGAATTCTGTCCAGGAATGACTAACATTAGCAATTGGTGAATAACCTTCTGGACTGTTTTCCACACATAAGCTTAGAGATGTACATATTTTGTAAATGTAGAATCACATTGTTATTCCTAACACTTGTAAAATTATTTTAAATTACACACAATTAATATTCTTTTACAATATTACTTTTAATGCCAGATTTTTTATCATATAATTCATTTATCCAAAACCCTATGTTGGACATTTAAATTATTTTTACTACTTTAAAAACAAAGTTATTAAGAATATTCATATAGCTATATCTTTGTCATAAAATTATTTTGCATAAATCCCTTGAAATAGGATTGCTAGATCAATGACATGAAATTCTAAGACTTTCAAATAACTTATGGATCACTATCTTGAATATTCTACCAATTCTAATATAACAACTTAATTTAAGATAATAAGGCCATTACCTATAAAAGAAACAAGTTGTCAAACTGATTTTCAATATCTATACTGACTCCATTTTATACCTTTGCCACTCAGCCCACTAATAGAGAAAAAATCAAATCATATATTTGGTAAAAACGAGGCCTTCTTTTACTGTAATGCCCTCTTCAGCCCAAGAACATTGACTTTAACAATAGGTAACTTTTATTAATTTTCCTGGCCAAATAAAAATATGTATTAAGTCACTTTGTATGGTTTGAATATGTGTACAATTCTAGGCCATTGTCTACAATTTAAGGCTAATGATGCTCCAGTTTACATTGAATTTTTTTCTACAATTTTGAGAAATATAAAAGGGGGAAGCAGAACCCTATGTAAACCCACTTAATTTTTTAAAAATTTCTAAAAATTGCAATATTAGGAATCTCACCACTGCTGAGTGACACATGGAGCATTAGAATGCACCAGATTTTATACTATAGGGTAGAAGCTTTATTTGTATATTAAAAAAAAACCTGTCATCATGGAGACAACTGAAGGACCTGACACTTCAGGTTAAAGGGATGGTTCAACAATAAGGAGATCTTTAGTCTCCAACCACAACGTTTGTGTGCTAGCTCTATTGAGCTGTCAGGTAAGTGGAATTCATGGGAAAAGTTATTAGGCCTACTTCTCAGATTTACCTTTAATACACCAGTGATGTGAACTGGAGAATCAATCCCAGTATTTACTGATGATATTCGTATGATGGGAGGTTTTACAGATACTCACATTACACCCTTCCATGTCACTGGATTTAATTATACTGACCACAATGGAAACTTACCTACATGCTGGGCCCATGATAAACATTCTGGCTGTCTAAAGGTAACCGTTGAGGAAAAGACAAAAAAGGAATACCTAGGCCAGTAAATCATACTGGCCCTTGGAACTTAAGATTATATGTTCAGTTATTGAAATGGGACTTCATTATAAAAAGCCAGTCATTTCTATGAAATATTCACCAATATCCTACTGCCTTAATTGTTCTGCAGTAGAATTTGGCACCTTTCCTAAATGGATGAATGTACAAATGTCTTGCCAATACAACATAAACTCTCTAATAGTGGTGGATATGTTTTGGATTGATCTTCAAAAATTAATAAAAGACAGTTACATCAGAATGTCACTTCCTCCAGAAGATTCAAAGCCAGGAAGGCTTAATGTGGCAGCATTGCCACTAAATATGTTTTGCTTTTACTTTTTCTTAAGAATTTACAAGCAACCTTGTTTAATCTGAATTTTTAATACAGTGGACAAATCTAAGAAACTAGGCAAATAGTTGAGTTATTTAAAACTATTTTCACATCATTGCCCTGTGTACATGTATGAATGCACAGATGGGGTGACTCTACTTTGTGTACAATCAGAAAAACAATTGCTGTACTCCATTTGTGTTCAATGAATCAAAAAATTAAATAAAAAGAAAAAAACTATTTTCAGACTACAAAACAAGATTAGATATACTATCATTCTGCTTTTTGAAACTCCATATAATTTAGACTATTCCCTGTTGTTTGGGTATCACTTTACACTACTAGTAACCATGCAATGAAAACCAAATTAAAGCCCAATGAATTGATTGATGTTACACTAGAAGGATGAGTAATTCACATTTGCATTCTAACAGTTATTTCTCATTTGATGATAATTTGGGTCCTATATGTTTTAATGTATTCTTTCAGGTTTCTATCTGTTCCCACACTCACTATATCCAGGGGCATAGTTCATTCTGTCAAGATGCTATGGCCCCTGGAAATTAAGTATTGATAATATGACTGAGATCAAATTAAATATTTTACCAACTACTATTACAAATATCAGGAATGAGCTTTCTGTTTTCCAACTTAAACAAAGACTTAAATGCCATGATGACTGTAAGCACGTCTGTATTACTGCAACCAAATACCATACTTCCCAATAGGACTAGGAGATAATTAAGAATCATCTAATGGACATTTTACATAGAAATAATAATAGCCTGGATCTTATGGAGTTATGTCATCACATCCAGGATATTCAAAAAAGCAAAGTGAATCTCATGGACCCTGCATCTCTAGCTGATCAAATACTTAATGAATTGAATGGCTTTAATCCTAGATGTGTTGAAACACTCTATATGATATATTATTGGAATGATATGTTTGCTACTAGTTCTTTTTATATCATGATAATAGGTTGGTCATACCCTCAGAACCAGTATCTAAGAACTTGAAGTAGTTGCCCATCATTTACACTTAAGAGAAAAAGGGAGGAGATGTTGGAAGCCATCCATGGCTAGCAAATAAAACCAGGCTTGGTGAGCTGTCAAACATGGAAATCTGGTTCCCTTGAATTGGCAATCACCAAGAGATTGTTCCAGATTGTCTGGAGTGTGTGGTTTCCATGCAGTGGCTCTCTGATGGAATTTGCAGGTCCTGTTGGGATGGCCTGCTAAAGCAAAATGGCTTCCTTAACTCCACCTCATCCTGTTTCTCATGGAAGGAGCTCCTCCTGGCACCCCTTTGATCTGTACTGCTATAAATAAATCAAGTGTGGGCTCCATTTCTTGTTAGAGCTAGATCTTAACATGGTTCAATCCTGTCATGCCCCCTGATTCAAAAGATAATTGTCTCTTGTGGTTTTTCTACTAAATGTTTCTTAGTGATAATTTACAACCAGCCCATCCCTCCAACAGGAACCCTATCCCTTGCCCACACTGGATGTGTGACAAGACTCGAGACTGGATCATAGAAATAAGAACTCTAGCTACCAAGGATGCTACTGCTCCAGGTCACAAGGATTGAGATTGAAATTAATTCATCTGGGACCAGCGCCATTGCAGAGACATACCAGTACAGAAATTGTAACCCTTGAATTTGCCACCATGTTAATCCAAGTAGACAAGGTACTCCAGGATTGAGAGAATGCTGGCCATTAGGTCTGGTTCCCACCCTCCTGTAAAAGTCTGTTGAGACTATGTCTATAGGCCCCTCATCCAAGTTGCCATCACTCCTCCTTCCCCTGGTACCTATCTGCCATTCTGTCATCATTTCCAAAATACCACATAGTTTCTTGTCCTTGCTGCCAACTGCCATTCCCACCCCAGGCCATCAAAATTTTCTCTGTACCTCCCAAAATATGGTGAGCTGTCACATATTAAGCAAACTCTCCTATAAGCTCCCACTCATTATTGAGAGTTCCCTTCACCTCCAAAACTTTCTTAAATCCTGGTGTTTTTTAGTGCAGCCTTCTAGGGTATGGTTTGATTATTTTTGTCCTTAGAGAAACAGAAGGGTGAGTTGCTTACTGCTTGCTCCTGTGTGTTCTTTCAGACCATTACTTTCCTGTGCTCCTGACGCAAAAATGAAAACTATAAAACCCAAATCTGATCCTTTGAGGTCATTCAATTATATCTCCTATTTCCCTCCTAGTCACTCATGAATTTACCTTTGGGTGACTCCCCTTCGTTTACCAATGACTTTGGATCCTGGTTCACAGACTTTCTTCACATATGAAGCTCCACTACTATCCTGATTGATTTCAGCATCCCCAAGGATAACACATCTGACACCTTGCCACTCAGTTCCTTGACCTCCTTAACTCAAATGATCTCTTTCATCATAGCTACACCTGAGATCTTATTACCTGAAGCTGGCTCACTCCAGAAAGAGGAATTAGTCAACATCACAAATTCAATCATCAAAACTTCTTGCCACAACTGCTAACACTATGATCATTTAGATCTTCAAGTCCATGGAGCCCTCTACATCCTCCAACTCTATCAAAACCCTTCATTTTTATTTCCCTCATTATTTAGCTTAGACTTCATGGTTCATAATTTCAATAACATTCTTGCCAGTAGTCCAGGTTCCTTTGTCTTAAATTTGTTTTGTAAAGCCATAATCATGCTGAACCCTATTCTCTCTGTTCTCTGTACCAGCACCTGAGCACCGCTAAAGAAGTTCACACAGCAGGGCATAATGTTTACAAGAAGTTCAAGATCAATAATCCTAAATAGATGCCCAACACTACTACATTTTTTTGATTAACTCGTTCTCCAGAACAAATATTTCAAACTTTCTGCCTCCTCAAACCCTGATTCCTTCTGATATACCTCCATCCTCCCCTCATACCTGCACCTGCTCCTAGCAGTTCTTCTACATCATAAAGTTTTGTACTTCCATCCTCATCTTATTCTCGTTCATTATATTAGAAAATAATTACTACTTTTCTCCAGTGACAATTCCTCTATGTGTCTTTCAGAAGCCTTAACACAACTGATGATCCTTTATCTTTCTTTTCTGTTCACGTTTTCCCTTTCCATCGCATCTTTCCCAACAGGTATAAATATATTGAAGTGTCTCCATTAAGAACAAAATAAAACAAAAATAAATACTTACTTAACCCTACATTTCACTCAAGACCCCATCCTCCACTTCATAGCTAAACTTCTTAAAAGTTATTATCATTGTTTCTTGGCCTCTTGTTTATATCTCAGCCCACTTCTCTCTGGTTTCTAGCTCCTTTACTATGACAAAGTAGCTCTTGTTCAGGTCACAATGAACTCCATATTGTCAAACTTAATGGACATATTTCATCTGACTTGACTTCTTGGCAACATTTGGCGCAATTAATCACTTCTTCCTTTTTGAACTCTTTGCCCCCCTTGGCTTTTTAAATTGAATTTATTATTTTGAGATAATTATAGATTCACATGAAGTTATAAGAATTAATGAGAGAGATCTCCTGTACCTCTATGTACTTTTTCCCAAGGGTAACATCCTGTAAAACTATAGTACAATATCATATTCAAAATACTGATATTGATACAGTTGAGATACAGAATGGTCCCACCAACACAAGATCTTTTATGTTTCTTATAGCCAAATTTCTGTCCCATACCCTTATCACAAACATTCCTATCTCTTTCCTTAACTTCTGGCAACAACTAATATTTCCCCCATTTCAAAACTGTTATATAAATGGACTCATAAAACCTGTACCAGTTTTTTTTTATTTTTTTAATTTTTTTTTCATTTACTTATTGATTCATTGAACACAAATGGAGTACAGCTATTGTTTCACTGGTTGTACACAAAGTAGAGTCACACCATCTGTGCGTTCATGCATGTACACAGGGCAATGGTATCTGTCACACACTCTGTTATTAATTTTACCCCCCACCTGCCCCCACCCCTCCCTTCCCTCTATTCTAGCTATCTTTCCTCCATTCTTGCCATCTTTCCCCCCCATATTATGCATCATCATTCATTTATCAGAGAGACCATTCGGCTTTTGGATTTTGGGGATTGGCTGATCTCACTTAGCATAACAGTTTCCAACATCATCCATTTACCTACAAATACCATAATTTCATTCTTCTTTATGGCTGAGTAATATTCCATTGTGTATATATACCACAGTTTCTTTATCCATTCATCTACTGAAGGGCATCTAGGTTGATTCCATAATCTAGCTATTGTGAATTGAGCAGCTATGAACATTGATGTGGCTGCATCACTGAAGCAATCTGATTTTAAGTCCTTTGGGTATAAGCCAAGGAGTGGGATAGCAGGGTCAAATGGTGGATCCATTCCAAGTTTTCTAAGGAATCTCCACACTGCTTTCCAGAGACCTGTACCAGTTTTAAGAGTGTATTTTCCCAGTCATCATGTATAATAGTTTGTTTAACCATTCAAAGTTTGAAAAACAACAGAGTTGTTTCCAGTCTTGGGTTATTATGAATAAAACTGCAATGAACATTCACATACAGGTTTTCATGTCAACATAAATTTCCATTTCTCTGAGAAAAATAGCCAGAAGTTCAACTTCTGGGTCCTATGGTAGTGGTGTGTATAGTTTTGTAAGAAACTGTCAAACTGTTTTCTAGAGTGGCTACACCATTTTACATTTCCACCAGCAATGTATGAGAGATTGTGCCTCTGTATCATCATAAGCATTTGGTGGTGCTGGAGTTTCCCCCAAATGCTCATGTGTTAAAAAAATTGGTCCTCAGCTTGGTGCAATTGGAAGGTGGTGGAAACTTTAATAGGTGGGAGAGGTGAAGTCTAGTGAGAAGTCTTAGGTCATTAAGGGCATGTCTTTGACAGAGATTGTGGAACACTGGTCTCCTCCTATCTCTTTTTTTGCTGCCATGAGGCGAATGGTTTGGCCATTCTCTTCCACCATGATGTGCTACCTTGGCACAGACCCAAAAACAATGAGGTGAACCAATCATGGACTTTAATCTCCAAAACTTTAAACCTTTCTCATTATAAACTAATTATCTCAGGTATCTGTTACAGTAATGTAAATTTAACACATCATTTTTTTTTAATTTTAGTCATTCTGATAGATGTGTAGTGATATCTTTTTGTGGCTTTAATTATAGTTCTCTAATGGGTAAAGATGTTAAATATTTTCTTATGTGCTTATGTGTCATCTGTACATCCTCTTCTGTGAAATGTGTTTTCATGTCTTTTGCCCATTTTTGGATTGAATCACCTGCTTTTTTACTGTTGAATTTTAACATCTCTTTATATATTTTAGGTATGAGTCTTTGGTCAGATATGTAGTTTGTCAACATTTTTTTCCTGGTCTTGAGCTTGTCCTCTTAACAGGGTGTTTCACAGAGCAAAGGTTTTAAATTTTGATGGAGTCCAATTTTTCCATGTGCAATTGGTGTTAAGGCTATCTTCCCTCCATTGATTTTTTTTTCATTTTTATAAGAAAAAAGAAGTTGGGCATATTTACGTAAATATTTTTATTGGTTTTTAATTCTGTTTCAATGATCTATGCCTATATCCCTTTCTTGATGCCACTTTGTCTTGTTTACTATAGCTATACACTAATCCTTAATAGATGACCTGTGTTGTTCACCATTGTGTCCTCTGAACCTTGTACAGTACCTACCAAACAAAAGATATGCAATACATTTTTAAAATATATCTGAGGTGGAGCAGTTAAGTGTGAAGAGAATGTTGAGAACTATACTTTCTAATTCAATTTTTGTGATAATGGAAGTTTTCTCTCTGCATTATCTGATATGTTGGTCATTAACTCCATGTAGATATCAAACACTTGAAATGAGGGGTTGATTTAAAATTTTTATTTAATGTTAATTTAAGTTTAAATGACTACCTGTGGCTGGTGACTCCTGCATTAGGCTGCACAACTCCAGCGGGTAGCCATGAAAATGTGTGAATAAAACAGAGGTAAGTCAAAGTTACTGGGTTTTAATTCAGGAACTGCAAGGCCAAAGGTTTGGATAAATAAATCAGGTGGACATGGAAGCCCCCAGAACAATCACCTGAGTGTTCAGGAGGAAGTCTATATGTTAGAGGTTGAAAGACCTGGATCACCTTGGGCACATGACCAATGTATAGGCAACAGACCTGAGGTATGTTGAGTTATTGATGCAATTGGCATGGGCCTAACATTGTGTTTCCAGCAGAACAGAGAAACAATGGCCTAGAAGCTGCCTCAGAAAATCAAGAGGGTATCAGTCCTTACTGCAGTCCCTATAGTAGAATACCCTTCACTCTGCACTGCTCTATCAAGAGTATCCCTGGGGAAATGCCAGAGTCAGGGCAAGGTGGTACAAGTAATATTCAACAAGGCTGAACATGTAGGAAAGCTTTTTCATCACTCAACAAAGGACCTGAGAAACACAGTGGAAATTTCTGCAAAAAAAAGGGAGACATGTGAAAGAAGGGCTGAGGAAAAGCAGCATGAAATAGTATGAAAATGGAAGAGATGATTGAGGCAATGCTACTCTTCAAAACTCTTCTAGGTGGCAGTAAGCTGGTCTACTGGTTTCCTTGGAAAAGGTTCCATTGCCTTGATTATATATCTTTTGAACCTATTGCAGAAGGATAACTTTCTGCAACCTTGCAAAGCATATAAGATTTTTTAATAAAACTTAACATTTTGT
The DNA here is from genome assembly GCA_020662805.1 of Glaucomys volans. NCBI lineage: Eukaryota > Metazoa > Chordata > Mammalia > Rodentia > Sciuridae > Glaucomys > Glaucomys volans. The sequence goes on from JAJEJO010005699.1 coordinate 537,362, forward strand.
ATAATTAATGTTTTATTTATTGTGGTAAAAACCACATCACATAAAGTTTACCATTTTAGGCATTTTAAAGTGTACCATTCAGTGGCACATAATACATTTGTAATGAATAAATGATTTTAAACAAAAAAGGGTGGTGGTAATGAGTATTTGTGGTGGTCACCAATGGAGAGATTTTGATGGGCTTAATTAACTCTCCACTAGTCCTGATTCTTCATGTACTCAATGAAATAATAGCCCCAGAGTCATCATGAGTATTAAATATATTTAGAATTTATCAGCATAAGGTCTGATGCATTGTGTGCTCTCAGTAAGTACTAGGTAATATTGTGTTATGGTACTGATTCAGTTCTGCTTTTATTAGGACTTTGAGAACAGTGGTCAAATACCCTCCATCCAAATAATTTCTTTAACTGCAGGAACTGTGCATATTCATCTTTTTATACTCCATAAGCCAAGCACATAGTAGGAAGTACACACATATTTGTCAGATAGAATAATTCTTATATGTCCACTCTTCCTTCTTCCTCCATCCAAGCTGGAGTCTACATGAAGAAGTATGATTATCAATAGCACAAGTTTTGGAGTTAGATACAGGTTTGAACTTTAGCTCTGCCACTTGCTACCTGTGTGACCTTTGACAAATTGCTTGACAGTACTGGGTTTCATATATGACAACCAGAAAATAAATATCTACTTCATAGAATTAAATAAGAGAATATAGTAAAGCATAAATCCATCCAAAAATGTTGTTGAACTCTAAGAATTTCTAGAATTTCTAGTGCCATTATTATTATTTTCTGTTTCTTTTATAAAAGAAGGCATACTCCAAGAACTTCCTTATGGTATTAAGAAGTTACTTGTGATATGGAGCAGGAAATATATGTACATTAGGAAATGAAAATGGAACATATTACTACATTTCCAAATTTTTCAAGGAGGATTTCCTAGATTTGAAAAAGCAAAAAAGAAAAAAAGAAAAGAAAAAAATAAAATAAAAAAGAGATAATTCTACCAAATTCCGGCAACTCCAGGTGGAAATGACTCTGGATATGAGATGGACATAAGTTGGGAAAGCCTCAAGAGAAAAAGGATAAAATGATACAGTCATTTAGAGTGATATGTGAACACTAAATAGGGTGGCTGTAATTTTGGAGTGCTTATTGTGTTTGTTAACACATTGAGAAATACCAAAGGCATTTGCTGGGAAGGACCCATCCATTTCATTTTCCTTTACTTCTTTTCAAGACTTATTCTACCCAATGGTTCAGTAAGCAGTTGTCTATATAGCATGGGCGTTTTTCCTGCCTGGAGACCTTCCAATCTCTCTCATGAGTTTGGGTTCTCAAAAGCACTGCATAGTGAGAATATAAGAATCTATTAGCAGCGTGTTAAATCCTAACCTATGATTAAGCTAGCAAATTAGCTCCTGGTTGGTTCCTAGGATCCTAGACTATAAAGAGTAAGGGAATTTTGGAGGTGAGAAGAAAGGGGCGGAGAAGTTTCTGGACTATTGGTGAACAAAATGGCAGGCCTGGGTTAGGCATATCAGTAAATGCCTAAATTGGAGGGCTGCAAACAAATGTCAACTACTTCCCAATTTTATTCATGGTTGATTCAGTTTCTCCTGTTCACCTGTCTCTCTCTGCCATCTTTGAGCTTACATTCCCCCTGTAGTACTGTCTCAGTCATCTACCACCAATGGATATTTCTTGAGCACCTACCATATGTAAGGCCCTGACTTCTACTCTTGGATACTACTGAGACTCTAATGTGTAGGATTATATGCACAAATGTGCCCACTATTTATCTCACAGATGGTCTAATTTTTCAAGAAATGTTATACCTTTCAATTGATTTACTCACCTGATTCTATTATTATTATTATTATTATTATTATTATTATTTTGGTGGTGGTACTGGATATTGAACACAGGGACACTTCATCACTGAGCTATATCCCTAGCCCTTTTCATTTTTATTTTGAGACAGGGTTTCACTCTGTTGTCCAGGCTGACCTCAAACTTGCAATCCTCCTGCTTCAGCATCCTTAGTAGCTGGTTCTTTAAAAGTGTGTTAATACTGGAATGATCAACCATCCTGGCTTTCCCAGAACTGATGGGTATTCTGGGGTAATTAGTGTTAAAATCAGAAAGGTCCTGGGAAAACTGGGACTGAATAGTTACCTGAGAACACTGATTGACTGCCCACTGTTTACCTAGCATGACTTTAGCCACTGATGGGTTGTATTCCAGTCCAGATGTAAATGAATGCCAGGGAAATGATGCTTTAAGGCAGAAATGCACTAGTGTCCAAAAACAAGTTCTTTGGGTGGGAAAGAGATATCTGGTTGGTAGTATTTGATAATTTATCTGGTGTAGACACTCCAACAATGGCCAATTTAAGGCTACATATGTGATGTCACTGAATGTAAGACATGTAAAATAAAACACCATTATTTAACATTTCTACCACACCGATACAAAAATATAAATAACCCTAAGAACATATAGTAAAATGTAGTAAAATTTTTAGTTAGTGATGAGTTTGAGTATTCATTAACTTTATCTTAGTATACTTTAATTGTAGGTTTATATGATTTAATTTTAATAATAACTTTGCAACAACCAACTTGAAAAATTCCATTGGAATTCAACCATCAGCATTCATTAATCAGTACAAATGAGTTCCAGCACACTGTTGAAAGGATCCTGGGAAAGTCACCCCTTGTCATTGAGTATGTCTTTTCCACTGGTTTGACACAAAAGCCTGAAAATCCACCAATTGAAATTTATTACATTGATCTGAGCTCCTTCTTTGGTGTACTGAGAACAAGAACAGGGATAAGGACATTTAAGTTTCGACCTCAGTCTTATCATGAATTAATTGTGTGACCTGGACCTATTTGGAACCCACGTTCCTTATCTGTAGACTAAGGCAGGGTAGAAAATTGTGTTCTTAAACGACTATTTCAGAAATGTTTGTGAATATGTTATGAATGTTTGTGTTTATAGCTCTATTGAGGTATAAGTGACATATAACAAACAGAGCATTTGAAAATTAGTTTGAAAATTTTGACTGAAATCATCATCAAAGGCAAGATAATGAACATATCTATCACCCACAAAAGTTTTCTTGTGCTCCTTTGGAGTCTATCTCTTCTTCTCCCCATCCCTATTCCCAAGTTAGCTCTTACTTGCTTTCTGTCACAATAGAATACTTTTTGAATATTCTAGAATTTTATACAAATGAAATCACACAGTATGTATCCTTTTATCCTAGCTTCATTCACTCAGCATATTTATTCTGAGATTCATGTAAATTGCTGCATGTATCAGCAGTTTGTTCTTTTTATTTGTTGTATTCTATTGTATGGATATTGTGCAATCTGTTTATCCATTTACCTGCTCAAGGAGATTTGAGTTGTTTCCAAGTGTTGGACATTACAAATAAACCTGGTATGAACATTCATATGTAAGTCATGTAGACATATGCTTTCATTTCTCTTGAATAAATACCTAAGAATAAAATATTTTGGATATAAGGTGTGTAAGTAATTATCATTGTGAACAACTGAAAATTTTTCTTCCAATGTGCATATACAATTTTACATTCCTAATCAATGTTTGTTTCGTCATCATAAATGTTGAATGTGGTCAACTTTAATTTTAGCCATTCTAGTTGGTGTGTAGTTTAGCTCACTGTGATTTTAATTTACATTTTCCTAAGAAATAATGATGTTGATTAACATGATGATGTGCTTCCATGGAAAAAAAAACATTAGAGGAGCTATTCAGTATTTGGAATCTCTAAATGCAATTTTGCATCACAAAGATAAACAGAATGCAGTTAATACAAAATAACACAAGGGGTAACACTAATTTGGGAGTCATGGAAACTTCTATAATGCCACTGGGCAGAAGCCAAGGGTGTGGGTGAGAATCATGTACTTTGGGGCTGAGAAGTCTCCACATGAGAATGAACAATAGAACACCAATACACCCTGACTCTTACCAAGTGTTTCAGAGCTTGAATTCTGAAAGAAAAGAGCCTGAGTTCTAATTCATTCTCTGTATAGAAACTTTCAAAAGCTGTTCATACTCTTTTCTTACCTGTAAATTGGGATAGTAATGTTGTTATATGAGACAAACAAATTATTTTACACAATGTAGAGGCAATCATGTTTGGGATAAACTGAACATTAGGAAATATTAGCTATTTAAAAATGTTAATGTTAGTATAGTTCAGTATAAAAAAACTATTCAGTTCTATATAGTTCTATAAAAAAGTTTTTTATAGAACTATAGAATAGTTCTATTAAAAAACTATTCAGAAATCTTTTACAGATAAAGGTGCTTATTATATCAAATATTGGTATCATTTTCATATTTTAATCCCATTAATGTGTCACATTCACTCATACAAATATTTTTATTTTCTAAAAATGAGAGTAATTTATGAATATTTAATTTAAAATACTCAACATATTCAAAATCCAGACCAGGCGCGGTGGCGCACACCTGTAATCCCAGCACTTGGGAGGCTGAGACAGGAGGATCGTGAGTTCAAAGCCAGCCTCAGCAATTTAGCGAGGCCCTAAGCAACTCAGTGAGACCCTGTCTCTAAATAAAATACAAAAGAGGGCTGGGGACTCAGTGGTCGAGTGCCCCTGGGTTCAATCCCCAGTACCAAAAAAAAAAAAAGATTCCTCGGGAAGATTTACCTAACCAACTACCATCATGTTTGGTACTAAGGAATACACCTTTCAATAAAATTATTGAAATGCAAAAAAAAAACACACCCAAATCCAAATAAACTGGCAAAGGCATGCTAGAAAAAAAGGAATCATTTATGTGATTATAACATAAAACAAAAAAAAAGAAATAATGGAAAAATAGGCTAATTTTATCATTTTGTATGCTTTTTAAAAATGTTTTCACACATAATAGTTACACATAATCGTTTTAGTTACACATAATAATGGGGTTCATTTTGACATAATCATAGATGCATGGAACATAATTTGCTCCTTTTCAGTCCTCAGTGCTTCCACTTTCTCTCCCCTCCCTCCTCCTGATGTTCTCCTTCCTGTACTGCTCTTCCTTCTAGTCATTTATTGTTTTTTATTGGTCCTTTATAGATATGCGTTGAGGTGGAATTCACTGTGGTATATTCATATATGTACATGGCATAATTTGGTCAATGTCTTTTTTCAGTTCTTCCCTTTTCACATCTCTCCTACTCAGATGTCTTCCTCAACTCTACTGATCTCCCTTGCATTTTCAGGAATCTGCCCTTCTTCAGTTTCCCCTTATTTTGTTCCAGCTTCAACATATAAGAGAAAACATTCAACTCTTGACCTTATGAGTCTGCCTTATTTCACTTAGCATGATGTTTTCCAGTTCTATCCATTTACCAGAAAAATGCCATAATTTCATTTTTCTTTGTGACTAAGTAAAACTCCATTGTGTATCTATCCCACATTTTCTTTATCCATTCATCTGTTGACAGGCATCTGGGTTGATTCCATAATTTGGTTATTGTGAATTGTGCTACTATAAACATTGTTGGTTATATTGCCAGAGTGGGCTAATTTTAGTTTTGTTTTTTTTTTTTTTTTTTTTTTTTTTTTTTGAGAAATACCAAGGAGTGGGATAGTTGGGTCATCTAGTGGTTACATTTCTAGTTTTTTGAGGAATCTGCCCACTGCTTTCCAGTGTAATTGTACTAATTTGCAGATCCACCGACAATGTATGATGGTAAGTTTTTCCCCACATCCTCTCCAGCATTTATTATTATTTATATTTTTGAGGATTGCCATTCTAACTGGAATGAGATGAAATCTTAGTGTAGTTTGATTTGCATTTCACTCACTGCTATGGATGTGGAATATTTTTCACGTGTTTGTTGCCTATTTGTATTTCTTCTTTTGAGAAATACCTGTTTAGTTCTTTTGCACATTTAGTGATTGGTGCTTTTTTTGGTGTTAAGATTTTTCATTTCTTTATATATTTTGGGTATTAACTCCATGTCATAGGAGTAGGTGACAAAGTTATTCTCCCATTCTATAGGTTCTCTCTTCATGCTCTTGTTTCCTTCGCTATGCAGAAGATTTTTAATTTGATGCCAGGTCAGTTATTGCTTTTTTTTATTGCTATTTTTTGTGCTTTAGGGTTCCTGTTAAGGAAGTCGGTGCTTCTGCCAATATGATGGATTGTTGACCTCATGTATTTTTTCTAGCAGTTACAAGTTTCTGGTCTAATTCTGACATCTCTGATCCACTTTGATTTGACTTTTGTGCAGGGCAAGATGTAAGGATCTGGTTTCATTGTCTACATATTGATATCCAGTTGTCCCAGCACCATTCGTTAAAAAGGCTGTCTTTTCTCTAACATATATTTTTGGCACTTTTGACAAGTATAAGATGACTGTAACTATGTGGGTTTGTTTCTGTGTCTTCTATTTCATTCATTTTCATATCTTTTTTGATGCCAATAGCATCCTGTTTTTTGTTATTATAGCTCTGTTGCATAATTTGAGATCAAGGATTGTGATGTTTCCAGCCTTACTCTAACAGATAGTAAAATTATAGCTCCATAAGTAAACAGAAAATGAGGAAGAAAGGCAGGAGAAATTTGAAATACTTAAAAAGTGAAGAGAGAGGAAGCAGGGGACAGCTAGCTGGTGATGACTATAAAGGAGGAATAAAAAATAACATAATAATAAATTAATAATGAAAGAGGGAACAAGAGCATTTGTCTATTAAAGGGGAAGAAATTGAAGAAGGAGGAATAAAAACAATAAAAACAAGAACAAACAAATAAAAACAAACTAAAACAAGTCCACAAAAAATTCTATGTCTGCAGTCAAAACAAGGCTAAGTAACAAGCAGGTAAAGAAAAAAAATGATTAAAATAAAAGACAAATTATATGAATACACACACACACACACTTTTTTTTCTTGAATCAGCACAAGAACACACATAAAGAATGGAAGATATTTTTAACCATAGGAAAAAGTTAATGAAAATTGAAGGGCTTGTCTCTGCTGAGGTGGTCAAAAGTGTTGGCAAGGATGAACATTCATGGCCCATGCTGTTGTCCTTGTTTGCATTTCTTTTGGGCCTATGTGCCCCTTGGATCAAGGACTGGGGGTTGTTAAATCTGGCCTTTGTTTTTCTCACCAGGCTGAGAGCTGGTACTGCCTGAAAGTGAAGCTGAAATATCTGTTCAAATCTCTGCCATTTCAAAAATTGTGTTGTCATTTAATTGTAGAGCGGTATGAGTTCTTTATGTGTTCAAGATATGTTTTTTTCAGATACATGCTGTGGAAATATTTTCCCAGTCTTTGCCTTGAATTTTTATTTTCATAACAGGGCCTTTCAAAGAGCAAAAGTTTTAATGTGATAAAGTCTATTTATTGATTTCTTTCCTTTTATATTTCATTATTATATATCTTATTAATAAAAATTTTGCCAAACCAAGGTGACTAGAACTTTCTCCTATGCTTTCTTTCTAGAGGTTTGATAATCTTAGTTCTTATATTTTAGTCTATAATCCATTTTTATACGGCATGAATTAGTGGTTTAGAGCCATTCGTTTGCAAATGCCTATCCAATTGTTCCAGCACCATTTGTTGAAAAAATGTTATCTCTTGGCCTTTGCATCAATTCCAATGGGGGTAGATATATTTCTGTTTTCATTGTGTATATCTACCTTTACATCAGTATCACAAAGTATTGATTAATGTATTTATATAACCTGCCTTACAATTAGGTTTGGTGAATTCTCTAAATTTGATCTTATATTTCAAAGCTGTTTGAGCAAGTCTAGGTTATTTAAATTTCCATGTGAATTCAAGATTCAGGGTGTTTATTGGTACCCCCAAAAATCCCTATTGGGATTTGGCTTGGGATTACAATAAACCTAGAAATGAATGTAGGAAGAATGGGTACCTTAATATTGTCTTTCTGTCCATATACATGGTACATAACTCCATTTATTTAGGTCTTTAGTCCCTCTCAGCATGGCTTTATAGTGTTCAGTGAACAGGTCTTACACATACTTTGCCAGATTTATCCCTACACTATTTCATATTTTTGATGCTACTTAAAATAGTTCAATTTTTTCAATTACTGATTTGTTTGCTTTTAGTATATAAATATCCCAATTAATTTTGGGTATATATTTTTTATATTTCACCCTCATTAAACTCATTGAATATTTCTTGCAGCTCTTCTACACATTCCTTAGGATTTGCTACACAGAAGATTATCTGGAAATAAAGAGTTTTTACTTCTTTCTATCAGTATGGCAATGACTAAAACCTCTAGTAGAATATTGGCAAGTTGTGGTAACAGCAGACATCATTGCCTTGCTCCCAGTCTTAGAAAACCTTTCACTCACGAGAAAGTAGAATGTTAACTGTAGGTTTGGTGGTGGTGGTTGTTATTTAGAGGCCCATTCTCAGACTGAGAAAGTTTATGTTTATTCCTAATTTACTTTTAAAAAAAATCAAGATTTTGGAGTCTGATGAATACTTTATCTGCATCTATTGTGATAATCATGTTTTATACTTCTGTCCAAAAGTTAAAAGTATTTTTTGATTATTGCATCATCCTTGCATTTCTAGGATAAAGCCCAATTGGTCATGATTAATTCTTACATGTTGCTGGATTTGACTTGCTAAATTTTTAAGTACTTTAGACTCTATCTTCACAAGAAATATGGTTATAGCTTTTTCTCTTTCTAATTTTTAAAAATCTTTTTGTGGTAATTGAACCCAGGGGCACTATACCCTGATCCACATTATCAGAGCTTCATTAATTTTTTTAAAAAATTGATACACTCTTGTTAAGTTGCCTATGCTGGCCTTGAACTTGTGATCCTCTTGCCTCAGACTCGGAGAGTCACTGGGTAGTTTTTTTTGTTCCTTGTAATGCCTTTTTCTGGTTTGGGTGGAAGGATAATGTTGACCTCATAGAGTAAGTTGGAAAACGTTACCTTCTTTACCATTGTGAACTGGCCCCTTTTATTTCTGGCAATATTCTTTGTTTTGTAGTTTATTTTCTCTGATAACACACTCTAACTTTTTAAAAATTAATGTCAAAGCCGGGCGCAGTGGCGCACGCCTGTAATCCCAGCACTTGGGAGGCTGAGGCAGGAGGATCATGAGTTCAAAGCCAGCTTCAGCAACTTAGCGAGGCGCTAAGCAACTCAGTGAGACCCTGTCTCTAAATAAAATACAAAATAGGACTGGGGACGTGGCTCAGTGGTGGAGTGCCCCTGCGTTAAATCCCCAGTACCAAAAAAAAAAAAAAATTAATGTCAAAATATTGTATCTTTTCATTTAACCTATTTGTGCTTTTATTTCAAATTTATCTCCTATAGGCAACATCTATTGGGGTTTTTATTTTTTTCCCATTCTACCAATCTCAGCCTTTTATTGGATTGCTGCAAGACCACTGACTTTAAAATGTTTATTGATATGGTTCAGTTTAAACCTATCATCTTGCTATTTTTTATTTTTCCCAACTCTGCCTATTATTCAATGTCTGAAAATTGTTGTTTCATATATTTGCTCATTTCTTGAGTTATGATGGGAGGGTAAACCTATCTTTGTTACTCCATAATTGCTGGAAGTGGAAGTTCTCTAAATTTTGCTTTCTCATACTTATTTGTTGTTTTTATTATATTATGATTATCAGCCTTATCTTTTACATGTATGAAGTATATTTTTCCAGCTTATCACTAATATTTTAATTTTGTTTATGGTGTACATTTTTACATAAAAAAGTTTCTAACTTTGATGTTGAGAAATCTTTCATTCTTTTCCTTTACTTTTCTTCCATGCTTATAAATTCCTGCCATATATTTTCTTCTAAATCTTCATATTTTAAAAGAAAAATAATTCACCAGTATGATTTTTATTTTTAACAGCAAGTCTATTAATTATAAAAGTAATACATGCACATGTTAAAAAACATCAAGTAGAACAGAGGGCTATAGATCAAAAATATTTTTCCTTTTCTCCTTATTGCTCTGCTTGCCAAATTCTTCTTGCCAGAGATAATCAGTGTTTGTGATTAACTGTATATATTCTTCCACAGATTTTTCTGAACACACACATACAGATTCATATACATGATTTTGTTTACAAACTGGATACACACAAGCATGTACACACTGTTCTGCAATTTTTCTTTTAACTTTATATCTTTAGGTCCTTAATGTGACTGAGTTTTATCAGACTTTTACCAGACTGACAGAGGAACTAAGGTAATTAGAGAATACAGAATGGGAAGTGCTCAGGAAAAGGCATAATCATCTCTGTAAAACCAACACTTAGCATAAAACCTGGCACATAATAAATGTTCAATAAATATATGTTAAATAAGTAAAAGGAAAGAGGAACTTGATTAATATGGGGACAAACTATTTTGATTATTCTTCTCAGGACAGACCTCATCTCCTTCCTGAGAGTTACCATCTCTCAGCAGGTGGTAAACATTATACAATTATGGGTGAGGACATGAAACAGCTGGGCTCTTCTGCAGTCCCTCACCTGAAGTACCATCTCAAAGAATCTCTTCTGCCACTAGATTCAGTGCCTCCAGCACATATTTAGTTTAAATGGAGTTAACACCAATTAGTACAGCAAGAAAATCTAGGAGTTCAAAGACACCACAACTGAGTCACACTATAAGTACACACTCATGCAGACAAGTATAATTATTTGGTGCCTACTGTGGAGTAGGAAACATGTTGGGAAACAACCCTTCACGGCTAAAAATTGGGATAAACTAATTTTATAGATAAAAATGGAGATTCCAGGAATCTAAGTGAATTGTTCAGGTCACACAACTAGTTAAATAGATTCTGGGGACAAGTCTACACTTTAATAAGGTCGGCCTCTTTCTGTTGATCCCATACCCCAATCACACTTATTTCAATGAGTTTGTGCTATTTTCCTTGCCTAGCACTCTCTTTCTGTATTTGTCTCATCTGACATTTTCTGGAAACTATGCAGAGATAGAAATAGGGTGTTATGAAGGATCACTGTTGGGATAAGTGAAATGTCAGGAATGAGGAATGAGTTAGTTTGGGGAGTCCATGAACAAATATAAACACATTTATGAAATATTAAAAGTTCAGAAAAGGAATTAAGACTGGAACTATAGAGCACTCTCAGGAGCCTAGTAGTATGGATACTATGGCAGCTCATGAAATTCTAAAGCAAACATTTCTCTCTCCCTAGTATCTTTCAGTGAGATACAAAAACAGTCCTGTTACCGTGTAGTCTTTTTTATTTTTTAATTTAATTTAATTTTTTTGGTAGCAGGGATTGAACCTAAGCTTGCTAAACCACTGAGCCCAATCCCCAGCCCTTCTTATTTTTTGAGACAGGGTCTCACTAAGTTGCTGAGGTTGGCCTTGAACTCGCTAAATTGCTGAGGCTGGCAATCTTCCTGCCTCAGCCTCCTGAGTTGCTGAGATTACAGGCATGTGCCACCACACCTGGCTACCCTGCAGTCTTAAAGCCAAAATCTATTATACCGTTGCCTATCTCAATCCTCCTCATTCTTCAAGACCAACATCAAGTCTTACCCCTCCATGAGACTTTCTCTATTCATCTAACTCATTCTTCCTTTGGGAACTATGTTTACTTAAAATCAGCACCATAAGATATAATGTATGTTTGTATTCTTCCTTTTTAATCATTTCAAGGATCTTGTTTAAGTAGACACATTCATGTATGGTTTTTTTCCTACTGTTTCTCTGCATGGTCTAGGAGTTAGGAGACCTGTCTGGATTCCAGTCTCAGCTCTCTCACTAATAATTTGTGTGAACTGGAGCTAGTCACATCTTTTCTGAACCTCTTCTCACTTTAGAGGGTTCTTGTGATGGTACAGTTAACATGGTAATACAATATATGAATATAAGGTCTTATTGCTGAAAATATTGAACTAAGGTACTTCTGCCTTTTACATCCTATTTAATGGATGGTTTTATGTAAGAAATCACAATCACCGATGCTTATTTCATAGGAGATTCCTCAGCAAAGGTTAACAGATTTGTAAAAATAATACTGCACAGCTGTTAAAGATGGTACCAAATGCAGAGGGTCTATATGAAGCCAGTTCAGGGGCTCTCCTTGGAAACTACCAGGTGATTCCAGGCTTGCTCATTTTTAAAGCTTCCATCTTTCTAAATGTATCTTCATGTAAATGATCTGTGTCAATGCTGTGGAAAAGGAAAAGAAAAAAATCTTGAGTAAAATCAAGCCAGCAGATTCTTGCAGTAGATTTCCTGTTCTAAATGATAAGATTCCCACTCACACTTGCTCCATGGCTGTACTCAGTTACTGCATCCACTCATTCATCTACCTTCTCTCCCAGCCTTAACTCCTTTCCTCTTGGACTCTCACTCCTGTCCCTCCCTGCCTTGTTCAAGCCCCTGTTCCATTAGCCCATTAGTTTCTGCTCCTGTAGCTGCAATGTCTCCCTTTCTATGGGTTCCTTTTTCTCAGCCTACAATGTACCTATCTCAAAACAAGGCAAAAAAGGGAACAAATCCCTACTTTTTCAGACCCACAAATCCCTTCATCTGTGACCTTACACCTGTACTTTTCACACACTTCTTGAAAAAGTACTCTCTGCTCTCTTTCTCCATTTCCTAATCTTTTCTCAAGTTACTGCAATATGGTTTCTGGCCCTGCCACACCACTAAAACATCCCTTGACAAGGTCACTTATAACTTCCTAATTGATAAATGCAATGCACACTTTTCCGTACTCATTCCACTGGCCCTCTCTGCCGCATTTAACTCGACTGAGCATTTCTTCCTTGAAATCCACTTTCCCCTTGGCTTCCAGAACACCATTCTCTCCTGGTTCTCTCCATGATTTTTTCCTTTCCGTAGCCACCTCTTATAAGCTGATATTGCCCAGGGCTTATTCCTCCAGAGAGATTCCTCATGGTTTTTCTCTTCTCACTCTTCGTAACAGATCTTATCCACTGCCATAATTTCAGCTATCATCTCTATATAGATGATTGCTTCCCAGGGAATACTCCTATATCCAACTGCCTACCTATTAGAAAACTTCCTGGGTGCCACACTGAAACTACTTTCTTTTAAAGAAACCTTAAGTAGATAGCTGAGTGTATTTCTTTTTCTTGAAAATAAAGGTTCTATCTACATCTTTCTGAGAGAGATATTATGGAGGTCTCTAATCCCCGAGGCTTATAATGTTGTGCATAATTACCTCTGCTTGGGCAATAATCACCACACTCTTGAGTCTTTGGAACTAAAAGACTTCAATGTCTGTAAAGCAGCAGCTTCTGTTTTAGACACACTTGTAATCCAGCCTTTGTGCTGTTTTCATTTACGATTCAACCTATCAAATTGATTTTGGAATGTGGAATTTTTGCTTTCAGGCTTTATTTTCCATTATGTGTTCCAGTTCTGAATGCCAGAAACAAATGGCCATTTGGCCACTAGTTAGTTGCCAACAGAGCACAGTTGTATTATAATTAAGAATTACTTTGTGGTGTGCTATGCCAGCCCACTGAGCTGGCAGACGGACACTGATTAGAGAGGGTCAAGACCTCTATCTTCTGTAATTGTATAATTATAGCTTCATTCCTTGAGTTTTGGAGACATTCAAAATATACGTATTAAGCACTCCATCATGAATTAGAAGTAGAAATGGAAAGGGCCTAAAATTTATAGAGTATCTTCCATGTGCTAAGGGTTGTACTAGATACATTCACAGTTGTCATCTAAATTCAATGCCCATGTTAACCTTGGGTAGTCAATACCAGCATTATCCCCATTTTCAGACAAGGATACTGAAGATCAGAGAGATTAAGTAAGCATGTTGCTGCTCATGTAGCCAGTAGATGTTAAAAACCAGGATTTGAGCCGGACCTAGCAAAATCTAGATCCTTTGCTTTCTTTCCCTTACCATGCTTCTTCCTTAGCAGTGAGTTACAAGGCTGCCTGTTCTCTGCTTCTCCCCTTATTACTTACTTTATTATTTTGCTTAAGCTTTGTCTGCCTTCAGTTTTACTTCTCTTTCTTCACAGAAGTGAGTAATGACCAAACCCAACATGCCTGTCCTGAACCCCTCTGCCCTATTTTCCCCACCACAGTGACTTACTAGAATGTCTGAAGTTTACATATTGGATGAATCAGTGCATCACAGAGTATTTGCACTCCAAAATCCTTGAGGTCATTTCCACTTAAGTCTAGCAAGGTTAAGTTCTCATTTCTGTTGAGGACAGAGGCAAGGGCTCCACAGCATGCATCTGTGAGATGACATTCTGCTAACCTGGAGGGATCAAAGATTTAAGAAAGAAATCTGTGTAATCCCAAGTTCCCTAGTGGCCCTCCCTTTCATAAACAGCCTGAAACAAAAACTTACTAGACAATGTCCCCACACACTTACCACAAGGTCTGTAGTTTGCAGCAGGGGTGTTTCAGCCCTTCACATAGAACCTGCATGCCCTCATCCCCTAAGGCATTGTCACTGAGGTCAAGGTCTCTCAGGTGTTTATTTGTATACAGTGCATTGCACAAATCCAGACAACATGCTCCAGTCAGATGACAGGTCCACAACCTGCCAGTAAGAAGAGAAAGCTGATGATATTGCATCTATACCAGGTCACTTCAGGAATTGTGTTCTCCCATTAGAAAATCATATTAGATAATCAGAGTGCCATGTTAGAAAAAATTCCTTGGGTCAGGGCTAAGCAGTGATTGTAGAGAAAGGATGATTTATTCCCTCTAAATTATTTGGCTCTTCATTTATTGCTTCCTTGGAGATTCGATCACCAGGCCAAAAAATATTCAATTTTGGAAGTTGCTCAAATATCAAGAAACTGCCTGTGGCTATAGTCCAGAATACTTACGCCAGATCCTTTAATTGACAGTCAGGCTGTTTTAATCCTTCACATAGCAATTTCAGTCCCAAATCTTCAATTCTGTTATTAATCAGAAGCAGTCTTGTCAGGCTCCGGGTGGAGCTCAGGACTTGGGCGAGGGGCTCACAAGAAGCTGCAGAGAGGGAACATTCAGAAAGCCTGGAAGGATGAAGACACCAGGATGGCTGGTAACCACAGCAGCTGGGAGTCCCGCTGACCCTCAAATGCAAAAGCCCATGAGAAGGACAAGGATAAGCAGACACTTACACAAGATTCTCAATTATGCCCTTTGCATGCAGCAGACCTTCACAGAGATGCTGTGCTCCTGTGTCCCCCAGGACATTGGCAAACACAAACAATTCTTTTAAAGTGTGACTCACTTGCAAGAAAGAAGAGAGTTCCACACAGCTAGCATCTGTGAGGTTACATTTGCTTAAGCTACCCAGAGAAAAAGAAAAGAAAAATCAGCCACTGTCATCATTTTGGCTCCCTGGGAATGTCCTAGCAGGCTCCCTGCTTCCTCCTTTGAATTCCAGCTCCTGTCCCACCACCTTCACAGAAGCTCCCCCTGATGTGTACAGCCCACAGTGATGTCCTCCTCTTCCTGAGCTCATCTGACATTAAATGATTCCACAATATTGTTACACATCTGTTATGTCCATAAGGGTAGCCCTGTCATATGAAGAACTTCTGATAACTCCACTGACATCTAACCCCATAATCTTTGGATACTTAGTAGATATTCTTTATGTAGTTAATAATGTTATTCCTGTAAACACAAATCTGTAGTATACTACAAAGAATATGAGATTTGGAAACACATTGGAATCACATCCTGACTATATCATTTATTAGCAGTATGAATTTGAACAAGTCAATTTTCCTCCAATCCTCAGTTTCTTCATCTGTACAATGTGATAAGAAAACCTATCTTATATGATTATTCTAAGTAGTGAATAAAGTGAGATGACTTCTGGCAAGCACCAAGTACATAGCAGGCACTCAACAGTGATCATTAGATGATACCAGAGAGTTGTAAGAAACTTACTCTAGTTTCTCCACTTTACAGTTGGAATGTCTAAGACCCTCACAAAGATACTTCACACCTTTGTCCCCCAGGGGATTTTCACTCAGGTCCAACTCAGTGAGGTGTGGGTTGCAAATGAGAACAGAGGCAAGATACTTGCAAACAACCACTGAGCTCTCTGGGAGAAGGCTAGCACACAACCTGAAGAGAAAGATGAAGAGAGACAGAATTGGCCACTTTAGAATATTACTCACCTTCTACCTACCATACCACATGAACAGAAAAAATAAAGATCCACAGTTAAAAGACCCCAAATCTCAAGCATGTCACAGAATTATGAAATGCTTCCAAAACAAGGCATTTAACAGTGGGAACTCAATAAATGTTGACTTCCCTGAGAAAAGGGTTGGGAGGAAATCTTGATAATCTGATCTCATTTTAAATTCTTGTGTTAATTCAATACTCTATGTCACTTCTTTCAATCCCAGGGGGAAAATTCTATAATTGTGCTTAATTAACTTTTCAGTCAAATGCATGTTCTCCTCTTATCTAAATATCCACTATTAATTAATGTGCCATGTTTAGAGAAACCCAGTTTACCACAATCATCCATATAATATACCTTTTTTGGAATGAAGAGTGTGTTTTTTTTTTTACTTCCCTGTCTTCTTAATCTTTGTTTCTCCATATTACGTAGTCAAATTCCTTGAACCATTTCCCATCAACTTTTCTTTTAATACTTTCAAGAATTTCTAGATACATATTACAATTTTTGAATCCTCATTTTTTCATGACTATGTTCTAAATTAAGTCCTGTTTTTGTTGCTGAGAGTAACTTTAATAGGGCATGGCAGACTCCTGCTTCTTAGAGTTGAAGGTTAAAGAGGAAGGGCATCACATCGGCACTTTCTCAAAGCTGTCTCAGAAACAGAGATTGTGATGGACAGTATTTTTCCAGCCTTCTGGAGCCGTTCAGGAAAAGGGGAATTGTTGTCAAGTGAAACTGTAGATATGCTGCCCGTTGAAGCCACAGCAGGAACTGTTTCTTAGTGCCAGGGTAATTAGTTGGAAGTAAATGAGAGGTGGCTGAGACAAGAGCCTCCCCTCTGGGCTGATGGCTTGCGAAGCCTTCAACTCTGGAGAGGCGCCCTTTTGTGAGGGGATGGGAAAGCCACAAAGGAGCTGTCATCCTGGTCCTTAGCCTCCTCCTCTTCTGGGAGCTCCCAGTTGCTGGGGGAAGAGGCCAACTGCTTCTGAGGAGGAGAGTGCTTGCTGGAGGAATGCAGCAATGATTCTGACCTTGCCATCTCTGAGCAGCTGGAATTTTCCTCCTTCAGGGGTGGCTAAGGGGACTGGAGCTCACTCATCAGATCCTCCCCTTTCTTAGATTCTGCAACCTCCAGCTTACCAGGGGGATAAACCACATTGGGGTTCACCCATACACAGAGGTTGGGCTCAATATCTGGACCATCTTCATCAGCACTGCAGTTTTTTTTTTTTTTCAAAGGTAGTTTTGGTGGTTCAACTATTCGAAGTTTGTATCTGGCAATGTTCTGCTCCATCAGGGGCAGGTTCACTGTGGTAAAGGCCAGAAAGGATTCGTTTCCCATGTCCCAGTTCAGCAATTCTGGGACCTGGCCATGGAGGCTGTCCTAGAAGTCAAGTTCTTAGAGTCTAAGTTCTACTTTTAGGGAGAAGAGGCACAGAGCAGCGTGGAGCAAAAGAGTAGAGGGACACACCAAAGTCAGTCTTGAAGAGGGTTTATAAGGAGATGTATTTATAGTTCCCCAGTTTTGAAATTTTAAAAAGAGGTACTCTGTATAAAATGAGTTCTCAAAGTGGATTTTATAAAGCTTTAATGCTAAAGAGTTTTTACTTTTAAAAATCACACATATAAGTTGGAACCGCGGCACATGCCTGTCAACCCAGCTACATGGGAGGCTGAATCAGGAGCGATCTCAAGTTTGAGGCCAGGCTTAGCAACTCACTGAGATCCCAACTACCAAGACTATGTCTCAAAATTAAAAAGGGTATATGTAGCTCTATGGAAGAGCACCCTTGGGTTCAATCCCCATTATTGCCAAAATAAAAACAAACAAACATATATATTGTGAGTTACTTTTATGTGTCAACTTGGCTAGTCCCTGGTACCCAGATACTTGGTCAAACATTGTTCTAGATGTTTCTGGGAAGGAATTTTTTAGATGTGGTTAGCATTTTAATCAGTAGACTTTGAATAAAGTAATATGGGAGAAATTTGTCTAATCAGTTGAAAGCCTTATTGGAAAAATACTGACCTTCTCAGAAGAAATTCTGTCAGCAAACAGCCTTCAGACTTGAACTGCAACATGGGCTCTTCCCCGGGTTTCCAGTCTGCCAGCCTACACTGCAGATTTTGGAGAATGCCATGGACTTTGAAGTCATATAAACCTGAGTTTTGAATTCTGCCCTTGCCATGTTGTTTAGCCTAATGATACTGGACTTCCATTTCCTCCTCTGCTACAAAGGGTACAATAATCTGGACCTCTCAGAGCTGGTACACAGATTAAAGGAAATCATTATACAAAGCATTTAGCTCAGTGCTTATTACAAAGTATGAGTTATTTTGACATTGATTATATGCCAATTAGAATAAAAATTATTTTTCTAAACTAGTTACACAGGAACAAGTTCAGGGATTGCCACTCTTATTCTTGTTTTTCATGACTCTTTAAAATGTGTTTTGATAACACCACACCAAATCTTGAATTGTGTATTTTAAAAATATTTCTGCAGAATAGAAACTAACAATTATAACTTACTTGAGCTTCTGCAATTTGCAACCTGGATCTTTTAAGCCTTCACAGAGCAATTTCAAAGCTGAAGCTTCCAGTTTTGTTTCACTTAATTCCAGCTCAGTGAGCCACTGGCTGGTGCTAAGAACAGCAGCAAGTGCCCCACAAGATGCAGGAGAGATAAGGCACCGGTACAACCTTTAGAGAACAGAAAAATGGCTTCATTACCTTATTCTTACTTACTCCCCCAGAAATAGAAGGGAACCAAAAATATGAAATGCACACAAACAATATATTATCCTGCTATCAGTTACCTCAATGTCTGTAATATACAATTTGGATGTTTCAGTCCTTCACAAAGAAGCTTCATTCCTGAATCTTCCAGGGTATTTTTTACAAATTCCAAATCTGTCAGACACTGGTTGGTTTCAAATACTGAGGAGAGGTCCCTACCACAAGAAGCTCTGAGGTGGCAGAAAATCAGTCTATGTAAAGAAAAAGATATTTCAGGAAAGGAAAAAAACGTGGTTCTTTTATAAGGTACTTTTTAGCACTTTCAATTTATTTAATGATTAATATATTGGGTGTTTACTACTATGCTACAGCTCAAAACAAGAGATATATAGGACAAACTACTTTCTCAAGTAATGCTCAGTTAATGGGAAAAAGGTTAAAAAAATCTTAGGTTATTATATAGTGTAAGGAGTACTGCAAGATGTATACAAAACATAATACGGGTACACAAAAAGGTTGTACCCCCTAGCTCAGAAGGGGGTTTGGGGAATCAAGAAATACTTCTAAGAGGAAGAAATGCTTTATTGTCTCTAAGAGGAATGGAAACTGAATAGGAATTAGGTAGATATGGAGAATGGGAACGGAGAGAATAGCAGGGACTGAGGGCCAACTACATATGGAACAGCCTATGCAAAGGCCAGGAGGCAAGAGAAAGGAAATTAAAGACTCCTTTAAGAAACTGAAAATTATTTGCTATGGCCTATTTTAAAAGACTGGAAGGATATATATCAACAATCAAAACGTTTCTCTTCCAGGATAGGGGAAGGGTGGAATTATAGGAAGATATGTATTTTTCAGGTACTTACAAATTATTTACCGTTATCAGACATTATTGGAAAACAGGTTTTTTTAAAAATTCAAAAAAAGTCAGGCTTATTCTAAAAATTTTTTTGGGTACTTGGAATAGAACTCAGGGATACTTTACCACTGAGATACATCCCCAGTCCTTTTTATTTTGAGACAGGGTCTCCCTAAGTTGCTGAGGCTGGCCTTGAACTTGTGATCCTCTTACATAAGCCTACCAAGTTGCTGGGATTATGGGCATGCATCACAGTGCCTGGCTTATTCTGAAAAAAAAAAATTACAATAGAGAAAAACATAAAGTTGTTTTTCTTAAAAAGGATATTGCTTGAGGGTAGAGTGCTTGCCTAGCAGATGGGAGGCCCTGAGTTCAATCCCTATTGCTCATGCACACGTGCATACACACACACACACACACACACACACACACACACACCACATGCATAAATTCTATATTCCTATCACCCAAAGACAACCATTATTAAAATGCTGGCATGTAACTTTCCACATTTTTAAATGTACACATATATGTAATTATATGTTGTTTATAACAAATTCAATCAGAGAAAGATGTATTTTAAGAGTCAAAAATTTTTTTCTAACCTCCCATCCAACCCCACCTTCCAGAGATAACTAATGTTAAGACTGTGGTGCCACCCTTTCCCACTCCATTTCTGAGATTATAGAAATACATGTATACATATTAGATTTTATATATATGTGTATATATGTATATAAGAGATTTAATTGTACATTTTACAAAAATGGCATCACACAAAACATAACTTTTTCAACTTTACTTGTATTTTCATCCTTGTTCCTCATCCTGGGCCATAGATACAAACTGAGATTCAAGGTAATATAAATGGCAAAACGGTGATTCCACCTATGCTGTCTCTGGTTTATCCTATAGACCTCAGAAAGTCATTTAAGGTTTTAAGAGACATGATCACATCCCACTGATGACAGTGTAGGTCGGGTTACTGACCTTGTGTCAGAGCGCTCCAGTGGCAGAGAGAAGACATGAGGAGGGCTAAACTAGGATCAGGGACGGAGATGAACAGATTCGGGGCACATTTTGAGGGTGGAAATGGCCACCTTTTATTACCAAAATTACTGTGGTGTTCAGTTCAGGGGCCATTGGAGGATGGGCTCTTTTCTGACTCCTCCTCTTCCTTCAGGGTCTACTAGAAGCCACAGAGGGGTTGGAGCTACTTCCTGTTCTAGAATATTCCAGGTGTAGGAGGGGGCGCTCACCCGACATGGAGCAAACCATTATGGTGGGGTGGAACCTTTTGGACTTGCTTATGAGAGCTTCATTTTCTTCACTCTGGGTCTTTTCTAACCAGTCCCGTTTCTTCCCACCTTCGATGGCTTTCAGCCATGTGGTGGGTTCCCTTTCAGGCTCAGGGGCAGGTGGGACCTTCCTCTCTCACTCCTGCTAACCCCCCCAGTCTCTGGAATTTGGAACAGTCCTAGAGTAAAAACCTCGAGATTTGGCTGCGAGGCTCCCTTTTTCCGGAGCCTGTGGAGCAAGAGGGACCCCTTTCTCTCTGGGAAAGGGCTGTCGTGGCCCTGGATCTCCTCTGGTGAGGCCTGGTGGGAGGTGATCTAGCACTGAGCAAGGCAGCCAGAGGGAGATTATGAGGAGAGGAGAGGAGGGGAGCACAAAAGAAGGGGAGGAGACTGAAGGGGAGGGGAGGGACTAAGAATGGGGGAGGGGAGGGTCTAAGGTGGGGGAGTGGGGGAGGGGCCAACGGCGAGAGAGGGGAGGGGCGTGGGGGGATTAGGGTGAGGGGAGAGGGGGCCTAAAGGCCACAGGGGTGAGGATGGGTGGGGTGAGGCGAGGAGAGGAGCGCAAGAGAAGGGGAGACTGAAGGGGAGGGGAGGGGCTAAGGGCACGCGGGTTGGGGGGGCAGAAGCGTTGGGGAGGAGCCAGGGGCGGAGGGGCTCAAGGCGATGAGGGTGGGGGGATAAGGGAGAAGGGAGAGGGGTCTAAGGGCCACAGGGGTATGGGTAAGGAGCTAAGGGCGGTGGGGGTGGGGGTGGGGGTGGGGTGCTGCAGAGGATGGGGGCGTGGAATAAAGGCCAGGGGTGGGGAACTAAAGGCAAAGGACGCAACTGGTTGATCCATCTCCCAGGGATCTGGAAGCCACAAGGCCCTTAAACATGGCCTTGAAACCTGAGGACCCCTGTAGTGGGTTTCGGCATAGCAAGGTGGTGGCCTTCATCAATGAGAAGATGGCCAGGCACGTGAAAGGCCCCGAGTTCTACCTTGAGAATATGTCCCTGTCCTGGGAGGAGGTAGAAGATAAGATAAGAACCATCCTGGAGGACAGCGAGACACCCAGTGAGGCCCAGGAGGCCTGCGCCTGGAGCAGCCTGGCCCTGGGCGTGCGCTTCGCACGCAGACAGGGGCATTTACAGGGGCGCAGGGTGCAGTGGCTGCATGACTTCGCCAAACTACACAAGTCTGCGGCGCATGCCCTGGCCACAGACTTGAAGCAGCTCGGGGCACAGCAGGAGATGGAGCGCAAGGAGGCTGCCTTCCAGCTGCGGCTGGCCCAGGCCAAACTGGCAGAGGTGCAGAAAGAGCGGGATCTACTGAGGTGGAAGCTTCTCAGGGCGGTAAGATCACCCCACCGACCTTGCCCCATCCCCCACCCCCCACCCCAATCTTAAGTCTGCCCCCTCACTTACCCACAGACCATATCTCAGCCCTGCCCACTTCTCCCCAGGAACTAAGGGCTCCCCCTGAGCACTTTGCAGAGGGGCCAAGCCTGGCCACCGCCAGAGGGGCAGGGACCGAAGGAAGTGAGATAGAAGAGGCAACAGCGGCTACAGATGATGCTACTGGAGGAGGAGGAAGAAGAGAGGAGAGTGATGCAGTGGGGGCTGCCCCCATGGAGGCCGACCAGGAGCTGGGTGGGAGCTTCCTGCAGCTTCTAGGAAGTACAGAGCCAAAAAATTATGCCTCTGGTGGGCAGAGGGAGGGAGATCACAGATCCATGGAAAATGCCATGTTTTCTCTCTCTGGGACCCTGAATCCCGGTTCCATAGCTTCACCAGAGCCCCTCCCTGTCCAACTCCCTGCCTCATTCTCTTACTCATATTCATCTGCGTTGTCCCCCTTTCCAGCCTCACCCTCACCATCCCTACCATCAGGCATCATCACAGCACCTGCTCCACCTCAGATGCTTCCCCACAGCTCAGCCTTTGATGTTAGTCTGTGGTGGTCTGATATGGGGGCCCAGGGATTAGATCCTCAAGAAACCCTGAACAGGAAAGACTTTGAAATCCATCAGCAGAGAAAACCTCCAGTTTTTCGCAGGCCTGGGGATTGGGACTGCCCTTGGTGTAAAGCTGTGAATTTTTCACGAAGGGAAAGTTGCTTCCGCTGTGGGAGGGGAATCTGGCTGCAAAGCCCTTAGTGAATTCAGAAATATGAAATACAACCATAACATACCACAATGGGAAATCAATTTGCAGACGTGGGTGGGAGGTGGGAGGGAGGGAGGCAAGGAGTGAGAGGTGGGGAGGGTGTAGATGGTGGAGGGAGAGACATGTTTTGATTAACCCCCTCTTTTGCAGTATTGGGGATTGAACCCAGGGGCGCTCTACCATTGAGCTATATCCCCAGCCCTTTTTATTTTTTGTTTTGAGACAGGGTCGCACTAAGTGGTCTAGGCTGGCCTCAAACTTGCAATCTGTGTGCCTCAGCCTCTAACATAGCTGGTATTAAAGGCATGTGCCACGATGCCCAGTCTGACTACCCCTTTTGTATTACAAAGCATCATCATTCAACACACCAGAATTACTGCAGCTTCTGTGTGTGTATGTGAGATATATATATATATATATATATATATATATATATATATATGGATAGCTAGCTAGCTATATTTATATCTATCATCTATCTATCTATATATCTATATATCTATATATATAGATATATATATCTATAAATATATATATTTCCAGGCCCACCAGACACTAGGGCAGGGAGATATATATAGATTGATAGATAGATGATAGATAGATATAAATATAGCTATCTATCTATATATATATATATCTCCCTGCCCTAGTGTCTGGTGGACCTGGAAATCCATGTATATAAAAGGCCATCTGCCCACCTAGTCCTTATGATACTTGGAACAGGACTGGTCATTTGACCTGTCCTGAGCCATACAGATTCTTAGGGTAGATCATCCGAACTAAGAGGTCACTGCCATAATCAGGATGGTCAATGAAGCAGTGGATAGCTTAGTTGGGGCCTGGGTCACTGCCATAAACACTGAGGCCTCAGCTGGGGCCTGGCCCTGACTATGGGGGAGCAAAACTGGGTGCTTTACAGAGTATCCTATGGAGGACAGCAGTGTGAGGTTCCAGGGTGCAGACAGGCTTAGAGGAGTTGATCCAGTGACTCCAAAAGACCTGGAGAGACTGGCTGTGATGCAACTCCTTTTTACTTCTTGCAATTACACTACATGAGGATCTACTTTACCGAGATTCCTTTTTCTTTAAGCTAACTTGAGTGGGTTCCTATTCTGGAGAACCAGATTATTTCAAAGTCAGAAACTGGCATCAGCAGAGAAATTTGAAACAATAGACCATCAAAGAAAATTTTGGAACTGGCTGGGGAGTTCCTTCACACTTGGCAAATAATAGGAATTCCTGCATCCCAAGAGTCCCGAGGGTCAAACTGAACAGGAATGGCTCGTGTTCTGAGGAAGTTAAATCAGAAGAAACAATCAGAACAAGCCTGAGGTAAACCCCAGGTTTATTTTATTTTACTTTATTTTGGTACTGGGGATTGGACCCAGGGGTGCTTAACCACTGAGCAACATCCTCAGCTGTGTGTGTGTGTGTGTGTGTGTGTAATTTTGAGACAGGGTCTTGCTAAATTACCTAGGGCCTTGCTAAGTTGCTGAGGCTGACTTTGAATTTGCAATCCTCCTGCCTCAACTTCCCGAGTGGCTGTGATTACATGCATGCAGCACCATGCCCTGCCCCAGATTTATTCTTGACTCAACACAGCAGAGATTTGCCACCCCTAAGAAATCCCACAGGACTGCATATAAAAGATGCAAGCAGCACTAGCTGCCAGCAAGGAATGTTATAACCACATAGCCTCAAGACAGGAGAATCCTCCCCATTCCTCAGTAGATGAAACCAGGGACAGATATGAACTCATACCACTGCCAAGGTGAGTGACCAACTGATAGTACCCAGAGGGTATGCTGATCTAGACCATTCTCTCCTCCAACCCAACACCATGAAAAATGTGATAGGGGAATCTGGCTCTAAATCTCTCAGTGAATTCAGAAATGTGAAGTAGAACAGAAGCATATCCAATGGGAAATTAACCTCCAGTGGGAGGGGGAGAGGTGGGAGGATAATGGGAGGGAGTGGGGGAAGGAGATGGGTGGGAGGTTGGTCTGTTTCTCCCCCGACCCCATGACCATAAGCTATGTTGAAGGGGGTTAAAAGTGTGCTTTAGCCCTCAGGTGGAAGGATGGGGAGGAGGCGTGCACCAGAGCACAATGAGACATGACTGGAGAAGCCCTGAACATCACCTGGGGACTGTGGACCTACATACCAGAAACCTGCCATGGCCCTAGGACAGCCAGCAGAGATGTGACTTTGGGCTGTTTCTTCTTGGGAAGGGTGTGGAAAATCTCTATCACAACTGGAGGCCAGACACAGCCTGGACTA
The DNA here is from genome assembly GCA_020662805.1 of Glaucomys volans. Classification (NCBI taxonomy): domain Eukaryota; kingdom Metazoa; phylum Chordata; class Mammalia; order Rodentia; family Sciuridae; genus Glaucomys; species Glaucomys volans. The sequence continues at coordinate 562,900 of JAJEJO010005699.1, forward strand.
TTCAAAAATGTCTTTGGGTTTGTTTATATCCCTCTAGATAGGGTTTCCAAACCTCAGTACTTTTGACAGTTACAAATGGATAATTCTTCATTATGGGGGGCTTGCCAATGCATTGTAGGACATTCACCAGAATCCCTGCCCTCTATGCACTAGATTCCAATGGTACCCACCCCACTCATTCAGTCATGACAGGCAAAAATTACTCCAGATGTTGCCACATATCTACTAAAGTTTAAAATCATCCCCAGTTGGAGATGGCTGGAGGCAATAAAGCAATTAGGAACAGTCTGAATAGGGGATGAATCAAAAGAGAAGGTCATGTACGCTGAGGGGCCCTGAGAGATAAAAGTTGAAAATGTCCATTGGGTCTGGCATTTACTTTGAATTTTCAGTTTCAGGGGACTTGCAGGTGAGAATCCAAACTGCAAGGACTGAGTGAATGGAAGTGAGGAAGTGGAGTCGGTGAGGGGAGCTCTTTTTAAGGACAAAGCTTGACTGTGACAGGGTGAAGTTAAGTGGGACATGTGGTTGAGAGAGAGTTCTAGTGAATATGGGAGAAACTTAAGCCATGGGGAAGGAGATCACAGAAGGAAGCTTGAAAATGCAAGAAATACATTAAAGCATGAAGTAGATTCTACATATCGTATTAGAGGCATAGTTCCTGTTCTGTTAAGTGAAAAAAATTATATGTCACTTTTGTATAAAACAAAACCTCCAAAGTTCTGTATCTTTATGTATGCTGTATATCTTTATAGATTGTTGGTCTTAATGTTACAAAACCCTACTTGTGTAAGAATAGAAAAGCTCTGTAAACACATTTCATAAGTAAGATACTACCCTAGAGAGGGTGGTCTCAGGGTCAGGGAATGGGAGGCCGTAGGGTGGGGGGATAGAGGATAGGGTGGAGTACAGGGCAGCTGGATAAATGGTTTTTAAATTCTTTTATGATTCTGTGATGTGAAAGTAGAATAATGAAATGTTCACAAAAATACAAATAAAGTGAATTTACTGGTTTCTGTGAGTTTGGAAAGATCATTTCTTCCTCTGCGATAGGACAGGAGCAGGATAGCAGACACTGATCTATATGGCAAAGGTGTGGGAAATCAAGGAGGCTTGTGGTTGTGATGTGGACAAATTATCTAACAGTGAATGAGAACAGGTCAGGGCCAGGATGGGGACTACTTTGGGTACTTTGATGAATAAATGGAGGCAGTGGATTAGGAATAGAGGGAAAGAAAATGATCACCAAACAGGACCCAACTGAAAGAAAACTTAGGGGAAGGATCTCAGAAGTCAGAAGAGAGGAGTAGATCCAGGAGGAACACCAGACAAATCTCGTAGTTGTTACAACTTGCCACCCACTCATAGAAGTACATTGTTATATGCAGAAACAGCACCTACAAAAAGTAGGCACCTATGGACAAAGATCTTACACCTTTCTTCTAGGATTTTAGCATGTTTTCATTTACTTCTCTATTATGGACAAGCTGAACACCAGCTATACTTTGTTTTCACATCCAATAAGCCAGCAGTGTAATTTCTGGCAACCCAGTGTTTACCTGCAAATACCTCGGAGGTTAAAGCAAAGTTCAACTTACTTCAGATCTTTGATTTTACAGTATGGATTACGCAGTGCTTGGCAGAGCAAATGTAGTTGAGATGCTGGGAAATTGCGCAGCTGAAAGGACCTAAAAGAGATGAGAAGAAAAAAATAATAATTTTAAAACTTTAAGCAAAAAGCTTATTTTGGCTTCTTTTTCTATGCTAGTACTAATTTACCCTTCCAAAACCTCAGAAGGTATTACACCATGTTTCAGATTAGGGAATTAAGGCATAAAAAGTAATTTGGTCAAGATCACATAAATTGAAATAGAACTGAGGCCATTAATCAGGTCTGACTCAGATCCATTCTACTATGTGCTAGGCACCAAGAGTATCTGGCCCTTAACCTAATGAGTATTGTAATCACCATTTTAAAACTTTTTTTATAGTTACACATAACAGTGGGGTTCATTTCAAGATATTCATAAATTCATGTTATTTGCTCCAATTCAATCCTTAGTACTTTCATTTTCTCTCCTTCCTTCCCTCCCATGATCCTGTCCTCTACTCATTTTCCTTCTATTTATTTATTGGTTTTAAAAATTATAATCACCATTTTGCAGACGTTCTAAGAGGTTAAGTGACTTGCCCACGCTAACTTCATAATATAACTAATTCTTGGTTGTCAGTTCAAATAGAAATATTATAGTAATTGAAACCCAAGAAAGTTCAATAGTGTACTCTCTCTTTGCTAACATGCAAATGTTTGGAAAGGAATATTCTGACATAATTTTTTTTTTTTTTGGTACTGGGGATTGAGCCCAGGGCCACTCAATCACTGAGCCACATACTCAGTCCTATTTTGTATTTTATTTAGAGACAGGACCTCACTGAGTTGCTTAGTGCCTCGCTTTTGCTGAGGCTGGCTTTGAACTTACAATCCTCCGGTCTCAACATCCTGAGCTGCTGGGATTACAGGCATGTGCACCACACCCGGCTCTGGTTTAAATTTTTGACAGATATTTAAGCCCTCTGATGAAGGCAATAAAGGCAGGGGATGGGGACTCAATCTCAAGTTGACTTTCTGGAAACCCAGAATTAATCAGAGACCCCTTTTGTTTCTATCGGTTTTCTAAATCTCTCAAATATATTTGTCCATTATTTTACTCTATAATATACAATTGGATTGAAGCTGTCACTAATTCATTGGGATCTTATAGCCAAAATCCTTCATAATTATTTGTCAACCTAACCTCTCCTACCCTGTCCCCATTAGTTCTAAACTCTTGCTGCACCTCCCTCTCCCTCCTTATTTCCCTTAAACACACATACTCCATTGCCCATTTCCACCTCTATGCTACAGCCCACTGATGAAATACAACTATAAGACCTAAGACTTGGGTTAATGCATTCCTCAAAGAGACTTTTCTGTTCACTTTTCTCTCCTCCTCAGGGTCCCCTACCACTTAGTTGTCCCCACAAGCAAGGAAGAGGCATTGTCCCTCATAACCTAGAAACTGAGAACAGATAGGCATTGTTATTCACTGCTTTAATCAGCAAGTCAGTAGAACTGTATTACATAGTGTACAGAATCCCTATTATAAAAATAAGGAAGTAGAATTGTATTTTATAGTATACAGAGAGTCCATATTTTAAAAGTGGTTTACCTAAGTCTCTGAACTTCAGCTCTCAGCCTTCTATAAAGGTCTTGTAGGAAGAGCGCAGGTAGAAAGATACACAGATGTAACTCTTACCCTTAATAGCCTGGAAATCTCTGAGGCTTCAGTGATGAGGTATACATACAGAAGAGTGACAACCAATTCGATGTTAGGTTTACAACCTTTCCCAGAATGGTCATTTACACCAAAATAGCAGAGTCCTCAATGATAATCTTGATGAATTTAAATGTTTATAACACTTTTTAATGATAAAAGCACATCCACAGTGTGACAATGAAGACTAATACACACCCGCAGTGCCCAGTACATGGTAAGTGCTCAAAAATATTAGCTTTCCTCATTGATCACCTAGGTCAGTGTTCAACGCAAGGCAGATAATCAATAAATCCTTACTCTATTGACTGGCATAAAATATGGAGAGCTGAGATGATTACTTCCACTTATTGACAATACTCAAAATGATCATATGTCTGAGTACATGAAATAAATAAGAAGGCCCATTGTCTGCGAAGGTCAAAAAATCGAGAGGAAGGATATGAATATACTCACTGATTATATGTTAAGACTGTTGGCATGAATGCTGTGGTTTGCTCTTCCTCCTCAAACCCAAGTAGGTGCTGACACTTCAGAGACATTGACAGGGGACTATGACTGCTTTTTATACAGAATGACATAGCCATAATGTCCATTTTTGTATAGGTAGGTTGGAGTAGTATAATTGACTGTAAATTATCAATTATCCTTTTTGCATATTCTTCTTCCTGTATCTCATACAAACAGTGAAAAAGGTCCACTGGCTCAATCTGTAATCTCGAAGATTTATCCTTTGTTTCTGTCTCAGTCCACTTCAATAACTCTTCTCGAAGTCCTGGAGAGACTTTTCTCCCAAAAGTAGTTTCCACAGTCTTTGCTTTTCCTTTATGTAAGAGACCAAATAAAAATTGTATCATTGGTGATGAGAAACTTTTTCCATATTGTTGGAATATTTCTTGCCACGTTTTATGCACATGATCAAAAAACATCCAGCTGTTGTCATTCTTCAGGGCATAGAACACAGCAGTCAGGAATTCTTGGAAGCTGAAGTGAAGAAAAGAGTAGACATTGACACCTCCTTCAGTTTTTTGCAGAAAGTGATTGAGAAAAGTGTAGTTGGTATCAAAAATTCCTATCCCATGTCTTCTGAGGTCACTGACTGCGAACAGAACCTGATGCTTCTGTAGTCCCTCTGCAGCTAAAGAGCAAAGGCCCCACAGGCAACTTTGTCCCTTCCACATTGAGATGCCTGTAAGGGTTTTGAGGCACTGAGAAAAGTAGAACAAATACATGTCAGTCATGGTCTGAAGGGACTGCAAAAGCATTCTATCACCATATCCCTGTGACTTCAGGGCACTGCATAACATCCAGGAGACAATGGGAAGAGAAGACATAATGTCAAGGCCTTCACTGTCTCGCAGACCATAGAAGATTTTCATTGCTGCATTAGCACCTGAAAACTGACTCAAGAAATATGCTCTCTTTTCAGCATCTGTAAACCATAGGACTTCTGCCTGGATAGGTTGTTTCAACAGAGAGTGGAGCTTCTTCATGGCTGTGAGCCGGGCAGTTATCAGGAGAGAGGATTCAGGAAACAGTCTTTTCTTCACCAAACTGCACAAGAGTGTCTCTACTGGTTTCCTCTCCTGGGGATTAGCAGTAAGATCTTCTTCTTGGTCACCCACATGGTACTGCAGCTCAGGAAATCCATCAAGAATAAATAGAAGCTTCTCTGGATATAGACAAATAATGTCCAGGATTGGTCCCTTTATATCTTGAAATATGTTAGTGATCAGGTCAGCAGCACTAAGATTATTCGTGTGGCTAATTTCTCTGCAATTGACATAAATAAGATAGTCAAATCTGCCTGGAGCAACCATTCCTGTTGCCCAGTCAAACATGAACTTGTGCACTATAGCTGTTTTCCCAATCCCAGCACATCCCTGAAGCACCACAGTTCTGGATGAGGTGCAGCCTTCTTCATTAGGATCAAACACATGTTCCATCTCAATAAAATGATCTTGTTGAGGAATTCCACATGGTGTCTTTTCTGATATACCATGCTCTGTTACAAGAAGCAGTCGTGACTCTATATGCTTGCCATGATGATAACATTTATCAACTCCTATTTTTAGGTATTTTTCTCTTAGATGTTTTCTGTACATTTCCCGGTAATCTAATGAGGTGACACCAAGAGTAAATAATCACAGAATCCCAGACAACAATGCAAACAACAACTATGACTAATACCACAATCACTACCATCTCTACTTGGATGACTCAAAGGTTCTTCAAATTTTACATGCCTAAACCTGAGCTCTTGATTTATACACAGACTTTGACCCAGAACCCTCAAACAACTCTCCCCCAAACATTCCTTATGTCAGTTAAATGATGCCATCCAATTGATCAGAAAAACTTTAGGAGTTGTTCTTTATTTTTTTTCTTTCAATTCTCTACTTCAATTAATGAGGCCTATCATTTACACCTTCAAAAATAAGCCTCAAAAATTATCAAGAATACAAATAACAGGCTGGGTATGGTGGTGCACTCCTGTAATCCCAGCAGCTTAGGAGGCTGAGGCAGAAGGATCGAAAGCTCAAAGCCAGCCTCAGTGGCTTAATGAGGCCCTAAGCAACTCAGTGAGACCCTGTCTCTAAATAATATACAAAAAGGGCTAGCAATGTGGCTCAGTGGTTAAATGTCCCTGGATTCAAGCCCTAGTACCAAAAAATACAAGGACCAAAAAAAAAAGAATATAATTAACAATAAATGTTGGTAAGTATGTGGCCAAAAGAATACACTCAAACACTGTTGGTAGGACTGAAAGTTGGTGCAACCACTCTAGAAAGCAGTAAGAAGATTCCTCAAAAGACTAGGAATGGAAACACCATTTGGCCCAGTTTTCCCACTCCTCAGTATATATCCAAAATATTTAAAATCAGCATACTACAGTGATGCAGCCATATCAACGTTTATAGCAGCTCAATTCACAACAGTTAAGCTATAAAATCAACCTAGGGGCCCTTCGACACATGAATGGATAAAGAAAATGTGGTTTATGTATACAGTGGAGAATTACCTAGCCATAAAGAAGAATGGAAGTATGACATTTGCTGGTAAATGGATGTAACTGGAGACTACCATGCTAAGTGAAATAAGCCAGACCCCAAAAGGCCTAGGTTGAATGTTTTCTCTGATATGTGGAAGCTAGACCAAAATAAGGTGGGGAGGTTGAAAATAAAAAAGAATAGGCATGGTGGTGCACACCTATAATCTCAGCAGCGTGGGAGGTTGAGGCTGGAGAATTGCAAGTTCAAAACCAGCCTCAGCAACTTAGCAAGGCTCTAAGCAATTTAATGAGGCCCTGAGTAGTTAGCAAGACCCTGTCTCAAAATAAAATATAAAAAGGGCTGGGGATAGGGCTCAGTGGTTAAGCACCCCTTGCTTTAATCCCTGGTACCAAGAAAAAGAAATAACAGAAGGAATATCAGTGGAGCAGACAAAGGAGAACAAAGGGAAGAGTAGTAGGATGGAATAGGGAAAAACAGTGGAATGAATCTGACCTAACATTCCTATGTACATGTATGAATATACTACATTTAATCTCACCATCATGTACACCCACAAGAGTAATTAAAAAAAAACTTAAATAGCAAAAAGATCAAAGGAGTATAGGGAAGGGAACAGGGGGTGGGAGGAAGGGAGGGAAAGGGAAAGTACTGGGGACTGAATTAGAAAAAAATATATTCCATGATTTTATAATTATGTCAAAATAAATTCTATTGTCATGAATAACTAAAAAGAGCTAATAAGATTAAAATTAAAATGCAATTTAATAAAAATTAAAAAACAAAAGTCTCAAATTCATTGATTGATCAGCATGTCCTCAATATCACCCAAGTCCAAGGTACTATGAACTCTCCTGGACTGCTGAAGACTCCTACTTGTCTACCCTTATCTATCTAATCCAAGCAGTCAAAGTGAGTTTCTAGAAATATCAATTAGATCATGTCACTTCCCTGTCCAAAATTGTTTAAGAGCTTTTCTTGTCCTTGACATAAAAATCAAAATCCTTACCTCATCCTATAAGGTGTTCCACCATCTGGACCCTACCTACCTCTCCTCCCCAGCCTCACTTTATCATTCTCCTTACTTCTTCCACTAAAGTCACACTAGCCTACTTTTAGTTTCTCATAAATACCACATTCTCTCCTACTTCAGAACTTTTTCACTAGCAGTCCTCACTAACTTGAACACTCTTCCTCCTATTCTTCCCATGGACAGCTTCTTCTTATACTTCTGATCCCAAATACTACTTCTCAGAATAGAATCTGCCTAGCCATCAAAATTAAGATTCTTTCTACTAATCCCCTTCCTGGCACCCTATTTTTCCCTTTATATAATTTATCACAATTTAAAATTATCTTATTTTTTAAATTTCCATTATTTGCCTCTCCCACTAAATAATAATCTTAATGACAACGAAGGTCTTATCTGTCTTTTTCACCACAGTATGCTGAATACCTAGCATGGTGGCCAGCACATAGTGGACACTCAATATATATTTATTGAATATGGCTATCAATGTTTTTGAATTAAAAGCAAGTCACTTATTATTAAATATTCTGTCTGATATTGTGCTTGGCCCTTTACATACATTTCTGATTTAATTCTCAAAACAATCTCACCAGTTAGGTATTGTCCACCTTTGGTAGTTGAAGAAATTCAAACACATAACCAGGGCTGGTTTCTGGAGTGTACATCAGGTCTTGATGCTCAAGACCCATGCTTGATTTAATGTTCAGCAATTTCTGTCTTGAAATTCTTAACATTTGAACAAGGGATCCTGTGTTTTCACTTTGAACTAAACTGCAAATAAGATAGCCAGTCCTCCTTACAGCATTTGGTAGCTTGACCAATTCCAGTAAGTGGCAGATTCAGGTTTATCTGAGGTCTGTGGGTTGAAACACTGTACTAGGTAGCTTTTCAGCTGAATCTAGAAAAAATAACTCAAAGAGTCAGATATACAGTTCAAACTTCTGTTAAGTGAATGTCTACACCAGTATTTTCCAAATGAGTTGTTCCTTAGAACATTATTAATATTATTAATATTATTGTTCCTTAGAACAATATATTAATAAGGAAAGCTATACAAAAGGTATTCTATGATCAAATAAATTGAGGAAAATGCACCCTCTTTCTCCTGAGTGAAATGCTAGATATTAGCATATAAAAGGCTCCTTTACTTCAAATTACACAGGGTGTTTAAATTTGTTTAGTCCAAATTTTTCTGGTCTTAAATGACTAAAGAACTCTTTAAAACAGCAAAGATTTTAACTCCTAGAAAACAATGTTCTGTAGAATGAAGGAGAATGCTGAACTAGATAAGAGTTGGCAAATATTTTCTGTAAAATTTCACGAATAGTTTGGGCTTTTCAGTCTGTACTGCAATTATTCAATTTTGCCATCTTAGCATGAAAGCAGCCATAGATAATACGTAAATGAATGGCCTTTTCCAGTAAAACTTTTATACAAAAATAGGCAACTGACTGGATTTGGCCTACTAGCTAGTTTGTTGGTTCTTATTTACATAATTCCAAAAAGAATTTGCAAGCCTATAAGAATCTTTACATCTGTCTCTTAATGACAACCTCAGTGGTCCTTCCAGTAGTTGGATACATTGTGCGTGATACACAAGTACTATTTGTTCTGACCATTTAGAAAGTCATAGATATTTCCAAAAGTCAATAACTGCTAAAGAATAAGGGGGAAATGTGAAAAAGTTGGGAACGAAAAGGTGGGTTCATGAGAGACTATTCCCAAAATAGAAAAAGAGGGTAAAATAAAAAAGACATCTACCTGTAAGCTCCTTCCATGAAAATGAAGCCAGACAACTAGAGGCAGCTGTGGATGAAGAGTTTGAGTTAGGAGAAACACAAATATACCTTCATATCAAATATGCCTTCATACATGAATCAGAAACAGAAATATAGCCACATTGCTACAGTCATTCATGCTGTTCCTCAAACAGAAATACAAGGAAGAAAGTAAGTCACATCATATCTTTTTTTAACGTACCCACAAAGATATTATGTAGCTAATGACCACCATGAAGGAATGCATAAGAAATTCCTTCATACACGTATGAAGTTGTGAACACTTTAATATAAGATTAATAAGGAAAATTTAGGCATAAACTTAAAGATGTATACAATATTTGAAATGACTGTTTTCTGGTATTTTTCTTTCCCTAGAACATTAACCTATTACTTCTGTAGAGGCTTCTTTTGAGCCTAACTTGGTAAAATGGGAAAGAATAAAGCATTGGTGGATATTAGTTTAACAGATATACACAGTGGCCTACATTCACATCCATATACACACATTCAATCCAAACATAAAAGTAAAGTACACAAAAAGGAAATAAATAAGAATAAACAAGCAAACATACAACCCCACATTCTTACAGTTGTTGCTTTTTTTTTTTTTTTACTGCTCGCACACCTCTGGGAGAAGGTGTAACAGATGGGTGGTAAAGGTGGATTGATGGAAGCAGGGTCTGCAGAGGCAGACATTAGAATATTACAGAAATGAGAAAGCAAGTGACTGGTCTGTTGAAGATAACGGGCATAACAGGCTTTTTTCCCCCATAGCAAAACATTCCTTGTAGTTCAGGAATCAGTCACCAGGGAAGGACTCTAGCAAATTTTACTCTTTGCTCTTTTGTGCTCTCTTTTGAAAAAGCTGTGGTTACAGCAAAGGGAGAGACATGAGTCTTTTATGATTATGAATGTTTTGCAGATTACAGAAAATAATAAACCACAGTTGCATCTTCACCTCTCAGCTTTCTTCTTCCTCATTTTAGGCAAAACATACCCACAAAGTTTAGTATGTTTTCTCTGCTATGCCGATGCTGATCCATAATGAAGGCAGGACTAGGGAAGAATGGAGGAACTTTGGATTGGGCAGAGGAGAGTGAGGGGAGGAGGGTGGGTGTGGGGGGTGGGAAGGATGGTGGAATGAGACACACATTATTACCCTATGTACATGTATGATTGCACAAACAATGTGACTGCATCACATATAGCTAGAGAAAGGAGAAGTTATGCTCTATATGTATACAATGAGTTGAAATGCATTCTGCTGTATAAGTAATTAGAATAAAATGTAAAAACATACACATATACACATCTAACAAAAATTTAAACATTCAGAAGAATCAAAGGTTATGAGAAGCAGAAGAAAGAGAACGTAAAGTTTTATTTAGAATACTCCTTATTCATTCAGTTAGTTATTCACCTTTCTCTGCAGACAACAAACTCCAGGTACAAGCAGGTTCCATATCTTTTCTTTTCTTCTGACTGTTCATCCTGGAAAATCAAGAAAACTGTAATCCCAAACAGAAATAATGGCTATAATACCCTTCTTCAAGATATCTTTGGTGATCTTGGTAAAGGGAGACTTCTAAGATTATATATTGGAATACTGTAATGTATGAGAAATAGTCTAGAGAATCAAGAGACCTAGGCCCTAGTTCCACTTCTGTCTACCTATGGAATTTGAGTAAGATTATTCTCTTTTCTTGGTCTGTTTTATTATTTTCAAAATGGCTGAGGCAATGCTAGACCAGGTTTCTTTCTTTCTAGATTTCACACTGTAAGAACAGGTAATTTTCAGTTCTCATGGCATATTAGAACCATTTTTGTATTACCATCTAGAACAAATTTTCCTTCTTTGCAATATGACTTATCACATTCAAATATATTTAGTAATTTACTTATGTATTATTATTTGTCAGTTTTTTTCACCTAAACTGCATTATAGTCAATGCCATAACAGTGCAATCCCACACAAAAAAGGTGGGGTATATTTTCTTATTTTTTTCTTTCAGTTCAAAACCTTGACACTTGTTTTGACCAAAACAGTGTACCCAGAATTGGACATGTCCCCCTTGCAATTCTTTATTTCCCCACATTTTATCAGTGCATTATGGTTGTATATACTGGTGGGATTTGTTGCTACTTATTCATACATACATATATTATAATAAATTTAGCCAATATCACTCTCCTGTACTTCTCCCTCCCTCCCCTCCTCCATCCCCAGGTCCCTTTCCTCTAATATTTTACAGATCCCCCTTTGATTTTTAGGAGACCCACCCCACCTTTGTTTTCCTTTTTCCTCTCTAGCTTCCACATGTAAGAGAAAACATATGACCCTTGACCTTCTGGGTTTGACTTAGTTGGCTTAACATAATGGTCTCAAGTTCCATCCATTTTCCCACAAATGACATAATTTCATTGTTCTTTATGACTGAAGAAAACTCTATTGTGTATATATACCACATTCCCTTTATGCATTCATCCAGATAGACACCTAAGTTGGTTCCCCAAGATGACTATTGTGAATTGTGCTGCTATAAACATGTATCACTATAGCAAGATGCCCTTAATTCTTTAGGGTAAAAACCAAGAAGTGGAATAGCTGGGTCATATGGGTTTGTACTAGGGTGGGGGGTATACATGCATGCAAGAGCTGGGATTTTTTGTATTCATTTATTTATATGAAGTGCTGAGAATTGAATCCAGATCCTCACACATGCTAGGCAAGTGCTTTATCACTGAGCCATAACCCCAGGCCTAGGGCTGGGGTTTTTAATTGCTTCCTCTTTTTGTGTTGCTCACCAAACTGTCAATTCAAGTGTCCTGACTGAATCTGACTGAAATAGCTCTTGGCTTCCCTTCTCACCAGCATAAGGTAGGATGGAGTGGCATGTACTGTTGATTAGAGTTTTGTCTGGAGAGATGAGACTGATGCACTCTGAGGGTGGGGCTGCCACAAAGTTCTATGAGGAGAGTTCTGCCAGCTGGGGCTTAGGACTAATCAGGACTTAGGGGCTTTGTTGGATGATATCTGCTCTGGAGAGATTAGATCAACACATCCCTAGGCCCTCTCAGATGCTGATCTCTACTGGGAGCATGAATTGCAGAAGCCTCCCAAGAATTCTACCCACTGGGCAAGGAAACCAACCCTCACACACTCTGCTGCCCACAAACACAGACTGTCCACACTTAGTCACTGAGTATATTCACATCCACCGGTTCAGATTCTATAGCCTCTTCAGCTGGGCTCCTTTTCATTTTCTAAATTGAATCCCCCAGGAACAATCTTCCCTGTGCCTGTTTTATTCATTTTCTGCTAGGTACACCTTATGCCACACAGTAGGTACTTGCCAGGACAGTATGGCTATGTTTGCTATGATCTCCTGGGTTCCTGCAACAGCTAGCTGCAACACGGCTGTCTCAAGATGGCTCCTGCCTCAGGTCTCTGCTTACCAGTTGAGAACTACAGACTGCTTTTAAAACACCAGTTTGTTGTGCAGCCTCTGGATCAGCTAAGTTCAGGCTGCTTTTCTGATCTATAGGTTTTTCTGTATCAAATCTGTTCAATTTGTTTCTCACTGGTTGTCCCTCCCTTCTGCTGCCAATCAGCCCACTATCACAACGGGTTTGACTCCAATGTACTTTCTTCTTTGTTCAATGCACCAGAATGTCTGAGATTCTAAGACACTCTGACTGAGCAATTATTGAATTTTGGCAAGATTCCTATTTCACCCACCCTTGTGAGAAGTAGTACTGCTGCCTGAATCCCAAGACACAGAACGACTAGAAATTCAGCCTTCCTCTAATCTGCCGTCTTGAATCTCTCCCCATCTTATAATTCTGTCACTGTTATGAGAGGAGTCACAAGAGAAACAATCCTCAGCTAGTCCACTGGTTCAAGAAGGAGGAATATATGAAGCACAGCTACCCTAGTTTACTCACAATCCTAGAGCAAAAATGTAGAGCCACCACAGTCTTCCTCACAGTTGCCCAATAGCACTAAGCAGCTGAGTCCCAGCTGGACTCCAAAGCTGTGATAGTAAGTGCTTAATACCACAGAGGTTTTGGGGTTGGTACATACCACTGTGGCAATAGCTAACCTGTAAATCTTGCTAGAACATATATGCCTACTTCATATTTGGCACAGAGTAGATATTCATTAAATATTTGATGAATAAATTGAATGAATAGATGCTTTCAAAGATAATCCAACTATTGGTCCATATGCTTGATAAATCAAATCAGAATCTTTGGTGAAGCTTGGCATTGAATTTTTTGACAGAAAGAAGTCATATTCTATTAAAATCTGTATATAATAATTTCGTTCCTATGATATGGAATGTTTCCAGGATAAAATCATATTGGATTATTTTCCCAGTCTCTAGGAATATCATTATCCTTCTCAAGATAGAATCAATCCTTAGGTTGGGGATGTGGTTTGATGGTATAGCACTTGCCTAGCATATGCAAGGTCGTGGACTCAATCCCCAGCACCACTAAAAATAAAGAATCAGTTCTCTAGCTACAAATTATTCCAGTAACAGTGTCTGCCCTGGATAAAGAAGATGGAAAGGTGCATGGTCTCTCACTCTTTTCCTGGGCAATCTAAGTCTTGTTCATTATTTAAATTATCCTTATGAATCCTAATTGTTTATTCCAGTCTAGGCCTCTCTTCTGAGATTCCAATTTATACATTTAAAAGCCTACTCAACATATCCAATTAGATATTGACACCTCTCTGTTTTTACCTACTTTGATTACTATTGATTCATCTGGCATTCTTTCACTCACCTTTGCTCTAATAAGAGATCCAATCCCTCTAGAGAATAATCAAATTCCTCATCATTCAACTTTTAAACTTGATTAAAGATTGTAGGGACTGGGGTTCTACTACCAAAATGCCTCAAGCTCATTGGTTCCTGAACTCAAGGCCTTGATTTTCAGCATTTCAATTTGAATTTGATCAACCCAGTATTTTTCCAAATAGCCCTGTTTTTTATTAACTTATGCAAATCAATTTCTGCTATATGCAACTAAAGAATTCTAATATAAAAATTTTATGTGAGACTGAATTAAAGTTAACAGACTTTGAGGGAATTATGGGGGAGAAATTTTATTGCTGGATATTAGTCCTAGCTAGAGAAAAGGCTGAAAGATGGCCCAAATTACAGAATGGGAAAGTTGTATCCGTTGTACTAGGATCTCCACTAGAACATATGAAATATTTACACAAGGTATTAAAAGGTGCTTTCTCCAAGAAGACAAGTAAGATTGCCTCCTCTGGGTAGATGAATAATATAATGATGAAATGATATACTTTCCTGTGAGACAAGACAGCATCAACCTAGGGTACATAAGTCAGGACAGAATACAGGATCATTTCAGTTCCTATTCACATCTTTGTAAGTGTGCCTTTTCATTCAACAAGCTGCACAACTTTACATGATGACTCTAAAAAATGGATGCTGCCAGAAATACAGGAGACACTAGAATTTTCCCCGGACTCATGAGGTATAAATGAGAAACAAAAACTACATACATAAGGTATATGTGATGGTTTGATGTACATTCATACACTGTAGAATGATTACCACAATCAGGTTTACATATCAGTCACTTTAGTTTTGTTTTCTTTTTGTGGTGAGAATACTTAAGATCTACTCTCTTATCAAATATCAAGTATACAATACAGTATTAACCATAGTCACTGTACTACATGTTAGATCCCCTGAACCTACACATCTTGTAACTGAAAGCTTATACTCTTTCAATACTTTCCCATTTCCCCCAACCCCCAGCCCCTAGTAACCACCTTTGTTCTGTGCTTCTGTGAGGTTGACTTTTTTAGATTCCACATACAAGGGAGATTATACAGTATCTATCTTTCTGTGTCTGGCTTATTTCGTTCAGCATAATGTCCTCTGGGTTCATCCATTTTGTAAGTGTAAAAATGTCTTTGTTTTGTGTCTGAATCATATTCCATTATATACTACATTTCCTTTATCCAATCATCCGTTGACAGACACTTAGGTTGTTTCCATAGAACACACAGGTTAGAACAGTGTATAGAAAAATTTCAGTCCCTGCATGCCTTTTCATTCAACAAACTGCACAACTCTACGTGATGACTCTGCATGATACATACTACCAAAAAAAAAGGGGAGACAGTATAATTTTTCCAGCCTTATTGGTTATTGTAAATAATGCTGAGATGAATGTGCATGTGCTGAAATCTCTTCAAAATATTAATTCCATTTCCTTTGACTATATACTCAGAAGGATTGCTGGATCATATGGCAAATCTACTTTTAATATGATGAAGATCTTTCATACTGTTTTCCACAATGGTTATTTGCCAATTTACATTTCCAGGAACAGAATACAAGGGTTCCTGTTTTATCACTCCTCACCAACTTTTGTTTTCTCCTGGCTTTTTTATAAAACTATCTTAACAAATGTGAAGTGACAGTTCAGTGTGGTTTTCATTTGCATTTTCCTGATGATTAATGATGCTTAGCACCTTTTGATATTTGGAAAAACATTCATTCAGTCTCTTGCTTGTTTTTTTGTTAATATTACTGATATATGCAATAAAAATTCAAAGATCAACCCTCATTCCCAGGCCTAAAGTAAGACTGTACTTCAAAAATTTGAGACATAATTAGCATACCATAAAGTTACTCTTTTAAAGTATACAATTCTTAATTATAAAATTCTTATATACTCTTTTATACTATATACACGAAGTTTTGCAACTATCACCACTAATACCAAAACATTTACATCCCCCCAATAAGAAAAACTACCAATTAGTCAGACACTCATGTATTCACACTTTGTTCCCTTTTTAGTCTGATTAATAATTCATTTCAAATCCACTAGAATGGCTATAATTTTTAAAATGGAAAATAGCAAGGATGAGGAAAATCTAAGTTTTCCTAACACCCTAATACATTGTTGGTGGGAGCATAAAATGGTATGGACATTGTGGAAAACATTTGGTAATTCCTCAACAAATTAAACAGACTTACCACATGACCCAGCAATTCCACATCTAAGTCATACTCAAAAGAACTGAAAACTGGTTTTCAAGCAAATTGTGCAAGAATGTTCCTTGCAGTACTATACACAACAGCAAAACATGGAAACAACCCAATTGTCCATCAACTGATAAAATGATAAAATGTAATATATGTATACAATTAAGTATTATTCAGCCATATAAAGGAATGAAGGACTGAAACATACTAACATAGATGTCCCTTAAAAACATTATGTGGCTGGCATGTTGTCACACTCTTATAATCCCAGCTACTCGGGAGACTGGAACAGGAGTATCAGAAGTTTGAGGCCAGCCTAGGCAACACAGCAAGAACCCATCTCAAAATTTTAAATAAATAAATAAATAAATAAAAGGGCTGGAGATATAGCTTAATGGTAGAGCACCCCTGAGTTCAATCTCAGGTACAACAAAACAAAACAAAACAAAAAAGAAACAAAGTAGATTTATGTGGGGGGAGGGGATTGAGATGGCAGATTAAAGGAAAGAAGCATCTTGGAGCAGTCCCTCAGCATCAGACAATGTGAAAAGACAGCTTCTCAGTGAGGTGGCAATAAATGATACAGATATCAAAGTAGACTCTGGACATTTATCTTTACTCATCAGTTACTGACCTTAGTGCTACTCCTAGCTCCCCCCCTCACTGTAAGAGGGGCTGAAAAGTGACTGGGACACTTGAAGATTAGAGGTAAAACTTGCTGCTGAGAAATTCTTACAACGTAGCCAAACAATAGTTAATTTTACCCCACACAAGATCTAACCTCACCTGACCCTAAACATAACTTCAACTCATAGAAATAGTGAGAGAAAGTGCCCAGAACAGAAACCAGGTTCCAAGATGGAACAACCAGAAGGGAAATTCAGCTCCCCTCCCCTTTGACAACTGTTGGGGTGCTTCCTCAGTCCCTCCCTTTATTCACAGGAAGAGCTCCTCTGGTGTACCTGAGGCAACTCCCCCCAACTCTCCTTCAGTAGTTGGCTCTCAACAAGTTTGCCTACACATGTGAGGACACACATATAAAAGAAGAATGGGAATATACATTAATTGATGTGGAAATCCAGGACCTCTGAAAACATGAGGAAACAGGCAAACAACCCTCCTCCAATTCAGAACCCTCCAAAAGGATCCCACGGACACAGAAATGGATGAAATTCCAGAGAAGGATTATAAAAACTGATTATTAAAATATTCAATGAACTCAAAGAAGACCTAAGGAATTAAGATAACAAATACAGGACATGAAAACCCACTTTGATAAAGAAATAGAAATAGTGAAAAAAATCAATCAGAACTCTCAGAAATTAAAGACACAATGAATCAAATTAAAAATTCACTTGAGAATCACAGCCTCTGGGACAGGAGTCTCCTGTGTTTCTCCATTGCTAGCACAGCAATAAAACTTCTTTTTCCTTTTTCTCAAAACCATGTACTTGTTATTGGATTGGCATTGGAGACAAAGACAGAACTCTCAGTAACAAATTTGGTACCCCAGGTAAGACCTGAAAGCAGGCCCCACTCCACTTTCTTGGGCAGGCCTGGCCCTCCAAGGAACTCCACTTCCATGCTGAGGAATCATGGTGCTGGCAAACTTGTTGAGAGCCAACTACTGCAGGAGAATTAGGAGATGGGGGGAGTTTGCCTCAGGTACACCAGAGGAGCTCTTCCTGTGAATAAAGGGAGGGACTGGGGAAGCACCCCAGCAGCTGTCAAAGCTCCTTTTGCTTCAGGGAACTCCCACCTTCTCTCCCTGAGTGGAGCAGGTTGTTCCATTGTGGTCCACTTTGAGCAAATGGAAACTGCACTCAGGAAAGTCATGACTTTGGCCATCTGGTAAGTTCCCCGGTGTGCACACAAGATACTTGATTCCACATAGCCAGTCCCTCTTTGTGGGGATATCTGTGGTGCCACTGTTGTAGGAGTCAAGGTTAAGTGGGACTTGAGAACCTAGGAATATTTATTCCTTTCTGGTGTATTCTAGGTTCTCATCGGTTTGTTGGCCTTGGGTTTGGGAATTCCCTCTGGTTGTCTGTCTGTTTTTGTTTCTATCCGTTACTGCCCCTTTCAAGACATGGGCAATACTGCATTGATTCTATAAGTAGTCTCTTGGGAAAGATTTTGGCTGGTCTGTTTTAAAGATTCCCATCTGTTGGTCATGGTTTTGGGGATCCACTGAGGTTGTCTTTCTCTGTGTTTATTTTTTTTCCAATCTTGCAATTGGAGTTGGTATGTCAAAGGTAAAGTAAGTTAGAAAGAGCCAACAATAGGAATAAGCCTGTCTAAGATAATGTTTTACTGTAATGATCTGGCTTTTGAATAGCTTTCTGCACTATTATACAGTCTTGCAGTTGGAGTTGGTTTGTCAAAGGTAAAGTAAGTGAAAGAAATTTGTTTGTGCAGGTCTGTGAGGTTTTTTTTTGTTGTTTTTTTTGTTTGTTTGTACTGGGGATTGACCCCAGGGGCACTCCACCACTAGGCCACATCCCCATCCCTATTTTGTATTTTATTTAGAGACAGGGGCCTCACTGAGTTCCTTAGTGCCTTGCCCTTGCTGAGGCTGGCTTTGAACTCGCGATCCTCCTGCCTCAGCCTCCCAAGTGCTGGGATTACAGGTGTGCACCACCGCACCTGGCGAGGTCTGTCTGTTTTAAAGGTTCCCATCTGTCAGCCCTGGTTTCAGTGATCCTCTCTCATCTGTGTTTTTTCTTCTTGTAGCTGTTACCGGCCCTTTAAGACATGGGCCATGCTGCATTGATCTTACCAGTAGTCTCTTGAGCAGAGAGATCTTGGCTGAATGGACCACCTATAGATATAAGTCTATCTAAGAGAAAGACTGTTTACTGTAACACAATCTGGCCTTTGAATGGTTTTTCTGGATTATTACATAATCTTGATGTTGAAGTTGGTCTGTCAGGGCTAAAGTATATGAAAGAGATTCTGTATGTACAAGCATTTATGCAGTTGCATTATGAGGCATCTGAACCATCAGGAACTAAGTTGTAGGTGCCAGAGGTACTGCCTCTGGTGTGCAAGGATAGCAGGACACCAGAAGAAAGGATTATAAAAAGATTAAATCTATTAAATCCAGTCCTGGCACTCCCAGCACTGTTTCTCATCCTGGCCCAGTCAGCCTCAGATCATCTCACCATGGGTCAAGGACACCAGCCTTAAACTGGGGGAAAACATCCCAGAAAAGCTGCCTGGGATTTAGAAAAATGCTCAAAGAGAACCTGGTTTCTGCCTTGCCTTCCAGCCCCTTTTGCCCATGGGGGATGGAGCCTGCTGGCCACAAAGGATGTGGCAGTAGTTTTTACCACTGATGACTTATGACCTGGGGACAGGAATAGTCTCCCATTTGGGATTAGACAGGACACTCCACTTGGCCAGGCGATATCCATTCACTGGGGCAAAGCAGTTCTTGCTCTAATAGTATCCCATCAAACTAAATGCTTGGGAGACTGGTGGGATAAACAATTGCACCCAGAAAAGAAAAAGACAGAAACTAAGGTCAACCCATGTTTTTTTTGTTTTGTTTTGTTTTTGTTTTTGTTTGGAAATGGGGATTGAACTCAGGGGCACTTGGCCACTGAGCCACATCCCCAATCCTATTTTGTATTTTATTTACAGACCAGGTCTCACTGAGTTGCTTAGTGCCTTGCCTGTGCTGAGGCTAGCTTTGAACCCGAGATCCTCCTGCCTCGGCCTCCCAAACTGCTGGGATTACAAGTGTGCGCCACCATGCCTGGCTTCAACCCATATTTTCCTGGTAGCCTCTGCAAAAGGATCTTCAAGAAAGCCTAAAGAAAAGGACGGAAAGGGCCTTCTCCATTGCATATCAATATGACCAGTATAAGAACAAAGCCCAAAAGTAACCTCTGGGTACAATCGACAGTGGAGAACTCAAAGTTGATGGTGTGGTGATAATGATAAGGCAGACAGGTCAGGCTCAAAACAATCCTGTGCTCCAACCCCTTAAATGCAACCTGGGAGAAAAAAGATTATGGCACATTTTTGTATATGCTGGATTGTCCAACCCTCTCCTGGGATGAAATTTGTTGTGTATATTAAAAGCACAAATAACATTTATAAGGACTGT
Source organism: Glaucomys volans (assembly GCA_020662805.1). NCBI lineage: Eukaryota > Metazoa > Chordata > Mammalia > Rodentia > Sciuridae > Glaucomys > Glaucomys volans. The sequence continues at coordinate 583,193 of JAJEJO010005699.1, forward strand.
TTCAGAGTAGGAATTTAAGAAAAGGGCTGAAACTAGAAAACATAGAATATATAAGTTATAGGTATGGATATATTTTGGTATGGAAAATTGAAAGGTTAAAGAAATGCTTCTGGATGAGAGAGTATTTTGTCTGGTAAAGTAATATTCCTGTGCTAACGTCCAAGATGAAAAAGGGCAAAACTAAGGATGTTAACAAGTTGTGCACATCTAAGTAAGTTGCAGAAGATTTACAGAAGGTAAATTTCAAAAAGTTTGTGTTTGTATTAAATTGACTATAATTATCACAGTGAGTCAAAGTTATTTGAACCTTAACTGATATGAAGCAAAGTCTGAAACATTGACCCGCTCTTATCTATCAAGACAATTTTCTTGTATTTGTTAGTTTTTATTACTTGGGGAAACTAAGTCTTAAAGAATTAGGATTTGCACCTCTTTTTTTGTTTTTTGTTTGTTTGTGGGAGTATTGGGGATTGAACTCAGGGGCACTTGACCACTGAGCCACATCCCCAGCCCTATTTTGTATTTTATGTAGAGACAGGGTCTCACTGAGTTGCTTAGCACCTTGCTTTTGCACAAGGCTGGCTTTGAATTTGCCATCCTCCTGCCTCAGCCACCCGAGCTGCTGGGATTACAGGAGTGCACCACTGCTGCACCCAGCAGGATTTGTACCTGTTTAAAAGTCTTAAATGATTAATTTGCAACTGGTTAAACAACTGTTATATAGGTTATAACAATATAGTTGACACCCTAAATATATGTGACTAGGTATATGTATGCATCTGAGAACTATATCTGTCTAAGCCTTGTCTAAGTGTTCTGTGAAAGTTTATAAAATCAAAGTTTATGTAAGTTTACAGGCAAGATAACCAATAAGTGTTCTCTTCTGTACATTGTATCTGACTAGAAGGGCCACACTCATTTGAAGACTTATTTCTATTTGCTTTGACTAAGTCAATTTCTGATCTTTAACACTGTTTTTGAAATGTATAAGAGATTTAAGGCTACCCTTTGATTTTTGCTAACCTATGCACACTTGTGATTATTGTCACCATATGCTATGGATTCTAAATTATACTTTAAAAGTTAAACTTAGTTAAATGTAAAGCTAGGAGAGCACTTTGCCAAGTTGGTATTCTCCAGACGGACATTATCTGGAGCAAAAGTCTTGGATTTGTATAGAAATTTGGTTGGTATTTATTCATGTCATTTGATGTTTTATAGCTGGATAAAGTACCTGTTGTCAATAAGTTAAAAAATTCACTTTAAAACATCACCAACAGGGGCTGGCATTTTAGATCAGTGGTAGAGCACTTGTCTAGCACATGTGAGGCACTGGGTTCAATCCTCAGCACATGAAAATAAATAAATAAAATAAAGGCATAGTGTTGTCCATCTACAACTAAAAACATTTTTTAAAAATATCACCAACAATCACCAACAAATTAGACTGCATAGAAAATACAACATCAGCCGGGCGTGGTGGTGCACGTCTATAATCCAAGCGACTTGGGAGGCTGAGTCAGGAGGATTGCAAGTTCAAAGCCAGCCTCAACAACTTAGCGAGGCCCTTAGCAACTCAGTGAGACCCTGTCTCTAAATAAAATACAAAATAGGGCCGGGGATGTGGCTCAGTGGCCGAGAGTCCCTGAGTTCAATCCCTGGTTCCAAAAAAAAAAAAAAAAAGGAAAATACAACATCAGCCTTTGAAGACAGAACCTCAGGCCTGCAAGATAGGATACATCAATTTGAGAACCTGCAACACACTAAAAGGGAAAAATAATTGAACAGGATCAGAATAAACAGGAGATCTGAGACAACATCAAAAGACCAATCCTGAGAATCACTGGGATAGAAGAGAACATAGAGATCCAAGCGAATGGCATTAAGAACATCTTCATTGAGAATGTCACAAAAATTTTCCCCACTTTAGAAATGAGATAGACATACGTATGTAAGAGGCATACAGTACTCCCAAACGGACCAGCCAAAAGAGAAGTTCTTCAAGACACATCATAATCAAAATGCCTAGCAAAGAAAATAAAGTAAGAATATTAAAAGATGCAAGAAAGAAACATCAAGTCACATTTAGAGGCAAACCAAAAGGCTCACTTCTGACTTCTCAAGGCAGATACTAAAATCAAGGAAGGCCTGGAATGAGATATTCCAAGCTCTAAACGAAAACAATTGCCAAACAAGACTGATATACCCAGAAAAACCACTCTTTCATATTTGATAGGGGAATAAAAAGCTTCTATGACAAAGATAAACTAAAAGAATTCGTAACACCCAGGTCAGCACTACCAAGAAACCTCAAAGACAAATTGCACACAGAGGAACCCAAAAACAAAAACTAAAACTCTCAAATAAATGAAGATCAATAGAAGATAAATCAGCTAAATGAGAATCAAGATAGAACTAAATATAACAATAAATGGAAATGGTAGCATAACATAAAATCATGTCCATAATAATACTGACTAAATGATCTCAACTCTCCAATTAAAAGTCATAGACTAGCAGAATGGATCAAATAAGATTCAACTAAATGCTGTTTGCAAGAGACACATCTCATAGGCAAAAACACAGGCTGAAGGTAAAAGTATAGAAAAAAAGTTACTAACACAAATGAAGTTCAAAAACAAGGTGGAATAGCTATCCTTGAATCTGACAAAGCTGATTTCAAGCAAAAATTAATCAGAAGAGACAAAGAAAGCCTGGTAAAGGGAACAGACCATCAAGATGATATAAAGATAGTAAATCCATATGTCTCAAATGTCAACAAACCCAGTTACATTAATGCAAATAATCCTTGACATTAAATCTCACATAGACCAAAAAAAGAAGCCCAGAGCTGGGGATATAGCTCAGTTGGTAGAGTGCTTGTGTCACATGCACAAGGCCCTGGGTTCAATCCCCAGCACCACAAAAAAAAATCTCATAGATAACAATATAATAATACTGGGGTATTTATACACACCCTTATCACCAATAGATCAAAGCATACAATCAATAAAGTTATATCCAAATTAAATAATACTATGAAGGAAATGGACACCTACAGAATATTTCACCACAGAACAGCTGAATTTACCTTCTTCTGAGCAGGTCATGAACCTTTTCCAAAACAGACCATATTCTAGGTCACAAGATAAGTCTTAGCAAATACAAAAAGATTATAAAAATCTCATGCATTCTATTGGAACATAATGGAATGAAACTAGAAATCAACAGCAAGAAGTATAATAGAATCCATATAAACACATGAAGATTAAACATTACTCTTTTTAAATGAAGACTAGATCAAAGAAGAAATTAGAGAGGAAATCAAGAAATTCTTAGAAACAAAAACAAAGATACAACATATCAAAATATTGATGACAGTATGAAATCTACACTAAGAGGAAAATTCACTGTATTGAGTTCTTGCATAAAAAATGGAGAAATCCCAAATAAATAAGCTTATGATCCACCTCAAAGCCTTAAAGAAAATCAAAATGGCTCCAAAATAAGTAGAAGACATGAAATATTAAGAATCAGAGTCAACATTAATGAAATTGAGAATAAAAAAATACACAGGATCAATGCAACAAAGAATTGATTCTTTGAAAAGAACTTATTTTTAAAATTTATACTCCAATGAACTGCAATATCTAGAAGTAACTGACAGATTTCTAGACACATATGACTTGCCCAAAGTGAACCAGGAATATACAGAAAACCTAAAATGACCAATATGAAGTATTGAAACTGAAACAGAATTAAAAGAGTGCCAAAAAGAAAAGTACAGGACCAGATGGATTCTCAACAGTGTTCTATCAGACCTTTAAAGAAGAACTAACCCCCATACTTTCTCAAAGTATTTCATGAAACTGAAAGTAAAAAAAACACACCAAGTCACATCCTATGAAGCCAATATAACCCTGATACCAAAACCAGAGAAAGCCTCATCTAAGAAAACTACAGACCAATATCACTGATGAGTTTTGCATATACAAAAATCCTTAATAAAATATAAGCAATCCTCATTCAAACACATATTAAAGAGCCTGGTGTGGTGTTAAACACCTATAATGCCAGTGGCTCAGGTGGCTAAGAAAGGAGGATCACAAGTCCAAAGCTAGCCTAGCAATTACCTTAGTGAGACCCTAAGCAATTAGCAAGACCCTGTCTCAAAATCAAAAAAAGAAAGAGGATGTGAGAGGTCAGAGCACAGGACCACCCGTTCGACTCCCCAGCATGGAGTACAGCCCTGCCTGTGCCATCAGGTCCAGCATCTCCAGCACCGAGCACAGGTCTGCGCCCCTGTCCTTGGTCTAGTGCCCAGGCCCACACCCTGGCTGTGGTCTAGCGCCCACACTGCAACTGATCATCTATCAGCACTGGGTCACCTATGCCCACAAGCATTGATTATTCTCGACCTGGAGGCAGTGGGACAGCACCCTTCTTGGGTCACCACATTTTCAAGCACCTCTCAGGCATCAGGCTGTTGAAAAACAGGAGGTTTGATCAGTACGTATATTTTTATTGCAGAACTTTTTAAAAATCAATTGTATTATTATGATTATTCCTATTATACTGACTATATTCCTTTTTCTCTTATTAATATTCTTATCACTCTATCTTCCTCTTATATATCTGTTTCTTTGGAGACTCCTTCTCCCTTTTCTAATGCTAACAACCTATTTCTTTTCATTCTGCTTCCACTATTCCTATGACATAGTATATCCACAGACTCACTTCTTATCTCATTAATGTTATGTCCTACACCCTTCCTCATCCTATTTGTCCACCATTAGAAATTGCAGTCCTTAATGCAAACTTACTGCTTATGCTGTAGATAATAATTAGAACTCATCTCTGTTTATTAAGATAACACAGTTAATATCTTAATAGGAACTATCTGGATTAAGGACAGATACTGCTTATATGGTGTGCTGCTTATACTGATCTCTCACTTCAAGGTGAGGTATTGAAAATTGGCAGGGACACTATAAGTCTTTAAGGGAAAACTGTAATACCTAGGATTTGTACTGCCAGAGGGGAAGATACACAAGCAACATGAGAAAACAAGGGAAGAAAATGTCCCAAAGAAACATAGATGCTGTATCAAAAGATCCCAATGACAACATGGCAGAAGAAATGTCAGAAAGGGAGTACAGAATGCACATAATTCATATGATCCAAGAAGCAAATGATGAGATAAGAGAGCAAATGCAGACAATGAATGATTGTACCAATAAATAGCTAAAAGAGCAATTGCAGGAAGCAAAAGATCATTTCAATAAAGAGATAGTCTGAAAAAAAAACAGAAATCCCTGAAATGAAAGAAACAATACACCAAATTAAAAACTCAATAGAAAGCTTAACCAACAGGCTAGATCACTTGGAAGACAGAACCTCAGACAATGAAGACAAAATATTTAATCTTGAAAACGAAGTTGACCAAACAGAGAAGATGGTAAGGAATCATGAACAGAATCTCCAAGAATTATGGGACATCATAAAAAGACGAAATTTAAGAATTATTGGAATTGAGGAAGGTACACAGATACAAACCAAAGGAATGAATAATCTGTTCAATGAAATAATATCAGAAAATTTCCCAAATCTGATGAATGAAATGGAAAAATCAAATACAAGAGGCTTAGAGGACACCAAATGCACAAAACCACAACAGATCCACACTGAGGCACATTATAACATACAAAATAAAAATAGAATTTCAAAGGCTGCAAGACAAAAGTATCAGATTACATACAGGGGGAAACCAATATGGATATCAGCAGATTTCTCAGCCCAAACTCTAAAAGCAAGAAGGGCCTGGAACAATATATTTCAAGCTCTGAAAGAAAATGGATGCCAACCAAGAATCTTATACCCAGCAAAACTTACCTTCAGATTTGATGATGAAATAAAATCTTTCCATGATAAACACAAGCTAAAAGAATTCACAAATAGAAAGCCTGCACTACAGAACATTCTGAGCAAAATATTCCAAGAGGAAGAAATGAAAACAACAATGTAAGTCAGCAAAGGGAGGCATTACCCTAAAGGAATAGCCAATTAAAGGAGAAACCAAGTCAAGTTAAAAACCAAAAATAAGCCCAAAATACCAGGAATACAAGTCATATCTCAATAATCACCCTCAATATTAATGGCCTAAACTCATTAATCAAAAGACACAGACTGGCAGATTGGATTTAAAAAAAAGACCCAACAATATGCTGCCTCCAAGAGACTTATCTCAGAGAAAAAGATGCCCACAGACTAAAAGTGAAAGGTTGGGAAAAAACATACCGCACACATGGACTCAGTAAAAAGGCAGGGTTTCCATCCTCATTTCAGATAAAGCAGACTTCAAGCCAAAGTTAGTCAAAAAGGATAAAGAAGTCACTTCATACTGATTAAGAGAAACATAAATCAAGAAGACATAACAATCATAAATATTTATGCCCCAAACAATGGCGCATCCATGTACATCAAACCAATCCTTCTCAAGTCCAGGAACCAAACAGACCAAAACACAATAATACTAGGTGACTACACCTCTCTAGGTGAATACACCTCTAGGTGAATACTAGGTGAATAAACCTCTCTCACCATTGGACAGGTCTTAAAAACAAAAACTGAACAAAAGAAACCATAGAACTCAATAACACAATCAATAATTTAGACTTAACAGACATGCAGCACATGGATCCTTCTCTAAAATAGACCATATGTTATGCAACAAAACTACTCTTAGCAAATAGAAAAAGAGATACTACTTTGCATTCTATCAGATCATAATTGAACGAAATTAGAAATCAATAATAAAATAAAAAGGAAACTACTCCAACACCTGGAGATTAAACAATACACTATTGAATGATGCATGGATAACAGAAGACATCAGTGGGGAAATAAAAAAGTTCCTAGAGGTAAATGAGGACAACGATAAAACATATCAAAATCTCTGGGACATTATGAGAGCAGTACTAAGAGGAAAATTCATTGCATGGAGTGCATTTGATAAAAGAATGAAAAGTCAACAAATAAACGACCTCACATTACAGCTCAAAGCCCTAGAAAAAAAA